>VYXC01010087.1:0-89372 GCA_013397175.1 Platysteira castanea
TCATCCCTGCATTTTCAAATCCCTGTGCACTGATCTGGCTGAGGGTAGCTTCCGTCAAGTCAACAGGAAAGACACAGGAACAGTTCTGATCAACAAAGTGGGAATGTAAGGATAAATCATTGCCCAAAAATGAGGCAGAGAACACTGTGTCAGGCCCTGCCATTTGCCATTTTAGGGCCAGTCCTTTCTCTTTCCATGTGGATTTGTGATTGAGAACAAGTGTAAAATCCCACCTTACATCACATTTTTCAAGCTTATTTATGCTTTGCGTAAGGAGAAAGAGTCATTGCAAGATCTGAGGGAAGCGTAAACACTGCAAACTGAAAAATTCACTCCTAATGAAAAGGAAGGGGCACACAGATGGCTACAGGAAATCATGGAAATGGAAGAAAATTAAAACTCTGGGACATCCCTTGACAATGCAGTGTGACAATCCTACATATTTCACTCTAAAAAAAAAGCAAGTTTATACAGTGTCAGGCAGATAGTTCTAACAGATAATGGTTAAAATTAACATACAGCCCAGGAATAACACTCTTGCTGCAGCACAGGAATATTTTCATTCATTATGGATACTAAATGATATATAGTAGATGGTGCAAGAAGCAGGAAAGTCTAGAACAATTTCCATTTTGCACAGCCTTTAAATAAGCATATGGAATACCCTCAGTCTCTCCTGTGGATATGTAGTACCAGACAGAGGGTAGCCCTTGAGCATATATTTACTTCTAATTTCTTCCATTTAAAAAAGGAACCCAACAAAACAATTTCCTTTCTAACAAAGCACCGCACATAGCATTTCTCCTGCTGAAAACGTACATTTTTATGGTTCACACACTTCATGAGGACCAGCTCCCTGTAGGCTCGCTTGGCATGAGTTTGGTTCTGAAATGGTCTGCTGAGCTTCTTAATGGCCACGTTTCTGTCAAGGACAGCATCATATGCAGCACTGCAGTGAAGACAAACACAGGGGTTACACATCTGTCAGGGCATCCAGCATTTCTCATGGCAAATTCCTGAACCTCAGGTCTACCATTTCCTTTTCTTCCACTAAAAAAACACTAGGTCAAAAGAAGGAGAGAGTTTCTAGTAAAAAAAAAAAAAAAGAGATCAAAAGGAAACGTAGCACCACACTGGCAAAAGACAGCATGCACCACTACTTTTGAGCTACAATTCCATTGGAAATTAACATTTATTTTCAAGAGGTGGTGGAAAAAAATTAGGTACCTTCAGACAAAAATACAATAAAAACTGGACGAGACAAAATTTATTTCATAAAGCAACTCTCTGTGCATGGCTGCAGCAGAAAAGGCTTTTGCTTTGTCTGTCACAATTAAGAACACCTTCAAAATGTGACTCAATGAACAACTGCCCACTTATCCAAAATGAAGTTTGTGATTTCCTTATGATATTTCTAATAGAATCAAGCTATTTAGTCATTCTTTGAGACCATATCATCCAATTCCAATAACATACGTAGAAACAGAACTAATTTCACAAGGTTTTTTACCAGTTCCTGATAACGAAAAAAATTTGTTACATATGCAGTTACAGCTTTTGAAAATGAAGAAATACATAATTGCTTGCAAACTGAACTTTTAATGCTGGGGTCCTAAAATGTTCCTTCAACTTTTAAATGTTTTTCACAACCTTCAGCTACTTTCATAAATGTTACCTCCTATACATTTGAAACACTTATTTTTGGTGGTTCAAATCTGACTACATAAATTCTGACTTCTAAATTCCACAAAGCACACTAAGTCCTAGAAACATTCCCAAATGGACAGCATCCTCAGACCCTCTTCCTGATTTTTCCTTTTATCAAGAATGGGGAAAGGCATGACACAAGTTTTCTGCTAGTCCATGAAAAGCAACAGTGAATTTCCCAGGAGATAAATCAATCAAATCACCCATTGTTCTAAAAATGGCTTTCTTACGCATAAAGTAAATATTCAGAATCCTGCAATTTTTTTTCTTATTATCTCTTGCTTACTGCAGACATTCAGTGACAGAGGCTAACCAACCAAGTACAGAGCAGAAAGCACGCAAGCATCAGAAGATTAGTCACAAAGCCAACAAAAATGTACAGCTGTTCAAAATAGGTAAGAAATTGTTGGCAATGTTTGTCTGGGAAACCACTCAAGAAGAGAAGAATCAGAAATATTTAATTTATACTACACGTCTGCATAAATAGCACACCAAATACATCCCAGAAAGAAGAATAATTGTTTACTAAAGGTGATCAGGAGTTTTGCAAAGATTACTTTTAGGAGTCATTTAGGAAGACTCTTGAGAGTGGGTCTAGGGAAGTGATCCTTCCACTGCCACATCTGGAATTCTGGGTTGCACTCCAGGCTCCCCAGTATGAGAAAGATGAAGACTGGAACAATTCCACTGATGAGCCACGAAGATCACTGGGGACTGGAACATCTGTCATACAGAGAGCAGCTGAGTGACCTGGAGTTGTTTAGCCTGGAAAAGGCTTAGGGTGGATCCTATCAATGTTCTTAAATATCTGCTAGGAGGAGTAAAGAAGATAGAGCCACTCCTCCAGTGGTCCTGAGCAACCTGTTCTAGTTGACTGTGCTTTGAACAGGTGGGTTGGACCAGGTGTTCTCCAACATCATCCATTCTGTCACCTGGTAACAATTCTTTTTTCTCCTATTCATGAATAAGGCATGTAACTTTCATTATAGTATCCTGCTAGTCACATGCATAAACAAAGATACTGCACCCACCACTTAAACCATACAAGCAGCAGCTTAGTTGGCAAGGCTATCAAAGATCCACTCTGATTTGATTTCCCTTTAGCCACAGAATTTCACTCAACTAAACCTTGTGTTAGGAGGAACATGATGTGTGATTTACAGCCTAACAGCACGTAGCAGAAAGCAAACCTCCTGGTAGCAACTGGAATAAGCAAGTTTCTCATTTTGATTTAGTTCAGCCACAACTAAAGGCCACAACTAAATTAAGAAAGCATCGAACAAATAAAATGCAAAGCCCAAGGATTTAAAAAAACAGGATCCTCCAACAGTTTAATATTTTGTCCCTATTGTTCATGGATATATACTGCAGATATACTTCAGCAGACAAATCTCTCAGCTAATCCATATTACTTGATCACCCAACTTCTTTTAGGATGAAAAGCCTACGTAAGGCTCACCCAAGCTATGTAAGAGTACTGTGAATCATTTTAATAATCTTTTCTTATATTTTAATCTCATTAGATACATCATAAAATTACTGACGAGGAGTTACAAAATACCAAAAGTTTGTCAGGGCAAACATTTTCCTCAGTTTCTGATCTCTGTTTGCTTTTCTGAATTTTCTCTCTCTCACAAAGCAACAGACAAAAGCATCAATCTAGAATCAGAAAACCAAAGGCTTCTTAAACACTTGGCTTTTATGATCAATTCCTGGTCCTGAGCTTACCATGGAGGAAGTAAAGTAATCTGTCATAGAGGGATATTCACTTTGAGACACAAGGATCTTGACTGCAACTCTATCATGGTCTTCTATCAAATGGAAGGTGTCCAGCCACTTGAAGTCAATATGTAAACTCATTGCACTGAGTAAATTCATAGCCCTGATGGTTTTTTTTCTGTGCTCACTAGAGAGATTTTGTTTACAGCCAAATCTGTACTTTACTGCAATGAAATTACAGATGCCAGATGTAGGTCCTCTCTCTGTTGCTTGCTACGCAAAATCCTTACCTTGGAACACCAAGGTTAGTATTGATGATAAGCCTTCTTAAGACAAACTTTAATCACTGGCAGAGGAGTGGCTGTATAAACATGTGGCTCCAGGGATCAGGAGTAAGAGAGAGAGAGTAATGAGTGTCTGCAAACTGTGATGCAAAGGCTAAGTGTGAAAGTCACTCTAGCTCTCAAATAAGAGTCTGGACATGCATCTAAAAGAGTTTCTCTGGAAACTCTATCGTGACACCTCTTGCTCAACTGTGAATTAATTTTAAATTTATACAATTTCCTGATTTTATAGCAAAGACTCTAAATTACCCGTGGTCTTGGAATAAAATGACAGCTTTACTGCAACATGAGCTCAGAAAAATCCTCAAAGTTTACTACCATGTCTCTGGCAGTTGTACTGACAGAAAAGGGAGTAAATAAACTCTTTTCCTATAAATCCTCTTTACAGTTAGTTTGACATGGTAAATGTTAGTGTTAAAAATGTCTTTTAAAACTGTAAATAATTTGAAACAAACCTATTTAGCAGAGATAAAAAATTTTAGCGAACATAAATTCATGACTACCAAGAGATATATGTAATTACAGCTATTTAACAAGGCTCTTTGCTGACTTTGGCAGGAAAAAAATGAAATTCCTTCTAGTCAGATTTACACAAATGCAGGTCATCATTTACCACTAATATTCTGTGTGAGCTCAGACTGGAATGATCAATCAGCAATGCTCTGTTGCCACGCACTTGAAGGACCAGGCATTCATTTTTATACTTATTTCAACAAGCAAAGGAAAGCATTCTAGTTTAATGTCCAAGTTGCTATTTCAATAGACACTTTCCAAGTAAATACTTAAAATTATTCCTCCCATCTTTTCATCAACAGTGAAACTTAACATTTATCAATTCCATTGTAGTCTACGCCAGAACAGACTGTCAAACCCACAGAAAATGTGTATTTTTTTAAGTTGAATCTTAGAGATGTGTTCTTAGCATGATAAAGGACAATTTTTGGTAATCTTTAGTGTCATGTGTCTTTGAATGGGGCACACACATCCTCTTTAAGGTGCTTACCCTATCTCAATAGTGACTCATGAAAGCACTGTTATTACCTCTCAGATGACAGATCAGAAGCCCACAAGAGGAAGGGAAGCTCCCAGCCTCCAGGGCAGGCTGTGAAACGGAGACTCTGGGCAATCTCGGCAAACAGCTCGCTATATTGAGGAAGTCTCTAACTGAATGTTGCAGAAATCCAAGGGCCACCAAACACTCCCCTTCCCTATTACTACATATGCATAGTCTGACAAATATAGCCGTAGCATTTTTCAGAAAGGCTACTTAATATTACACCTACTTTCTAAAGAGACAAACTTTGGTCATCTTTGCCTTCCTCCAAAAAGACTCCAGTCACAATTCTAGTTATTACAAATCATTGCTATTTAGTTCTGCAATACTTGATCCTTCTAGCTAACCTGGTTTTGTTACTGACATTTGCATTTTGCCTTATTTCCTTCATCCCAGCACAGCAAGGGGGAAGAAGGCTGAAACTGATCTTGTTAAACAAAGACATTGATCTGTGTAGTTGAAACACCATGGTTATTTAGTGGCGAGGTCTCCATCAATGGAAAGAATTGGTAACCCTGAAAATCACATTTAACAAGAATGCTAATGATGGCTCATCCTCAACCACCAAGCACCACCAATATATGGAGCAGAACACCTTCTATAGAAATGCTCAGATACATATCTAAATACGCACAGATAGATAAAAAGAAAAACATAGATGGATGCATATATAAATACTTTTCACAGCAATTTTTCTGTCTTCAAAGCCCTTCGTTTCAGATAACCATCACTACTGCAGTTTCTGAAGAAGTCATTTTTAGAAACAACAAGAGCCAAATCATTTTCCTGTATCAAGCAAAATTTCTGTAAAAGTCATTTATGAAACTTCAACCATAAAATATTTCAAGTGCTTTACCTTCTCTCTACTTATGGTCCCCTTTCAGCCAAGTACTCTAACAAAAAAGAGCGAAAATGTTATTTTGCTTTAAGCAAACCTTTCTAAGTGTACTTTGGTAGGGGTTCTCTGGTGGGTTTGGTTTGTTTGCTCCTTACATTGCCCTCATGTATCAGTCCAAATTTTAGAATGAAATTAGACTTTCTAATTCTTAGCTTTTTTTTCTCCTCTTGACATATAACATCTGAGTTTCTAAAGGCAGACATTCATACAAACAGTGCATATTCCTCTCTTCAACAATTACATTAAAAACACACAAAAAAATTATTTTTAGAGTGAAAACTTCTCTCCAGAAAGTGTATTTAAATATAGTGAATGTTATCCATGAAACTAGTGTAAAAGAAAAGAATTCCATACCTGCACCTGTGTGCAGAAAGTTTGCCCCAAGCAGTACAAGCCAAAGGCCAATGTAAACAAAAAGCCTCTGAATGTCCTTATTAGGTTTGGAATCACCCCTTTGTGCTGAAAATCTAAAGAAAATCCAGTATGACCATACTGAAGAGTTGAAGACTATTGTCAGGAAACAGCTAGATTATAAAATACAATCAAGCTGCCTCCCCAGCTGCACCACTAGTTACCATTTCTTTTTCTATCACCAGATTCTAGTTTCGCAGAATAAATAAATCAGCTGCCAAGGTTTTTCATGAGCTTCCTCATCACTGCAGAGATTGCTGGTCGGGCTCAAAATGTTCCTTACTGCACTGCACAGAAATGTGATCTATTATCCTGTGTTGGAGTGAAGTAACATGAGAGAGCTCTGAAGTGCCTGAATTGTTTGGGATTATCATCCCATCCTTGAATGAAAATTCAGCATTGCTGTCAAGATAAACAGTGAATTCTGTAGTGCTTAAACTTCAAAAATGTGGCACTAAGACTGGAGAATTTTAAGACAGAAGTTCAAAACGTGTGGCTCAATTTTTACATTTCAATGTTTTATCAGGAAAGACAGCTGGTCTCACCAGAGCAGAGGGGCAGAATCTCCTCCCTGGCCCTGCTGCCCACGCTGCTGTGGATGCAGCCTAGGACACGTTTGGCTCTCTGGGCTGTGAGCGCACATGGCTGGGTCATGTCCAGCCTCTCCTCCACCAGCACCTCCAGGTCCTTCTGGGCAGGGCTGCTCTCGGTCTGTTCATCCCCCAGCCTGTGCTGTTCCCAGGGAAATGCCTAAACCCGGGTGCAGCATCTTGCACTTGGTCTTGTTAAACCTCATACACCTGCAAATTTGCTGAGGGTGCACTTGATCCCTTTGTCTGTCATTAACAAAGATATTAAATCACCCTGGTCCCAATACGGACCCCTGAGGGGCACCACTTGTCACTGGTGCCCATCAGGACTCTGAGCTGCTGACCACAACCCTCTGGATGCAAGTGTCCTCCCATCAAATCTCTCTCTTGCCATTTTAGAAAGAAGGATGCTGTGGGGGACTGTTTCAAAGGCTTTACAGAAGTCCAGATAAATGACATGTGAAATGCTTCCCTTGTCCATTGTTGGACACCATTCCAACCATTCCAACCTGGACACCATCTTGTCCATTGTTGTCACCCCATCACAGAAGGCCACTGGGTTGGTCAGGCAGGACTTGCCCTTGGTGAAGCTGTGCTGGCTGTCCTGAATCACCTCCCTGTCCTCCTTGTGCCTTAGCACAGCTTCCAGGAGGATCTGTTCCATGGTCTTCCCAGGCACGGAGGTGAGGCTCTGAGGTCAGTAGTTCCCAGGGTCCTCCTTTCTGCTCTGTTTAATGATGGGTATAAAGTTTCCCTTTTTTCAGTCACCTGGGACTTCACCTGACTACCACAAATTCTTAAATATAATGGGAAGTGGCTTGGCAACTACATCAGCCAATTCCCTCAGCACTCTGGGATGCCTCTTGTTGGGTCCCACAGACACGTGTACATTCAGGTTCCTCACTGGTCATAAACCTGATCTTTATTTACAGTGGGAGAGACTTTGCTTCTCCAGTTCCCATCCTGCTGTCCATTCACTTGAGAGGTGTGGGAAGAGAGGTTGTCCCTGAAGACTGAGGGAAAAAGTTGAATACCTCATTCTTCTTCTCTCTGGTAGGGGGGCCTACTACCTGGCTCAATAGCTTACATGCTTACATGCAAAGACGAAGTCCAAGCCCACAATTCATCCAGTCCCTTTACTGCCACACATAAAGGATTCAATAGTGTCATTGTCATATCCGTAACAGTCCAATTTGGAATCTGTATTTCTCATTCTTTTCCAACTACTACACTCAACGCCTAAAATATCAAAGCCAAGCAGCCCTTTACAGCAAAGATAAACTGGGAAGCAGAATTCATTCATAATTCTAAGGACAAATATATCTGAAAAGTTCTATGAAATCTATTTCACAATTCAGTCATGCTGAGAGAGCTCTTATCTGCCAAGATTTCAGATGGGAGAGTCTAAAGGAAGGTGTTTAAGTCATCATATATAAGACAACGTTTAAAAAGCTTTAGGGATAGAAAAAGGATGGAACACTTATTTTTAGTAAACTTATTTACAATAGAAGTTAGTTATCTTTCTAATTACATGAGCTGGTGATGCCCTACCACGAACCGTTTTGTAACCCACCTATCAGCTGTGTATGTTGTTGCAAGATGAAACTCTCCCCGTAGTCATTCTCGCTCACGGCGACAGCGCAGGGATATAGGGATACAGGGATAGTTTCTGGAAGGCAGTGTGGAAACAGCTACACAGTTCACACATTGCCTGGCACACCACTCGATGGGCGCTGCTTTAGTTTGCCAGGACATTAAAATATTCATGAGGACGCTGAGTATGAAGCACGTTTACATAGTTCTCATCTGCATGTGCTCTGCTAATTCTTTATACTTGGCTCTGAAAGCCACTCGGCTGTTTAATACTTTTCTGCGCAGAACTGTAAAATCAGTACTTTCCGGTCCTGCATGTCTCTTGTCACTAACTCACCACACAGTCTGCTACCTGCCAGAAGATTTTGTTAGCTGCCTGCCTAGGAAACTCAACCTGGGCAGTGAAAGGAGCCAAGTTTCTTTTCCATTCTGCTTTAAAAGGGCTCTAGACCAATATGCTTTCTCCTACACGTGAAGCATGTAAGAGATGACAATCTCGTGGTTTCCAAAGTATCCTACACTACTCACTCTTTGTATGCTCAAGGATTTACCAAAGCAAGGTAAAAAACTGAAAAATCGACCAGAGCTGGCAGTGCCTATCAATATTCAGTGGCAGAAAACACATGGGCAAAACAAGCTTAAGTTTGATTTGCAGGTAAACCATATTAAGATGATGTTTGCCCCACATCTGGAGAACGGGTATAAGACACCAAATTTGGCAAAGAGATCTCACATTCACTGCTCTGAACTCAGTATGGAACATAAACTTTGGACGGTTTTCAAGTTTGTTGAGCAGCAAAGCCAGAAAAAGTCCAGTTTCCTTGTTTAACAGCAATATATAAGACATGGGAAATAGTGGCACCGAGGTAGAGCCGATACACCTGGAAAAAGCTGAGTATCTACCACATTCAAACTGTCAGCCACCTGAAATCACATGATAAACCTGCTTTTTTTGGATCTACAAACTGGAATAGAAACCAGCTACTATCTTACTATAACTCCCTCGCAACTATAATTTAGAAGACTCTCTGGCTTGCCTGACGAACAGAACAGAAGCTGTCATTTGGGTGAATAAGAAACACTATTTCACAACGCTTCTTGCTGCATTTCTCAAACGATTAAAAACCAAAATTCAACCATGTGATAAAAGTGTACTGTTAGCAAGCCTTCACCCACAATGTGATAATCATGGGAGAAAAAAAGTTTAAAAGTTTAACCCTAAAAGCCCACTCAAATTCTAGTTTCCCCAAACTAACTCTGCATTCTCTACAAGGCTGTTCTAAGTAGACAGTAACAAATGGTTTATCTGCTGCATAACAAGCCAAAGTGTCTTTTTTCAACAAGAACAAAACGAAAAATCTAAAGGTTTTTGAGTTGCCCTGTTACACCAGAAATTTCAAGACACAGATGTGTAGACAGAATTTTAAAACACTGTACTTGAATCCAGAAAAGATTAAAAAACAAAACAAAACAAAACCAAAAAACCACCAAAAAAACCAACTAACCAAACAAAAAAAGTCCCCCCAAAAAACCCACCAGAAAACCACACACAAATAACACTCACAAATAAACAAACAAACAATCCCTCAATGTCTTATTTGCCACTTGCAAAGGGACTCCTGTCTTTGAGTCTTCCTACTTGCTGCTTCCCATCCTATCTGTCTCACTTTATTGCTGACTCTTGCCCATTCTGGTGAGTCTTCCTGCTCATGCCATGCCAGACATGCCTTGCATTGTTCACAAACTTCACCCAGGCTTCACACAGAACATCTTGTTTCATATTGTCTTTCTATCTTGCACAACTTCTGTTTAATTTTTTTGGACTGTCACTGGCTCTTATGGTTGTCTAAGGATGAGTCTTGGGACAAAGCACAGTATATTGCTTTCTGTAAAGCACTGTGAAAATCTGTAGACTACATGAATCTTAGAGAATAAATACCAGCAATACATGCTGACAAAGAAAATTGAATTATCTGAGCTGCATTTCCTTCCAGAATGGCTTGAATTTTTCTGTTTCTGGTTCCATTGCTTCTTTGTTTTGATGCCTGCTCTTTTCTTCAGGTGCTCTGTCCTATTGCCCTACTTCCCTGATTCCATGCGGCCACAGCCACTCTCCTATCACAGGAGAAATCTCTTGGTCCTGAGAGGGAACAGAAGTGTTTTGTGCAATCTGTCTCATGTGAAACACACGGTGATCAGTGATGATGATGCAAAAATTTCAGTGGGGACAGGGTTTCAGGTGAATAACTCAAAGGATAAGCCTGAAGTCTCCTAAGGAACAGCTGCAAGGCACTGACAGTAGTTAATTACAACCCTGGTTTTCCAGTAGGAGCAACAAGAGTCTTGGAAAAATCTGTCCAATAAGTTGCATCATAGTAGTGATCCAGCACAATTTGTGAGAAAAGGCAGATCTGTCAGTGACCAGAAGGAAGCTTTTGACAGTGTAGGAACAGAAGTACCTGACATCTGTAAAAAGGGTTATAAAATGTCACTGTCAAATAGCAAAAAGTGTAAATAAAGTGGAGTTTCTAATCAACCAACACAGAACAAAGAATTCTGCAGACACAGAATTTCCAAACAGCTAATACATTTTTTAATGGCTCCAAGGGGATCACAGATCCAGCCACAGCTATGCAATCAACTGCTCTATGCCTAGGAGTTGTATCAATCCAGCTGAAAACCCTGGATGCCAACACTCTCAAATGAGCCTGACCGTGCCTTTACAGCACTGAATTCGTGACCAGGTAGAGGGAGCATTGCTCTCAGGGTTCACAAAACCAGACTGCACAGAGATGGTTTCCTCACGAACTTATTTATCTTTTCCCCCCATAAACTTGCAGAGTATAAATATGGAATAGATTTTGCCTGCCTAACTGTTGTAGTCATGGAAACCATACAGGTTCTTTAAGGAGAAAGGAATCAAAAAAGGACATAGAAATATAGGCAGTGTATTTTAGAGACAGAGGACATGATTTCTTTGCTAGGAAAAAATACTGTGGCATATTTTATTACATACCATTTGTGATTACCATTACATTTTAAATTTTAGATTTCTCTGTACAAGCAAAGGGAAGTGAAACAAAAGAAGACAAACATGAAATATGCGGTGATTCCTGCCTGCCAGGAATCTCTGCAGTTAGATGGAAGAAGGACATTACAAAAAAAAAAAAAAAAGGGAAATATTTTTTGTACAGTATCGACATTTCAGACCTTTAAAAGAAACCCGATACAATAACTCTTGCACAAACATTACATCTCAGGTTCTCCTGTCACATAAAAATGGGTCTTCATCCTCCCTCAGGTGCCTTCATGCACTGCTACTGGATACATCCCTCTTTTTTTTGCTTCTTTCTCACTTATAGATTGTAGTAATAGATAGAGGAAGCTGCAAGAATCAAAGCAAACAATGTCTCAAAGACAATCCATCTGTCCTATTTTTCAGATGTACTGTATAGTTTGTCACACGGCAACAGTTCTCTATGATCCTAACAGCAGTTCCCTCCATACCCAAGCTCAGTTCTTCGCTGCAAGTTCACTGCAAGACACGGCCTCTTCCTCTCACTCCATATGCAAGCAAACTGTCTCTGGATATGTGTTAATACGCAAACTCTAATAACATCAGCTCAAGAAACAGATCTGTCCAACTTAAATTAGCACCTCCACTCAATGTTCTGGAAGTCAAAACCAGAGAGATACTCAGCCTCTGCTGTACTCATTGGGAGTCTCTCAGCACCTTAAAATTCACATGCTGGTGAACCAGATTCCAAATAAAACTGGCAAATTTGCTATCTTTCTCAAGAATAAAGGCATGGAGATATCAGAACCACAAAGCAGAAAGTGCTGTTTCAGATGTACACCAGATCAATGGGCAACCAAATACACACAGTTTTTGGTGTTTCAGAGCAATGATATGCTAGAAAATCCAAACAATATCACAATGTAACTGCAAACTGGGAGCTGGGGAAAAAAATTCCTCAATGTACAAATGAATGAGTGAAGTTTGAAGCTTGCTGTGAGTTAACTTCTGCTATTTCAACAAGAACTTCTCAAAATGTAAAAATAAATCAATCAATCAATCAATCAATCAATCTGGAAATAGTTCAAACTACTTGTTACTAGAAGAAAAAAAAAACAAAATCACCACATGTTGCCAATGTCTGGGATGGAATTAGCACTGGGAAACATGGGAGAATTTGTTTATACTGACATGTGCATCTCACTGTCAGTACAGCAGTAGTTCCCAGTGCAAAGTGACTGCTATTTCCTACATTGCTCTTGCAGGACACACTTGTAAAACTCTCTAAAGGTTGTCTTCAAAATTCTCCTGGGGAGCAGGACATCAAAGCACATCAGCGAAGCACACAACAGCATGAGGAAGAGAACACTGGCTGAACTAATGGACACAATTTGAAGAATCTACAACAGAACAGGATCAATCTGCAGTGCCAGCCAAAAGAATGTTTAGCACAAAAAGTCTGCAAGATGCAACTGTGTAACTGGAATGAAAGTAACCAAACTCACAACATATGCTCAGTACTGATTTACAGGAGAGTCAGGGGCTGACAAAATTATTGCTGCCACTCCCTTCAGGGCCACTGAAATTTTAGGCATATCCAGGTACATGGTTCACCTCATTTTGCCTCTGAATGACATGTATTCTTAGTTCTCCTCTTCTGAGGAGGAAAATTAGTGATTAATCCCACAAAGAGAACACCTCTGAACTTCAGTGGAACTATGCCAGTTTATACATGCACAAATGTTGATCTCTATCAAGAAATACAGTATTTCAATTCAGTGACACAAAGAAATCAAAACAGTCTTACTGGGATAGCAGGACCACAATGAAAAAACATATTCATGTCTCAAGAACTTGAATACACCAGTGTCCAGCTAAACAATACAAATAAAATTGTGTATTAGCTGTAAGACACTGATATGACCACTATTCTCTGGTTTTTTCCACTGCACTATGGCAAAAGTACAAGCTTGGAATTGATTATAATCAGAAGCATCAGCTCCTCTTTTTTATGGCTTTTACCATTATTCTCATTGCAATATCACTTGAGACCCTTATACCCAGTCCAAGAGTCAATCATGCTACACAAAACCAGAACTGAAGGATAATCATTGTACAGAAAAGCTCACGTGTTTTTGCATCTTGTAGCGGACAATACCTGTCACATTTCCTCTCTGGCCTTTGAGCACTCTGGGAAGTGGTTGGGTCACCACCCCTGAAGGTAGTGAAAAAGATGTGCAGATGTGGCACTTGGGGACATGGTTTAGTGATAGATCTGGCAGTTCTGGGGGAACGGATGGACATCATGATCTTAAGAGTCTTTTCCAGCCCAAGTGATTCTATGGTGTTGCAATTACTTTAGGGGAAGAATCAGCAGCAGGTTTATAAGGTACTGCAAGCACCACCATCACCACAGGCTGATCTGAAAGAACTCTGCACTCTTTAAGATTCAACCTCCAAATTAGAATTAAACCAGCCAAGGAGAACCTATGGTAATATTAGGCAACATATCAAGCTATTTATTATCTTGCTGGCTCTACTTATTACAGGGAACACTAAAAGACTCTGTTATCTCCTTTATGTTCAGATTCAAAAATATCATCAAACCACTAATTCAAAGAAAAAAATCTGCAACACATTTCCCAATTTACTACTTCAGGAATATATTTACAGTCTCCTCTATATCTGCAGATGAGGTGGCTTTCTAAATTTATGATGCATTTGCTGAAAAGCTCTCATAAAAGCATAATTCCTGCTCCCATATCCTCCACTCAAACATTATTCACATAGAAATTTCCTGCATCAACGAGACAGAATAAAGCACTTCCCAGCCAACCCCCCCAGTCCAGCTGACACACCATTAGACCACATCTCAAAATCATGCAGCATGAAAGCTTGTGCTCACTTTTAAGAAAAGACCAAGATAAAGGATTTCAGCTGAAAGGCATCATCAGACCCATTTATTTGATGTTCACCCAGACAACTTTGTTTTCAAAGCTAACACTTTCTCCTGATAATGCACACAGGTATAGGCACTATGTGGTCATAAACCAGGCCAAATGTCTTCATAAGATACAGCTAAGATTTTAATTACTTGTGCCCTCAAGCCTGTAAGTGATGTCTTCCTCTTCCCTATCTGCCTTGGAAACCCGGACTTCATCCTTGCTTATATCATAAATTCAAAAACTGTCAGAGGCCCTTCAAATTGCTTTTGAAATATTTCTGTACAACACCATTTTTCTAGACATCACAGACAGTATCAAAAATATCACAGGCAACGTAAAAAATGATAGCTTGCAAACCACAGCAGAAAACCTACAGATCAATTACCTTGCTTCCAGGCAAAAGCATTCATCTAAAACATAAAGAAACACCCACTCCAACATCAGCATATTTCTGTTGATTTTATGGAACATGAGAATTCCTCTCCATCCACCATCATCCACCATGCACAAAACCAAGCTGAAAGTAACCTGTCTCTCTCTCTCTCAGTCCCTTGCAAAATAAGGTAGGTGTCAACTCCCTTCTAACACTGCAGAGGGCTATCAGCAACTTCTTCTCTCAGCAGTTTAAGTGGCACACATTCTAATTAAACTCAGAAAAATGTTTTCTGTGTCTAACACAGACTTAAGGATTAACTATCGTGATTAAAAGCCTGTGCAGTTTTTACAACTACAGCTTGGCCTAATAAACTCCACGCTCTGTTTCAGAGAGGCCCCACTGTTATCATGCCTGTAATAACAACATGATAATGATATGCAAATACACCCTTCATAGGCTTTCCCACAGATGTCAGTGTGATGTACAGTGAGCAAACAGCCTACACTTTCATAAAGAGTAATGTTCGCAGGGTGAAGAAGAGCTTCCTGCTCAAGAGATTCCAAGCAGCTTGCTTTCTTTCCTTCTTTTGGCTGCTGAAATAATTTTGTGAACATAGTTAACACAAGACCCTTTGGAAGAGCCCAAAGATTAATTTCCAAAGATACTGTATGTACCAGGTCTATAGCAAATATCATTTCCTCACTGAGTTTATAATTATTTCACATGGGCACAATTATAACAATCACACCATATGGGTTTCTCTTTTTCATGTAATTTACTAAATTATCAAATCCTAAAGACATTAACATCTTAATTCTTCCATATCAAGAAAATAATTTTTTCTTTGATGTAATTTTCAACACAATCAAGTGAAATCAAGTCCCTACTTCTTTCATAACTACATTCCCTGCTTCCTGTACCTGCTTCTGTTCCATGACATAAATTATTTCCCACTGACATTCTCTTGCTTATCTTGAAACCTCTTTGTAGAACTGTATGAGAAAGATTTTAGTATTTTGTGGCTTTGCCTAGGAACCCTGCAACACCTTCCAGAGCCTGAAAAACATCAGGCCTCTCCTCCTAAAAGTAGTTTCCATCAAAATACTTCTAAATAGTGTAAGTTTCTACAGTAGAAGCTTATCCTAATAAAGTTTACTATGTAAGCTTATTGTTAATATTAGGTAAGGTAAAACTTACACAACTGAAGAACTTTCTCATCATGTATTGTTTTTTCTTAGCTAAACTACAGATATTATCTCCCAATTTTTTTCATTAATCACTTCACCATTGATTCTTCATGTTTTGCTGATGGGTGGTTTATTGTATTTGTGTTAAATTATGCCTCACTACAGGCAGTTTACTATGTAATACAAACTAAGAAAAAAATGCTCATTATCTTCCCCATCTACTATGTCATACTTCTGTATCTGTATCATCAGAAAGGCCTTTTATGGCCTCTCCATGCTACTCACCATTTCAGGGGATTTGTGTTAACTTTCACTCGAACTTGCTTATTCTCTGATTTGATTTTCTTTCCTAAGAAATTGTTGATTTTTGCTGTCAACTCTTAGTATGAAAGTAAAATTCACGGGATGTTTTTGATTTTATTTAGCTTAACTTCTCTGTTTTTTGCTGCTCGCAAATGGATCATTACAGCAGTGACAGCATTACAGCTGCAGTGAGGTTCAACAAAAACTGATTTTCCTCTGAAACAAATAGAGGACAGTAAGGGGGAAGAAAAATCATCTTTGCTTCATATTGAATTGAAAAAATAGCACAAAATTAATTTGACTAGTACTGAACCCAAAATATGCTTCTTTCTCAAAGCTGATTTTAAAGCAACCTTTAGGTCTTTTGTGTTTAAGATACGGAATATGGTACTTGGCCATTTAGCTCAATCTTTGGACTTGCATGGTCTCAAAATATACTAAGCATTGAAAGTGATGGACTGAAACCTGAGGATGTGTTGTCAGTGTTGTTACGCTGTCAATTATGGTGCCAATGCCAACGATCCATGGAAAACCATTTGCCACTGGATTAAGGGAACCTTACTACTGCCTCCACCCGTAAAGTAACACACATTACATTAAATTCTGAAAAAAATGACAGAGGTGACAGATGGAATTAAGACTTCATCTCTGATCAAGAGATGAAGAGATTATAAATATAGATAAAAGATTGTTTTAATTACCCCAATGCCTCATAACTAAACAGGTAACAAATGCCTGCCACAGAAACTTAAAAGCCACATCTAAAAATTCAGAGGCAAAAGCCAACCAGGACTTCACAGCTTTTGAACACCTAAATTCAAATTGCATTGTTTAGGAGAGCTACTGAATTTTTCTTTTGTTTACATTATTCACATCACTGAAACATCACTTTTAAGAAATAAAGGAAATATAGCAGTTACCCCAATTCAAAAGGCTTCCACCCTGAGTATTTGAGAATGCTATGGGATGTGACAAGTTTTTACATTGCTCTCAGTGACTTTTACTGTACAAAGACTAAATTTACAGGGTTTACTTGGGATATTATTTGCACTGCCTCTGGAAATAGTGCCACAGTTGTCAATTATGATAAGATCTCTCTCCTGCTTTCTTGCTAGTTCCATTTTGCTGTGCGGAGAAGCAAACCCAGTGCTATCACTCTCACCAGCCGGGCAATTTATTAGCAAACCACCGGGCTCCTCCTGCCTCAGGATGTCTGTTGCCTGACTGCTATTTTTGCAATTTTAGACAACGGCTGTGCCTGGCAAACTGTGAAGAAACGCAAAATGCCAATTCCGTTTCAAAGCATCATAAGAGAAACTGCTGATACTCACCAAACTATTCCCTGAGCCCCAGAGCCAATAGGTTTCAAGTTCTGGTAGCGTTTGAGAACGGTGAAGGTCGAGTCGCCTACTTCCACGCTGTAGAACTGGTTGTCAACTTTGCTTTTGCTCATGTTGTAATGTTTGGCAATATATGACACATCCACTTGTTTCCCGAATCCCTGTTGTACAGAAGAAGGGAAGGGGAGAGGGTTTGGTAAAAACAGAGAAACCAAGGCTGGTAAAACATAAGAATACTGATAAAGCACTGTCAGCCTAATTTTTCAATATAAATTCTTGTCATTTTTGGCTCATTTTCATGAAGACTGTATAAAACCTTCTTTCAGGCAGGAAGTCACCATAAAAAGGCACTCATTAAAGAAAACTAGTGAATTCTCCAGCTGATGCTGGTGACACAGTTACTGTTGACTACTGGTCTCTTTCTGCCATCACTGCTGCGTCACGACTACTGGCTCATGTGCTCGTGCTGATTCTGCCCTCGTTTGTATTGCAGTGAACTTAAAATAAGGTGACTTTCATCAGTGTGGAAGTGGGACAAGAGACACAGGAATCAGGCTCTTCATCACTGATCAGACAGAGCAAGTAAGAGTATTCCCATGAGTGCTAAAACTTTCCCATAACACCTGATAAGGGCCCTGAGAACCTTTCCACAGGAGCTGTGAACGAAACAGAGCAGTTTATGAGACGAACTGTGACCCAACATGGCTCAGTATCATGAGACAGTATTATTCAATATTATTCAGAAGTACTATTCAGTATTATTCAGGAGCTCTGGAGGTCTTCCAGAGTTCTGGGTTCCTAAGAATAGGAGGGAGAGTTGCTCTCACGACATAACAAATGGATTAATACTAAGAAAATGCCACTTTTCATGACACAAAACCAAGTTTGTTCTTGCACTGTGGCTAGCACTGCACAGCAGTGTTCCTCCCCAAAACTGTAAAATTAAAAACTAATAATTTTTACAAGACTAATAAAACCCTCCCTCAACTTTGTAAAATTACTATGGAGCAAGTTACATTATAACCACTTTATGACTACTGCTGAGCTCAGTTCCCTATGGGCTACAGAGTAAATTTATCGTAATTTGAGATAAAAATCAGAATTAAGTGCTTGTAATTTAGGATTCTATACTACATGATGCTGAGCACAGGATGCAAAAGCTCAACATATTACAACAGATCTGCCCTAAAAGAGTTGACAGTTCAGTTATGGAAGTCAGGACATGCCCAAATGCCTTCTATAAGGAAAAGCAAAAACCAGCTATGCCTCTGTCTATGCATTTTTTTTTCAGTGCTCCCAAACACAGCTTCTAAATTTTCTTATTTGCTCTATTATAAATATTCTTCCCCAAAAAATCAACTATATAATGTGTTTATGGACTACCCAGTTGAAATTTGATGGAGCTGGGAAAAAAGTTATGTTGATTTTGATTACATTACTCTTTCAATTAAAAAGGACATTATTCCAGTGTTCCAAAAATCTGGCCATTAAAAACAGATTACTGACCTCGCAGAGAACTTGGATTTTAAGGTTTGCCTTAGAAAAAATTATTGTGATTTTTCTGTCCACTATGACTGGACGGCATTTTGGCAGTGAACAACATCATACTAAACACCTCATTTAGAGACTTTGAAACATTTTAATAAATGTAGTTCTTTATTCAAACACAAAGTCTCATCTCAGAAGACCAAGTGGAAACTTTACATTAACTTGTTCATCAAATACTGCTGAGGGGGAGAGCAGGGGAGGCCTTGCCCTAACACAAAAAGTCAGAGATTTATGGACACTGACACAGCGCTAAATTGAAGCTTCCAGAGACTGAAATGATTCCAAAAGAGGTTAGAATTTTTCTCACTTGAACACAAACAGGCTGCATCTGATTCACATTGTGTAGTCTTAGTCTCAAAACTTCTTCCACTAGGTGAAGAGAGATGCATAAATTTGGCTATTCAGCTCAGGTATTCATAGCAGACCTGGAACTGAGAGAGTTCTCAGGTTTTTTTTAACAACATGCTCCTGATTGACAGGAATTTCACAGCTCCCTCTGGCTAGACAAACACATTTGGAGCATGTTTTTTTCTGATGTCATTATCAGAACAATGCAGGACATATTCAGCATTAACACCCATTACTCTGAAACCAATATTTATATACAAAGTGTCAGCATAAAAATTGCATTGCTGAGTGAGCCTGACTCACAGCCAGCTCCTCTGGAAATACAGATAGAGCGAATTTTTAAAATAAATTGGATGACTGTGTTAAGGCTTGGGTGAGCCAGGCCTGCCACGACTTGTTTGTGTCCTTACTCCCAAGCTACCTGACAGCTCGTTGTGTGGTGTGGAGCTACATGGGCACACATATTTTCTCACTCTATGTCTAGAATAGAAATTACTTGTTTTTAAGTTAGCCTGACCGTGTGAACTCCTAGCCTCAGGAAACTCGTGCTGCATACAGTGGGATTTCTGAACTACTGCGGTTCCAGCAGCTGGTTATTTTAAATCCAGAAATGTCCCAAAAAAGCAATTAAAACAGCTCAGAAGAATCACTCTGTAGTACTTCAATTACATTGGTAATTAACATATCCAATTGCTTCAGTCAACAGCAATTAAAGCTGTGGGACCCAGAAGACCACAACTGGTAAGAAAACAGAAATGTCCTGATGAGCAGCTCTCCTCTCTACAACACAGACCATTCCTATGACAATCTGCTCCTAACTGTGTGTAAGAGGGAAAGGTAAACACTCTCTTGTTTTTCATGGAATCACATTTTCTTTTTAGATTAATATTTTCTTCCCTACTTAAAAATTTGTGCCCCATAAGGTCTTTGATAGAAAACAAACACCAAGCATTACATCTAAAATTCAAGGCAGGCTGATTTAGTTTGAAGTTCACTTCAAGCAGAATGCCTCCTCTGAGTGACAAAAAACTCAGCTTTGTGGACAGGCCAAACAGCCTCTAGGTCATCCTCTAAGCTGTCTCCTCACTTCAAACCCACAGTGCTAAAGAACTGCAAAAAAACCCTACTCTACATTTTCCAATTTTTACCAAAGTCTAAATTAGCAAAATAAAAGCATAGTAAGGCTTTTAAAGCCCAATGCACTGCTTACTTCCATAACAATGGGGAGAAGGATATAACTACCCTTGTCATGGTGCTGATTTAAATCAAATCTCTAAACCAATGAATTAACAGCGTTATTGGATTAATCACATTTGAGCAGATCCCCAAACCAAGCTGATACCGAATCAAGAACCATCTCTGGCTGATTCAACAGCCACTTCCTAATGAGGACAAGAAAATAGCAGCTTTGTTTCACTCCAAAATTAAGGTAAAAACCCTTTTCCCTTTAGTAAGGAAATTCATACTCCTTATAGAGCATGTCAATGTCAGTTTTAGTTTCAAACCCTGATGAAAAGGTTCTTCTCCAAATCTTCAAATTCACATAGCCCATTTTAAAGAAACCTGCACACTACATTCTGGTCTTGTCCTGTTACATCCTCAGTGCTCACTCAAACCCCTTCCAGAAGCTTTGGTGTTGGTAGATATTAATATTCCCCCAGCTGCCCCCTAGTACACCACTGAGCTGTTTCAGATTCAGGTTTTACTGCACAATGCTTACAAGTTCTGTACAGGCAGCTTAAGTTAAAGCTTTGATTATGTGGCATCAGAAAGGAACCCAGGGCTAGGAATTTCCAGTATACACCCTTCTGTGTATGCACCTAACCATAAACTCCTTTCAAATGTGATTGAGACTCACATCGTAAGAAACTAGGAATCAGCACTTCATTAAGAAGGAAGTATATACATATGGCAATCAAGTTTGCTTCTTAGGATATCATAGTAAAAATGTATAGGTCTCATACAGTAGGGCTAATTCCAGTGAGTTAATAAAAATGTATAGGTCTCATACAGTAAAGTTAATTCCAATTTTCAGATGAACTTCAAATGAACTTGGGCAAGCTACAATACTGAGGCCTCAGAGTAACAGTAAACACTGCAGGTGTGAAACTTTAAACAAAACACATCTAAGTTTCTCAGACCTCTGTGTAAGATGAAAGATTATTCCTCAGAGACAAAGTCTGCATTGGACTGCCATTTGTTCTTAGTTTCCATAAATATTTGGACAAGGAAAATACATTTCTCTTACACTGATAGGAATTTAGTTTTCATTTCATACGCACAAAAATGCATGAACCCATTATTTTCCCCTTTCAGTACCTAACTGAAAACTTCTAACACACACACACACGCATTCCCTAATGCCATTCTCTTTCCTCCATACTGAGAAATTTAAGTGTAAGAGAAGTGAAAGTTTCTCAGCCCTGGAAACCTAACTATCCTTGTTAGCTCACTTAAGCATGTAGCCACATTTGCAATGATGTTTGCTTAGTATCCTGACAAGTGAGAAAGGGAAAAGAAAATAAACCGTCAAGACCCAAGCATATGAGGTGAAGGAAAAAGATACTCTCACCATTACTAACTGTTTAGAGAGGATATATTTTGCTTTCAAAGGACAAGTATTTAAAAATTCAGTGGAACTCAACTTACGGCCTCACACAGAGTCACAAACTGTATTCTTTTCCTTTCTTTCAGAGTACAGAGAGCAAAAGAGTTAAAAAGCCCAATAGAAATAAAATTATATTATTTTCTATATTATAAGGTGAATTGCTTCCTGATATCCCATTTTATTTGTCCATTTCTAGCCTACAAAATAACTATACTTATTAAATTTCACTGACAGACCTTTGTTTCTGAATATTATTCCTTCTATTATCGGTGAGCCTAAAATATGGCAATTTCTTGCAGCTCAGCATCTCATACATTTCAGATTTTATAAATACAAACCATGCTAGCGGCAGTTTAAGGCAGATTGCTCTCCTGTGCATCTCCAAGACAGTGAGTGCTGTCACAGAGTCTGCTGGCAGCATCATCAGAGGGGAAACTTTGCCTTGGTGTTTGCATCCTTCCCTGTCCGCCCACAGAAATCCTGGCAGGAACACCCTTTCGAGGGTGCCATGCTGCAAGCCTACTGAAATCAATTAAAGCACTCCATGTGCGTGTAAATGCAGGTGAGCAAAAGAATCAGCTGGAAGACTGAAGGGCTGACTCCCAATTTGCAGCTGGCACAGAGCCCAGAGATGGGCAGGATGGTTGAGAGAGGATGTTCCGAGCCTGATATCACCATGGCTCCCCAGCGGCCCCCACATCTCCACCCTGCCTCAGACAAAGAGACTGGTATGGACCACAGCACATCTGAGAGGTGGATGCCTTTGACTCCATCAGGATCTAAAAGGATATTATCTTAAAGCTACAACTTAACCTTAAAAGTCAAATGCTGAGGTTGTACAGACTAAAATTCACAAGTACAGTAAAGCCCTCAGTCTCCCTGCCAGCTCCAAAAATGTGCATAGAGGCAAGCCCAGCCCACCTGAGTGCATCTGCTAAGTCAACAGCACTATGAATTTAATGGCTCTCCTCCCACTTGTACAGCTGTAATTCTCACAGAAGTTTCAAGTGCCAGAATTCTGGCATGAACATGGATTTACTGAGCCCTCTGCTTCGAATTTAATGGTCACAGGTTTTGCTGTGTAAATTTGAATGCCCACAGAAGCTGTTGCTTGGGAAATGCAGAGTATCTTTGCATAGAAAGACCTACTACATTATCTTTAATTGTGTTTGCTGTATGTGACACATTTATTGCAGAAATTATATCTGTTTTTTCTCCATAAAGCCAGACTTCTCACTTATTCTGGCTCTCCCTGAACTCAAAAGTCCACAGAGAGTGATCAAATCTCCCCCACACAGGGTTTCAATTTGTGTGTGTGGTTGGATGTAACATTACAGATTTTGGTCTTACCAGCCACATCACACCACCAATCTCCATTCTTCCACCTCATTATCATCCTGTGAGGCTTGTACGAGTCACCCAGTCTTCCTGATTTTAGTGTGTTTTGAGTGGGACTTAAAAGCCAATTTGCGGCCTTCTTTTAATCTCTCTCCAGCTGTCTCACCCCTCAGGCAGGGGGCTTTATGCATTTAGCCTTTCAAGCAGACAACTGACCCCTGCAAACAACTCAGCCGTGATTGATTGGTCATTGATCTTTTTACATTTGCTTTATTCACTCTATTTAAACACACCATATAACAACATTTTATTAAGTGGAGTACAATATTTCTAAGTGCTGGTTGGGTATTTCTTTTGTTAGGGTGGGGTTTTTTTTGTTGTGGATTTTTGTTTATTTGTTTAAACATTCTGTCCTTGTTTAACCTCTTCTAATTGATATACCAAAAGCCCAGCAGCTTATCTAGCTCTTACCTAGCTCAGATTACACACAAAGCAGCAAGTCTGCCTTCTCCTTTTCAATTGTATCTACTCAAAACACAAAGCAAAGCACTATTTACTTATTCTTCTCTTCTCCTCCACATGTTCACTGAGCTCTAACCACTGTTAATTCCTTCCTTCTCACAGGCACCAAATTTTCATAGCTCATTTATAACTGTGGTATCATGTACTGCTCAGAAGTCACTGTGTCCCAGAGGTGTGCCCTTCATTCCAGGCCAGACTTCTACCAGGGGAGCAATCTGTAAGTATCTGCACAAGAAAACACTGGACAAGAAAAAACAAGAAATCACTACAAATGATTCCTCATTCCCCTGGTGCCTGAAGAGCCCAACGCTGACACACAGGTGACATCCAGCCCTGGTCATCACACTAAAGAAGGCTGAAAGGACTGATCAAGAAACACTGAAAGAAAAGGTTCCTTGAGACTGAAGTTTCTTTATGGAGAAGAACTAAACCAATGATTCAAATGAAAAACATAACCAAACATACAGGAGAGAAAGTTGATTTCTTAACAGAACTATATAATTACAGTATTTGATGTGAAGACAATAGCTAATGAAAAGATCCTCCCTTTTATAAATAAAGACTATATGGAGCTAAAGAATCACACCTTTAACTAGAAATAGACAGCTCTTAGTCCTATTAAGTATCATTTTACTCCTAGAAATCTAGTATATCACTTGTTGATAGCTTATGAATACCAACCAATCTCCCACTGGATAGAAGGCATAATCATAGGACACACTACATTTAGAATTGTATTCTAAATATAGGTATCCCATATAGCTACAGTTTAAGGAACATGTAAATTTTATACATGTCTTGATTAAAAAAATATCCTGAAAGACTAAATAGCAAAAAATATGGATGAAGAAACCAGTATCCTTTAGGTATTGTTAAATATTATTAATATATTAGTACTAAAATTTACTGTCCTTTTCTACTCAAGATACACTACTCTGCATTACCTTGTGCTTCAATAAGAACGTGTAGGGTCCTACAGATAAAAGCTTGTTGGTGATACCAGCCTTACAAAAGTCTAATGAAATTCCACAGGCCTTCTTGTCCTACTTTTCTATTATGATAGAAAAGCAGATGTCCTTTTCCTTAGCC
Source organism: Platysteira castanea (assembly GCA_013397175.1). Lineage (NCBI taxonomy): Eukaryota > Metazoa > Chordata > Aves > Passeriformes > Platysteira > Platysteira castanea. The sequence continues at coordinate 24,937 of VYXC01010087.1, forward strand.
TCAAAAAAGGTAGCTATTTCAAAACATGAATTGGCTACCCATGTCCAGTAAGTCCAGACTTGGGTGTTCTTATACAGCAAACAAGGTGAGGGGCTGAGGAGGTATATATTTACCCTACTTATGCTACTGAGTGATTCTCAGGAAGAGCCTTTCTTTTTTTCCTTACTTATTCTTCTCCTTAAGAATTCCTTACAATCCTGTTCCTGCTGAATTAGCATTTCATCGTACAAAGCTAGTATGCTCAGTGACATAAGCTCTGTGTCAAGAGAAAGGGCCTGTAATTATGTATATGTCACTTTCTTTCAGAGCACATAAAGCTATGCCTTTCAGGCCTCAAATATATATTACAAGAAAAATACGTCCCCAGTACTAATACTCTTCAATACTGGAGCTTTATGAAAGGCACTTCAGCACAAATGCTTTGTAGAAAGTCTGCAGTGGGACATAAATTTGAAATGGAAGCAGGAATAAGAATGGAATAAACAGTATTACTACCTGGACATTACTCCTAGTCTCTAAATAAAGATCTGGATGGTCAGACTAAGGACAGAGATGTAACTCCCGTCCCACTCTAAACAATACAAATGAACAGCATCCAAGACAGGTCTTAATGTAACCAGACACTTAATTTAGAGACTGTTTCTGCACATAATTCTAGCTGTTATTTGGATCAGGGACTATACGGAGGGAATAAATTAACATGAAGCTTAAACCAATTTTTATCCTCAGGAGAATTGATCTGAAGATCTGAAGACCTTGAAAAGATATCGGCGTGGTAAGTGCTTGAAGGATGGAAGTCTGTTTCCTACAGTGTCAGGACAGTATCTCTTTGTATGTATTCATTGGATGACACCATTCTGGATACCTTCTGCAGCCATTACATAGGAATTAATCTCACTCAGTGATAAAAATGCAGTCAAAATGGTCTAAGGAAAAAGGAGAGGAAAGTTGACAGGAGAGCTATGTAAAAAACCGCTATTCTGCACAGTGCAAGTAATTTTGCACCAATAACACTTTTCTCATACAATCTGAGAAAAAAAACCACCTCTTTTTGCAATTTTCGGAGGGTTTTGTTCTTGTTTTTGGAAGTGATCTCTGTCAAAATATCACAAAAATACTACATTTGACAAAGTTGCCAGCAGAAGAAATTAAGCCAGTTAAACACATGCACATGAAGAACGGGAGTTCAAAAAGAAAAGACAGTTAAGCAGATTATTAAACGGAATAGTCAAGACCCATCCCAGAGCTGATGATTCCTAAGTCCAGATTCAACCTACTCAGCAGAATTAATATTTCATATTCCTGAGCTAAAAAGCATAAAGCAAAGTTTCCAACACCTGTCACTGTTAAAAGCTTACACACAAGCAATAGCCCTTTCTTTTTCACAGTTCTCCTTTCCCTTGGACTCCATATGTAACATAAAAGAAAAAAAATAGTGTTTATCATAAATTCATTTCTAACAATGCAGCACTTTTTTCAGCCTCAAAAAGTGAAGAATGTCCCTAATATCTCTCCAGTTAGTCAGATTACTGATGTCCCATCTCACAAAACCCCTTAAAACTACAAAGAGACAGAGTTCAAGCACAAAACACTGTACAGAAGTGAGCAAAAAAGGCATCTTTTGTTCACAAGGGAAAATTATGCACACAGATCTATGACACACATATATATTTTAACTAACTTAACCAAGAGAACCAAAAACTGGATAAATCAATAAGCTTTTTCTTTGCATCACAGAGTTAGTTTCAGCATTGTGAACTTCCACACATTGTGATCGAACAATTTCAAGGGTAATGTAGAAATCAGAATTGGCTTTAGTGCAGTCTCATGACCCCTAGAACCCGAATAGTTCATGGTATTCAACGGGATACAAGACAAACATCACAATTTTAATTACCCTTCCTTCACTTCCTGTAAACCTAAACAGAAAATTATAGTCACAGGCTACAATGTAAAAGGCTCTGTCTCAGAAGAAGAGACTAAGATAAAATAGTTTTAATTTGCATTTTTTGTTTGAAAACCGTGACATTATTTTTCACTTAAAAAACCCTCAGAATATTAATTGATATTTTAGCAAAACGAAATCAAAAATCATTAAGACTAAAATACAAAATAAACTTGAGAACAAATAGAAAAGTAATTTTTTGTGATGCATTTCTCTATTTTTTCATATTTATTCTCATTTTTATAACCAGTTACTTGCAGCAAGCTGCTAAAACTCACTTCTATTTTTCTCTTATTATAGCATGTATTGCAAAAATGAAGTACAAGTATATACTGTACCTTGTTTTACCTGTAAGGAACACACACCTGACAAAAGGCAATCTTCACATCCAGAGTAGGTTCACCAAAATAATACAAGAAATGGCGGCTCATAAATACCTGCAATTAAAGAAAAGTAGACATAAAAATCTTGTCTGGCTGCTGATGTGCAAGTATGATGCAGCTCTAGCCACATTTGGATTTTAAAACCAACCTGAGCTGTTCCCCAGCTTGTGAAAAACAAAAATGTCATAACACTGAACTGTAAAAAAACTTTACATTTTTTCTGAAGCTTGTCAAGGTTACGGCCCCAAATGTGACTTGGTTACATCTGGAAAACTTTACAGTAACTGGTGCCATAAACACGAAGTTTATCATGTCACTTGCATATTCCTACACCAACAGAAAATAAAACCCAGGTCAATAATGTTCTAAAGAATGTGGGAATAGGAGATGGTTATTATTATGGTGAGGAAAAAACCAAGTCCTAAGTTGATAAGTATCAGGAAAGTTACAGAAGTAGAAAGACTAATTATATCACTGTATAAATTCATGGCACAATCATTTTGTGAACATCCCATGTAGTTCTGGTTCTTGTCTTAATATTCTACCACCAGAAAAGCTACAGAAAAAGGCAGTAAGAAGGGTCCAAAAAGCACATAGAGATTCCTTATATGACACAACCCCACAGACTGGGGATATATTTTTTTTAGTCTAGAAAAGAACTGTCTGAGTGGAAATACACTGGAGATCCATAAAATGGGTGGTATACTGAAAAACTATTTTCCATTTTTCTTTTCAAATAAAAGAAATGTGTGTCACCAAGGTATGTTATCAGAGTTAGAATCAACAACAGGGGATAATTCTTCATACCCTGTTTTGTCACAGTGAAACTTTCTGTCTTGTGCTGCTGTGGAAGCCAGAAGTCAATATAAGCACTAATATGATTAGGCAAATTCACATAAGAAAAAACCTGCTGAAGGCTATTAACCTCGAAAATATCACCCCTGACTCAAGACACCCCTGAGTCACAGCCTGCCACTCCATGCTTAGCCCATTTCTGGGTTTCCCAGACATCTGGTACTGGCCCAGGGAGGCACAGACTGGCCTAGACAGGCCTCCCTGTGCCCCCTATTACAGCTGTTTTAAATTAGCTCCACAGCACCACATCCAGCTCTGCCCAACCAACCCTGTCCTGGCTCCATTCTAGCATGGCACATTAATGAAAAACACCCACAGCAGTGTTAGCAGGCTGATAGGTCACAAGACTTTGGAGCATCGATTCTTCTGCATGACTCCAAGAAACCACAAAAGACCCAGCCAAACACACAAAACAACGACAAAAACCTGTTAACAGTACAATGAAAAAACCAGCAACTTTTAGCTAAAGTTAGGTAAATAATAGAGAACTTCGTGTTTTTCTTTTAAATATAAGCTCATTGTAAGGATGTAAAAATGAAAACAAAACAACTCTCCAAACATCACTCCATAAAGTCATGATTCTGAAACACTATGTAGCTACTTATGGCACTTGTCTTCAATAGGAACAATTAACTAACTTCAAGTCTAAATGGCCCTAAATAAGGCAATTTGGAGTAAGTTCAACTCACACCAACTGATTAGGAGTAAAGAAACTACAAGAAAATATTCACCAATACTTGCCAACTTCAATGCATCATGTGCTCCCACATGTGTTCAATTTTTAATGAATGAAAGTATGAATAATCCTGTTATGAAAGCAAGTTTATGACCTTTTCTGCATCATGGTACAGTGTCTGAAATTGCTGTCTCACTGCCCAGTGAGTCATTACCAGTCTCACATTCCACAGAGGGTTTATAATAGTTTACATTAGAACAAAAAGAAAAAAGGATTATTTTTCTCTAATTTGAAAAAAAAAAAAAAAAGAAGGACAAAAGCTTTCAACATTAGTCATATTGCCAGTGATTTCTGGAAAGCCAGCAGGTAATTACACTGTCATGCTGCAGATATATACACCGGCTGTATGCATTATACTGCTATAATAATCAATGACTGAAATGCCAATAGCCATGACATACCACGTTCAAGACAGAGCCTAATGGTGGAAAGTGAAGAAAGGAAAGGAAAAAAATCAGGGGAATTTGGTTTCTCCCTGAATTTGTTGTGAGGGCCTACTGAGAAGACACACTTTGCATTATAAAAGCAGTACTAGCCATACCCAGCTCCTCAGCTGTCCACAGGAATCACTGTAACTGTTAATAGTCACCCTGGGCAGAACAACAGACTGGTGAGTTTTATGAACTGGAATACATTTTAGAATTTATTATGTTGTCCTTGTGTGCAGTTAATGCTTATAAAATAATAGAAGCATAATACGTTTTAATGGCCTAGATCAATACCCATATTCCTCTGTACGTGAGACACGCCAAATGAATCCCTACAGAGCTGAGTTCCTCCAGCTGTACAACAGGAATGAATGCCACCTTTCTGTGGCACAGAAAGGTGTACCCAGGACAAAACAGACTTGAGTTCATGTTTTACACAGTGTTTATTGAACTCATACAAAATTCCCTTCAGGGCCCCGTAAGTAATCACACATGTATGCAACTTCTAATTCCTTCAGGCAGAAAATACATTTACAGCCAGCTGCACAGATCTCCTTGATCACGTCTCCTCTGGTGCGAGCTGACACCACATCACTCGAGATGTTTAAGAAGTGTCAGAATAAAGAACTGGCCTGATGCTGAGATAATTGTGTTACAACATAAAGCAGTTATAAAACAAGAAGCTACTGAGACAAACAGCATCACTCACCAGGGCTTTGAGCTTTACGTGAGAGCATAAGCATCCAACATCTCTATACCACACTTCTGACACTTTACCTTTTCAATCTTGACTGAAATCACCCAAGGGGGGAAGAACTGGGAGAACAGAACAGTGTTGATAGAACAAAACACTCTGGGAAGCCAGAGACTGCAGTAGCATCACAGGGAGAAATCCTGTGTGTGAAACACTAACACCACAATTGGATCCCAAATCTTCACCACAATCAAGACATCTATATGCCAGAACCCGAAAAAAACCCAAGACTCAGCAGCAAACACATGATCTACTTTCAGGCAAAACAAAACTCAGAGGCATTAAAATCAGGAGGAGGAAAGTAGACATGAAGGCAAGAGAAAGAAAATCCTGAAAATCATCTGAGCTGTAGAGTGGCCCAGCCCCCAAGGGAACTGCTGGCTGGAACCACTGAGGCTTGGCCTCTACCTAGCCTGCTGCTTTGCCATCCTCTTCTTCACTCCACTCTTCTTCCAAAATCTCCCTTATGGAAATCTGTTCTTCAAAATGGCAAAAGGACTAAAGACATGCCCAAATTTCAGGCATGAGCTTCTCTTTACCGGCAGTGCTCCTATCAAATCTTCCTTTTCTGTGCAAGGACTTTTTACCTTTAATAATGGTGTTCTGTCTCTCCAGGGGTCAGGAGGATTATCTCATTATTATTCAAACAGCTCTGTGAAGACTGAAAGGATTAAATCAATACTATTAGTATAATTACTGAGAGCAGAGAAGAAACCATGCAATGAGAGCAGTTAAAACAGACTAGAAAACCAACAGTAGCTATAGTTCTCAAATACAGCCTCCCACAGTAAATTTTTCTGCTCGTCCTTGAATTCTTCCCTCACCCTCAGTGCTGTATGATATTGGTACCCAGGGAATGTCTGGGTGATTTGGCCCAGTCAGATTAAATCTTTTGGCCTAGGGAGTGTTGTTTCCTACCCAGGCTGCACTACCATTCACATAAGTGGCTCCTGGATGAAGGACAGGGACACTGTGTCTGCCTAAAGCCTAAGAGATGCAAACCTCAAGTCTGAGGTGTCTGGGCTGTTGCTGTGCTGGTCCAAGGAGAGCCGAAGCACTTGCACCCACCATGTTGAGCCCTTTTATCAGTAAAAAACATCACAGTCACTTTTTTTTGATAAAATACTTCCATGATGGTTTTTCATCCCTGCATGTCCTAATCAGCAGACATATCCCTCATGCCCAACGGGTCGTGCCTCCGCCTGTCACAGTATATTTAAAGCTTTTTGTGAAAGTTCAGAAGGCCAGTTTCTATCCTCAGGAAAGTTCCATGTAACTTTTTAATTCAGAGAGATGAAGGAGCCAGCTGCCCTGCTGCAATATTGCTTTCTTCATCACAGCCCAGGTGGGCAGGGCTGCTCATCTCACCCCACAGCACAGCCATCTGTGTCAAATGCACCAATCCAGGGTTGAAACAAGGTTCTTCATGAGGAAAAACTGCAGCAGCTGTTTGACCTGTATTTAAACCAGTGTTTCTGTACTTGAAATGAATATCCCAAACCAGCCCTGGTGCTGTTCTCACCATGTCCCATGCTCTTGAGACTAGACTCTGAGAGGTATTTACCTGCCCTACAACAAAACAAAATGGAAACAAATTCGTAAAATCCTAATTTAAAAAGTAGCCTCACACAGAATTAAAAAAAAAACCAAAACATTTAGAAGTGCAAGTTCCAATTTAAACAGGAGTCAAATGGCAGCTGGAGATAAAGTAGACAGAAGTACTTGTATGAACGCTTCACTAGATTTAAGCCTGGCACAGAGTGGCTGCAAACCGGAAGGTTGTAAAAGAATCACAGGACATCCACCAATAAAATGCTATAATCTCTGCTTAGTCCCATGAATTGTGATAATCTCAGTCATAAGGAGAAGCAATATATATATTAATATCAAGTAATCAAATCCAGCATTTCTGTTTATTTGATATTACCACCCAAATATACAACATGCACAATGGATACAGTGAATGTACTCCCTATCTTCACTGACATGTAGTTCTCTACTTGAGCTACAAAAGGAGAACTAAGTATTTATTACTTCCTCATTAAATATTTCATTCATGAACATAAAGATTCAGAGCATGAAAAATATTAATGAAATAGCACTATCACTTAAAGTTATTTAAAACACCCATCCTGTCCTAATTCAATGAGAGGGGGCAATTGATCAATTCAGTTGTCACTTAAAAACCTTCTTGAAAAACATTAATGTTCAAAGATTAACATTTATGAATTATTAATGCTTCCTGTTTTGAAAATGTGTTTGAATAATTTCATGCATTTCCAGTACTGGAATTACCCTCTACTTTATCTGAAAATACATACTCTCACCACAGTGTTTTATAAGTTCCCTGAAGCTTTCAGTAACACTCTCAGTCCTGTAACTATATTTTTCCTTTGCTGAAACTTGGCTATTCTGCCCTGTATAAACAACAAGAAGAGTGTAGGAAATAATGAAGACCTGACCAAATTCACACAGCAAGACAAAGTGTGCCAGCAGAGAACAGCAATGTCTGATCCGCAAACTCTTACAGAATTCAAACGTGGGCTCTGACATCTTTAACATGCCGGATCAAGAAAGAAATCCTGCAATTTGCCCACATTTTTCATATAATTGCTGCGAGTTATAATAGGGAGATATATGTTCAAATATCCTATCAAATTGGTCTTCACTTGAGGGACCAAATCTTTAGGCTTATCAGCAATTTTTATATAACTTTTTTCTTTCAGATCTAATGTACAGCACTGCAGTAGGAGACTCACTGCTTAACAAGAATCTTCAAGACACCTCAGATGATAAATATGAACCGAAATTTGCAAGTGGATTAATAATAGTCAAGGAGAATGTTTCTACTGCAAAAGAATGCTTTTCTGTTGTGTCTACACTCCCATTTTAATTATTCTTGGAATAACCAGGGAAAGCAGTGGTGTGAACAGTGTAATTATTAAGGTTATATCCCAGCAGAAACAGATATCTTCCACTGGGATGAGAAGTGATGGCATGTTAAAATTCACAAGAATCACGTAAGTAGCTCTAAAACTGAGCTGCTGCAAGGGAGGGTGAAAAGGAAAAAAGAACAAATAAACTGAAAGGGCAAAGGGCTGATAAGCAGATATTTCTAATGATCACAGCTCACATGCAGAAGAGAGGAACAAATGAGCTCTTGGCCTTGCCACCAGCTTCTCGTTCTTTCTCCATCCAGTTATTATAAGTCAGAATTCCTCATCTGACAATATTTGGCCTAAATGCCCAAGCTGTAACAGTCCAAGATTTCACATCCAGAGGTATTACTTACTGTTGTGAACAGGAATTATCAGGAAAAGAGCCTACTCCTGCAAGATGCTGCAGCAGATTAATTAGTCAAAGTTTATGATGATCATGTCATAATCTCTCATATCATGTTTTCATTTGCAGCTGAATATCTTCACTCCCTGAATAAATCCTAGCCACATCCTAGAGGCGTTAAATTAAACTTTGGTGTTGGAAGCAGCTCTGAACTTGCATGGGATGAACGTGGAGTGGTAAGTGTGCAAGACCATGGCTACTACTGTCAGCAAAAAAATGAAAAAAAGCTAATTGGAAAGAGATGAGCACAGTAAAACACTACCTGCCTCACATAAGATAACAATCTTTACCACAATGGTGAAAGCAAGATTTTTTTTTTTAAATGCATTTTTTCCTATTGTGGCACTTGTTTTTAATCTGCTTTCTCTTTCTGAGCAAAAAAGAAAAAGATAAAAAATTGAGGTAACTGTCTCAGCACAGCTGAAGGAAAAATTCTGCCCTCGCGGAAATTTGTTTTTCTCTATTAAAAAAATAAAATCAATATAAAGCTGTTCCTTAGATAAAAGTCAGTGGCAAAGCTGCCTGAAGGTATGTACTGAATCACATCAAAACTATTTTTAATACGCTCCCAAGTCAACCTCCAAACCTAATTCAAATTCAGTTACATTTGTCTTCAACACAGATGTCCCCGGCACTTTATGACTGGTGAAAATGACCTATAATACATAGAGAAATATACTTAATTATTGTCTGCATCAAGTAAAATCAAGAAAATTAATAGATTTGAATATATTATATATTTTAAGTTTGAATAGTTTGGAATTAATTTCTGATTAGTTGAACTGTATGTCACTGGATCTCATTCTTAAAAGGCTACTTTTAAGTGTGTTACACGTTAACCACCCGACTAATGAAGGTTGCATGTAAAAAGAATGAATATTCCTGTCAAAAGCAAAATTCTAACTTTGGGACAAATGTATGAAAGGCCAGGGCACTTAGATCCTGTCATAGATCTTGTTTCAGGGTACCTCCATTATGTGGCACTGTAGTAAACAGCCAGTTTTCTGTCAGTTTCATTGAATTTAGGGGGAAAATTGATGGGTTTGGTCACTCATGAGGAAAAAATTAGGCAACCAAAATAATATTTAGCCATGCTTTTATTTAGTTGATAAAAATTATATTACATTCTACCAGTGCTCATCTTTCCTATGGCGAAGTGTGCATGATGGAGGTATGAAAAGCTGTTCAGGACTGTGGAATAACTTGCTCAGCTGCAACATCTGTATTTATCATCACAGATTTAAAAGAACTGTGTAATTGGCCACTGAACTGAACCAGCTAATTCACACCTCACGGTTATTCAGGAACACAGCCAAAAAATCACTCACATTGGAAGGGACCTTAGGACAGCTATAATCCAAATTTTGTAATCAAAACAAGGACAGTTGCTTCAGTTGTTTGCAAAGTTAGGGTGCTCAATCCCTGCCTTGGTTTGTATTTACATATTAATACAGTAGCCACACAACTAGAAACACTATTACTCTAAAAAACGTAAGAGGCTTAGCTCCGGAGTGCAAGGCTGTGGCCACGAGCAGATTACACTGTAAATTCTGCAGCTACAAAATAGCTTATTTCTCAAACGACTAAAATACAGATTCATTTGCTTCTGAAAAGCTCTTCCCCCTTCTAAGCTTTAACATTTGCAAATTTTAATTACTCCCGTAACAAAACACTACTAGAACAACTCATCTCCAGGATGCAAGCAGGATTTATTGCAAAATCTCTGCAAGCTGTTAATATCGAATAGCAGCTACACATTGTTTTACAGAACACAGAAAATACTTTGATACTTTCTGGCTTCTTTTGATTAAAACCCTAAATACATGAGAAAAAAAAAATTCTTAATGGAGTAAGAAAATGCCGTGTGTTTCTGATGATCAATAACTAATAACATGATGCAAGGGTGGAAAGAACAGCTTGTCACTGCTGGACTGTGGCCATTCACCTGTGCTGCTGTTATTTAGGATGTATCATGCTAGTGTAGAATGGCTAAAGGAAGAAACAACCCTTTGATTTAGGCAGATACAAACCCAGCAGTGAGTGTTTCCTTGCTGCAGTCTAGCTGTAGTTAATGCTGGGTAAAAGTTCTCTGAAGCATAAGGAATAATAATGATAATTATTTATCCACTGAATGTGGTTAAAGTTCCGGAGTCTCACAAAACAATGGGAGATGAACTATTTAAAGAAAGCCTATCTGCCGTTGCCAAGGGGTGTTGCTGCAAATGCCAATTGTTTTTTTCCATACTGAACACCAGAAATACAGTAGATGATTAATGCAAAAATACAGAATCATGAAGGCTACTGTTAGTTTCCTCTTATAATGACAATTGCAAACTAGCACAGTAAGAAAAGATTTACAGTTGTGTGAACTTAGACTGGACAGGTAAGGAGTGATGAAAACCAACTCATGTTCTTTTTAGGTTCTTATATAAAAGTACACCAAGGAAAAGCATGTTAAAACACAAAAGGTAATCATCACAGAAGAGCAATTTCTTTTCTTCGGTTCTCTTTGTTCTGTAGCACTGGAACAAAGTGACTTAGATAAAGTCAGGGGATAGGAATTTCTTTGGTAAGAAAAAGAGGAGACAAAGAGGCAAAGTCTGCAATTTTCTAGACAAACCATTTGGGAAAAGAAAAAGCAGAAACCAAAACAGGCTATTTCATAATTCCTCCCTCCTCACTGCCACTAAGACACAGAGCCACTAGCTCATCCATCTTTCTGACTGCAGGGAAAGTCTCCCTGCTACGGGTAAACAACAATTTGGAATTGATTTTTCCAGGCAGAGGCCCACAGCACCACTTAAAAGCACGGGTGCCCCCAGAGTTACACAGAAATGCTGTAGCTGATTAAAGCAGAGCTGAAGCACAGACATTTTAGATAAACAGGTGACTCTGCCTCTCCTATTCTCAGGCTGCTGAGGAGAGTTCTCAGAAAAATTTGATTCTGCTGAGGAACCAGAGTTCAGAGACAGGGATAAAAGGCTTTCAAAATCTGCATAAACATGCAAGGCTTTCAAAACATGCACAAACATCCAACACCTCATATGAAATCAAGATTTTCACAGGTACTGAATGTAATTCAAATGTGAAATGACATAAACAACTGTATTCTTTTTTGTGTCTCAGCTCCCCTCAGACCTAGGAAAAGGGGTGAACAGCAACAAATATGAGTCTCTGACCCAGTAAGCCAAGGGGGCTAAGGACAATAAGGGAACAAGCTTAACTGGGTACACCAGATGGATGGAGGACTTCTCTCCCCTGAAACACTACCATTAATGAGGTGAGGTACACCCCAGAAAGAACAAGCTTAGCATCCTTGAGACAGTCCTTGCCACCAGAACTCTGTGGTGAGTAATGTAAGGAATCACCAGGGAAAGAAAGACTAAAGGAAAACTTAAATGACAAACCTATGTATTACTTTGAAAGAATTTGGACTGGAGTATCCAAGATGAGTATCACAAAGTGATATATTCACATGAAAAGGGTAAACACCTATTTTACACGAATACTTTTACTAAAGAATATAAGAAGTACAAGAACACAACCTTATCCTACTTTTGACTTCCTAAATGTTAAGTGCAAGAGTAATTCTCAAGCTCTTCCTTTTAGAACCTTCGTATGTAATTTTTAAAATGCTACAACCCATAGCTTGCTCTTCTAATGATTTTGGCTTCTTTTTCAGCTGTGACTCAATTACCAGAGCTCCTCCAGAGCTAGAAACCTTCTGATGTCCACAGTGCCAAGTTTTCCTTAGGCTCTCAAGAAAATAGTGAGATAAACACTCTTCATTTTGTCGAGCCTTTTACACTTGATTAATTCTATTTCCTATAAATCATTAACCTATCTGCCTGATAGACATCCCAGTTAGACTACAAGCTTGCACATTCTGCACACTCTGCAAATCTTCGTGTACAGAAGCTATCAGATCAGTAGCAATAATAATCACACCCCTTACATGTGTTCATGATGCTCATAGTCATCTGAAGAAGAGAAAGCTCTTAAGGGAGATATAAACCCAAATGCCCTTTTTGTTCTAGGAAAATCCCAACCATTTATTGTGTGTGCCCAAGGCATAAATGCTTCCCAGAACTCCCATGGGGACAGTGCAGCTTTGCATTAGGCTCAGCGGAGGCCCGTGCTCATAAAGCATAACACAGCCCTTGCACAGTCCCACTGGAGCACTGGCATTTACTGTCCTAAACTAGAAATGTAAACATGAATGAAAAAAACTAGAACTCGGTCATATGCCAGAGCTCTAGAGTTTGGGATTAAGGTTTCAAGGCTTTACCATGGGTTTGGCTTTTTTTTTTTTTTGGTGGCAGCCTTTATCAAGGGCTCAGCAAGGGATTGTTTTCTGTCTCTGAAACATCTGTTGGCCACTAAAATCCCAATTAGACTTAGGTCTTTGCTTGCAGCAGGCAAGGAAGACGCACTACAAGAAGGCAATTGCAGTTTGAGTGAGCAACAGAGCAGCGAATGTAAGGGTTGCTGGAGTCACTTCCATGTTTTCACACTTCAACTACAAACGTAAACTCTCCTGAACTAGGCAGAAGCTACAGCATCTTGCTAACTTTAACTCTGTTGCTACCTTCTAGGCTTCTAAACAGGTATGAAATACTATGAAAAACATGCATATATAAAATATATGAATTTATAAAATATATTCATACATTTCCTCGTTCTCTTGAACCTCACAAAGGCCACATGTCCAGAAAGCACAATCAGCCAGTCCTGCTGCCTGCTTTTCAGTGCCAAGCTGAAAACACTGCACTGAAAGACACTGATTCCCTGTATCACAAGTTAGTTTGAGCCTGCTTCCTAAACAAGAGCAGATGCTCAGAGAATCAGATATGGCTGACCCTAAGTGTTTTCCGATATCATTTCCAGCTCCCAGAGACGCTAAATATAAGATAAATCAACTTAAATCCAGCTGACCGGACATAATTTGCAAGGAATTATCGCACTGTGAGACAGCTGATTGATTCCTCTTCTCTATTTCAAAATGGTAGCATGAGCTACTGCAACACGCAATGAACGCCATGAAGCTGCTCCGCACAAAAATGACTCGCTATCCATGAAAAATAGCTGAATTTAGACAAGAAATTTTCTTCACATGGTTTCCAACCTCCTGTAGACTACAGGATAGTTTTCACACCCTATGCTACATAAATCCCTTGCAATAATGTGCATAGTAAATGTATTTCCAAGGTAATTGACTGTTTACTGCAAATCTGGTGATAAAACCACGCATTTTAGATCTCTACCCTCTTCCAAGTAGAGTGCACCATGCAAAAGTAGGATATAGATGTCCTACAAAAATAGGTTCTTTTTTAAAGACCTCAGGAGTTCATCCACACACATTTCACAGATAATAAAACAAAGGCACTAGAAAATAAATGATACGTTCACTCAGTCAGGAATAGGGGCTTGGATGCCTGGCCTTAATCGACCTACTGAAAGTTATTATAAATAAGAAAGGTCAAATTCCTAAACAAAACAAAAGTTAAGGAAGATTGTGTTTCTGTTAAGGAAGACTTAACAGAAACCCATGCTTGTTTCCCAGAAACAAAGGAACAAGATCCAATTTTGCTTGCATAGCCAAGTGCTTTCTTTTTTTGCATTTCATTTTTGAATACAAACATACTGGAGTAGAAATGAGCAACTGAATAAACTGATATATTTCTCTGTGAAATCTTGTATTTTTATAATCTTTTTCCCTAACATGTTTTTTTTTCCCTGGAACACGTTTCTGAGTTGTGGTGTGAAATCAAATGGATACATGAATAATAACATATTCCATGTTCTTTTGAATGACAGGGAGTTTTAACTTAGGCTGGGCAGAAATTTGTGAATGATGATGGGATACAGGAAAAGGAACATGACATTTCTGAAGCAGAACAAGCCTTTAAAGCCTTGTAAGTGTGGCTATCAAAGTAATCAGGCCCCTACCTCTCTTCATGAGTACAAAGACTTTCTCTCAGTCATTCTGTGTCTCCCCTGATCCTCTCCGTCCTCAATACTCTGTTCTTCAGGGCATGACAAAGAAGAAGGCTTAGATTTTGTGTAATTCAAGTATCTACAACTAGCAATACACAAGTTAGAGCCTTAAAAACAAAGAAAAAAATAAAATCTTACACTAGATACTGACCTCACAAGAAGTTGCTTAATAATACTGTATTTTTTTTTAATTTTATTTTTTAATCTCGATAGCCTATCAGCTGGAAAAACAATGCATTTTGGAAGACTGTTAATCAAAGCAGATCCTACTTTCACAAGATATTTTCTTTGTACATCTTCCCTTTGCTTTTTGTTCGTTGTCTGAGGATTTTATTTAGGTTTTAGTAGGGCCTAGCACTAAAAGGGTCTTCTGGCTTTTGCTGGCCCAAGCTGACCATCACGAATAAACCTACTTAAAAGCAGAGTTCTAAATCTATGACACAGCTTTATATAGCAGTAATACATCCACTGAAGAAAAATTCAACTTCAATTAGACCCATTTGCATTATGAAAAGATCTTAACATAATAATACTTCAGGATACTTACAACAATAAATGAGAACTGGCCAGACTGGTTACCATAAGATGCTTGAAATCTGGTTAACTATCACTGCTATTTTCCAAACTTCATATTCAGCTGCCATTTGTTACCTAACAAAGCCTTTTGCAAGTTGTACCAGCACAGTTTCAGCCGTCCTGCCTTACAGCAGAGCACATCTGAAAGGTGCCACACTGAACCACTGCAGTTCCAGTGAAGGGTACCTGTAGGTGCCTGTCAATGCGCTGTGAACTGGACAGGCTGAGACAGCCCCTGACCTGCAGCACCTCAGGGGAAACTCTGGCATTTCCACCGACATTGCTAAGCGGGATGAAAGTTTTAGATTCATTTTTTTTTCTCTAATGGAAAACAGCTTGTCTGTTCATCCTTCAACATTAAATAACTTTCAGAAGCATAATTAATCAGGAGCAAGAAATACAGAGAAAATCAGGTTTTAGTAGTTTAACTGTTCAAGAATTCATTTGAGTGAATTTATGGGCATCTTGTCCTCGATGATATTTAATAAGTCCAACAAATTCACTGCAGTAGACGTGTGGTGAGACACAATGTTATAAAAACATTTCATCCCTGATTTACACACAAGAGGTGAAAACTGAAGGCAGGCATTTTACACCGTTATTGATTTTCCACAAATTTACATAGATATGTGCATTATGCACAATGTAAACAAAACTGCTCAGACACTTTCCAAAACTGAAACTCAATCAGCAGAAATGCCACTTACTGACCTCAACAGAACAGCAGGGAAAATGCTGCCCTGTTCTCCTTCTCATGACTCTGGCCTGTTTCTCTAAATTACAGGGCCAAACCTCTGCAATAAAGAAGCATCACTCTTAATCCCTGGTGCCAGCTGCCTTTACTTTGCTCACACAGGGGCTCAGTACCCCATGCTATGTAACTTAAATGAAACAGATTATTTGAAAGAACAAGAGGGAATCATTTCAGCAGATTACTCTGAGTTGCAACTGATCCTACCTCAGTCCTACCCAAAAACTGTGTTTGATTTCAGTTTCCTCTCAGGCTTTCTCATTTACAGCAACATTTCACCTGCAGGTAGCATGCCTTTGTAATTTACAGCTGAAGATACTATCTTCGAAAAAAAGAAGATTCAAGAATATTGTTACATTCTGACCACGTAAATTTGTGTCTCAAGAAACACCAAAATTTCTAAACTGAATGAAACAGGTTTGGCAGACTAGATATGTGAAATAGATACATTTTGTGAATGACAGGATTTCAGTATCCAGTATAGCATATTGAAAGTGTTCCTGTGCTGAAGTGCATGCGCTGTTTATCCTCAGAACTAAGGCATAAAGAACTTGAAGAGCTTCTGCACACTTTAAAATATTCTGAGTCGTGTATGGTGAGAACTTCGGTGGTTTTTTACACCTAAGCCATGTAAATACTGACTTCCTTGGAAACATAAGCCCTGTACATCTAGCCATCAGAGACTGGCCTCAGAAAAGACAACTAATTTTGTTTTCTATTAAGCACATAGAAACTACCAAAAATGTAAAAGAAGTGACTTCTGGGGAGGCATGGACCCTGCATGCTTCAGCCTAGATCCTCTCTCCTTCCTTCAGCCATAAACTCCCAACTCCACCATTTCAGTGACTTCTTGCTATTGTTTTGCTGCTGGGTGTGTTAGAGAACCCCAGTACTGAGCAACACTTCACTAGACACAAAGTGAAAAGGGAACAAAACCTTTTTGTTGTACTAATCCAGTCAGAACATGGAACTCTTAATAAACACAGCTTGGATTTGTCTTGCATTTTGAGTTTCCATCTACTCTTCCACAACACAGGTTCATGAGTAGTTCTGTCTCTTCTCTAAGCTCTTGTAGACAGGTACGAATAGACCTGAACACTACCATGACAATGCTGTTCCCACCAAAATTAATCCTGGTACAGGCCCTGCACCAGTATTCCTAAGCTGACCTGAGAGTGATGCCAGGCAGAACAGCTGGAGCAGGATCAGCACCTCCTCTCCAGCAACAGCCATGCATTGTTTAAAGACAGGTCACCTTAACATGACATACTGGGGACCCAGAAATGGAAATAGAGTCATAGAATCATTAAGGTTGGAAAAGAGCTTTAAGTCCAAACATTAAAAGCCTCATTTATTCCCATTTCCCGTGCATTAACTTAACATGGCAGCCAACAGTTGTACCTCCAGTAGTATCACTTCCTAGGAAACTGAGTTCACCCAGTCACATCCTATCATGAATTTAATTGGCTATGTTTATCAAAGTAAAAGGACCACAAAGAAAAAATCAAGTTAAACTAAGTAAACCACTCACCAAGTGAGAAAAAAAAAAAATAGGCTACATAAGATAAAAGAATGCTTTGTGATTTTCTGCAGCTGTTCTCAGCATTGCTTAGCAAACTAATTTAACACAGAATGTCATTCAGAACTATCTTTAGTCTTAATATTTTAGCACATTATAACAATTAATCATCTTTTGTTAATGCATGGGCACTCAAAGATGAACTAAAGACAGTCACATTGTACTGGGTACTGCTAACTCATCTTTTATATTAACATTTACACTCTTATTCTACTTAATACTACACATCCATACTACACAAGAATTTTACAAGTGTATTGAGATCTTGATTTCAGAAAAAAATTAAATACAGGCCTAAAGGGAATATTAGCATGTGCAATATTCTCTAGACCACAGAGGTTAATAAGTTCATAAGGCTTTGCATAGGATCCAGAGCTGCACAGTCATTCTTACAGAAAGGAAATAATACTAGAATTAGATTTAGTCCTGACACTTCACTGTAAGATATGCAGCTAAATAGGTCAAGTTTACCTTCCCATGCTGTCCAGGCTTAGAGCTATCATCTATGCCTCATTTTCATTCAATATTTTTTCCAGGTAACTCATTGACAGGTCAAATCAAAACCTGCTCTGTCATAACACACACAGGCATTTTTTGTAAATGAATCTATGGTCACAACCAGTTCTCCCTCAGAGGAGGCACACTAAAAACAATATCTAGAAACAACAAATGACAGAATGCCTTTAGAAAGTGTTTCCTTTCCTGTACTCATTTTCTTCCTGTTACTTTGCATGCAATTTTTACAGATGCTCATCACAGCGTAATACAAACACTTCACAAATATGTAACATCTCCTAGCAGCCCCCTTATTTTACAGGTATTTTCCTATTTATTAAGCTTGTTTTCATCAGTAATTAGGTGGCTTTAGATGCCTTACCAGGGATAGGATAGTCTGACAGCGAAGTTTTACATTTTGTCCAGGTGACACACTTGGAATTGTTGTGAGGTCTTCCTGGGGAGAGCTGCAAATCTGGGGACCAGTGCTCAACAAATGCGGTCTGTCGAAGTTTCACCTCTGTCCCAGTGGAAGACAGCTGTCAAAGGAGTTAAAGACAGGCAGGGTTAAGGAAGCCTGAGTTGGTCTGAGATGGGACAGTTAGCTCATTTTGGGGACTGTTTGCTCCATTGTACCATGCTCCAAGCTAAAACAGCACAGATACTGAGTGGTGCATTTTCCCTCATTAGAGTAGCTGGGTTTTTCAAACCCTCTGCAGCTTTTCTGAGGTCAGTCCTTTCATGCACTGCCATAGTCTGTTGGATTAAAAAAGCCTGGAGGTCACAGAGACTGCAATACCTGTCAGAGGCAGAGAACATTTCTGTTGCTATGGACCTTCAGGTACAGAGAACTCCCCAAAAGACAAATAAACAAGAATTACATTATTCCTTAAATGTGCCATTAGACAAGTTTAAGGAGTCCACATCCTGGATCTTCTTTCTGCACAGACTTAAAGGCTTATGTGAAAAGGACAACTCCTGATCTGGAGAAATAAAGAAACTCTCAGAGGAAAAGTAAATTAAACCCCCCAAAACATCAGTGTTGAGGTAATCGGGAGTAGAAATTTAAGGGAAGAAATCAATAAAATCTTATCAGCTACATATCAGCGAGGAGAGGGTACATTAGAAAGACGTATTGCTTGCCCACTCTTTAAGAATAATACTGACACTTCAATTTCTACCAAACTCACGAAATTACAAGAGCTGTTTACCAACCTACCTGCCAACTATACATTTCCATCTCTCTCTTTTGCCTTGCTGTCCTGAACAACTGTAGCAGATCTCATGATCTACAGAACGAGGGAGGGAGGACAAGGGCAATCAATAGCCTTGCAGCTTCTCCCATTTACTCATTCTACAGGATGCTTAAATGTCACTCTCCTGGACAACTTGGCAAAACACACTTCAGACCCCATCACAGGGCATATTTACCTCCAGGTGTCCTTAGGGTCCTACAAAGGCTTGTACCCTGTGCCACATCTCATTTAAGATACAAACTTCAAAAGGAGCAAACGGCTGTTTGAGGCCTTTAAGACACCCTTAGATGACATTGAAAAACAGGATTTGTACATTCAAGAGCCTCCACTTCTTCAAAAAACCATATCCATGATGATAGCCTGCTTTCTACACAGTCATGCACCGGTAAGCCCATGCTACAAACCACTGTGCAAAGTCAGGAGTAGAAGATCAATAACCTTTCCTTTCCTTTTTATCCCCTTACAAGTGATTTTATCACTATTTTGAGTTGAATTCTGATATTCCTGGTAACAGTGCTATAAAAAACACTGCTGAGGACAACACCAGTAAATTATCCAATCTATATCCCTGTCTGACAGCAGGATCAACTGTAATTATTTCTGACAGATATTTTCATAACTTGTTCTTCACAATGAAACGTGTCCTTGCAATTTACATTACAGTCAGTGGAGAATTCCTGTTTACAAAGAATAAAATCTGTAGCATCAGAAGCACAGTGCTCAACAATATGCAAGACTCACAAAGATATGCAAGAATTCATAGCAAATTTATATACCAATTTAATTGCTGATAGAAAGGTTAATCAGGGTTATGACCACTCCCATGATGTTTTCTTCCAGAAAGTTAAGAGTTTTACCTGTTAATGAAGAGCCTGTGTGTTTAGTAACCTCTTGTGTCAGTTGCTTTACACATGCCAAATATTATCTTAAACAGCCACTGCATTTGAATTATCATAATGTGATGAAACAGGTCTAATCAACCTGACCAGAAGAGCTCAATGAAGTTATATAATTTGCTTCTGTTTCTTTTACAGTGTGTATTATTATAACTGTCGCTCCTTTTTCTCTGTATAATCCAAATAAAGCCTGAAAGCTGCTCAATTAAAATGTTGGTGGTTGACTTTAAATAGAAGTTCCTACCTCAAAAATCCACCAAAAGACAAATAAATTCATATTTGTGGGTTACTATTCCCACATTATTTCAGACCAACCCATCCTGTAAGTTGTAAAATGGCCCACTCTTCTATGAGACATACATCCATCTGTCCTATAGTAGAACACGCTTTCCCCCCAAATTAAGAGTCATGTACTACCAATCAATTTTACTGGGTTGCAGAAAGGGCATAAGCTCTGGACTAAACATTTCAGTGAAGCTTAGAAATTAAGCCTGTCTCATTTAGTAGAATTGTCTTCATACTTAAAGAACCAGGCAGCATTTGCTGTCACACCAACATCTGAAGGTGAAACTCTGAGCACAAAATGCAATGTTTGGGATTTTGGGGGGTTGGAGTTTTTTGGTACACAGAGCTTACCTGCAATCCTGGAATGGTTAGAGAAGATCATCAGATCTTTTTCTAGTCTAGCCAGCATGTGCTGATCAACAGCTAATCACTCCTGAACAACATTCAACCATGATGTAAAAAATAAATCCCTATCCCTATTGTTAAGCGGGATGCAGTTTATCAGTCCATATGCTGAAAGAGCTGCACAAATGAAATTCACAGCAGCAGCAATAATGAATTGGATGTTTATAAAGCAAGATGGATGCCTCCAATTCTCAATCAGAAAGGCATGCTATACCAGCTACAGAAAGATGTTTCCATTTCCAAGACCTTTTAGTGAATTCATGCCTAGTCCCAGCTGCATTTCAATGAAGATAAAAATAAAATGACTTGTACACTACACCAGTTCCACAGTAGAAGCTCTTCCATGCCTGGGAACGGAAGAGACAGCTCCTGAAGCAGAACTTCTCAAAGACAGAGTCAGCAGGGCACAAAGCAGCTGTCACTGATGACAGGATGGAAACTGAATGTGCAGGAATTCTGCTTTGAGTTGGAAGAGGAGAAGGGAAAAAGGAGAAAAGGAATGTAGCCTTTGCAAGTCCACAAAATTTACCACAAGTCTTCCTTAGACAGATTTCAAAGCTCTAATGGGAAGGCAATTTTAAAGCCCAACACCACCAACAGAGAACAGAGTTCTGTTGCAATTATGAATAATCCTCAGCAAAAGAAATTTTTTAATTATTTGCTTAAATCCATAGCACAATATAGCCCTTCCAACTTCAGGTGCATACTGTCCTCTACTGCCCAGCATGACCAGCCTTCGCTCACTTCTCCTACGTCTACCACAGCTGCTACTGGCAAGTCTTACTACGGTATCACAAAGTCCAATGGCATTTGTTACTTTTCTCATAGCTTCAGAGTAAGAATTTTATCTTACATTTAAAAGATGTTTCTCTCCCTCACAGTTGCAGAAAGGCAACAAAGAATATATTCAATAACCTCAGGAGGTCGAAAAGAACATACAAAGATTTCTCATTTAAAAACAAAACGACCCAGTAATTTTTTGCGACTTCAACTCATGATTTCTGAGTATATGGAGACAAAAACCCACTCTTCAAATGAAAGGCAGACCTAGGTACATGCTTATTTAATCAACGTGTAGCCATAAATTCAAATAGTCTCTTGTCACGAAAAGACACCTGCGTCTAACATCAATCTTTAAAGGAAACTCCCAATTCTTGCAGTGGGAGGAAAAGCAAGTTCATTGGTGTCAGCGACTGCTAATGAAGGCTGAGTCACAAGAGTTAAGAGTCCAAGCAAAGGCACGCCAGCAGGATGGACAATTAGTCTGCTGAGAGAAATCACCATTGATATAAAATTCTGCAGCATTAGCTAAGGGTTAGCTTGGTGTAATGCAGAGCCAAAACACAGACAATATCTCAACTATACTGCGACCACGAGCACTGCACAGCAAACATTTTTTAAAGTCTTGTCAGCGTATAAATCTACTGCAGCCCTTATGAATACATACAAGACAAGTACGTGTGTTGGGGGTTCAGGGTGCTACTGAAATCTTCTTGGCTTAATCTGAGA
Organism: Platysteira castanea; assembly: GCA_013397175.1. Taxonomy (NCBI): domain Eukaryota; kingdom Metazoa; phylum Chordata; class Aves; order Passeriformes; genus Platysteira; species Platysteira castanea. The sequence continues at coordinate 47,129 of VYXC01010087.1, forward strand.
AAAAAATGCACATGTGAAGGAGCAACTGCAGGGCACTTGCTTAGAGTAGATCATTTTACTTATCAGAAATTGCTACAGTGCATCAGAGACACTTTGTAACAAGAGATTTCAACTTACTTGGTTTTAGGCAAATGTGACAAAATGACACAGAACAATGAAAAAGTTCAAAGAAAAGACCTGCATAAAAAATGTAAACCATTTTCAAGAATAAGAATTGACATTCCAGTTTCTCTAGGCAACTTTTCAGCTGATGGTGTAACAACTGACTAGAATACAACTTGTACATCGTCTGGCTAGTTGTCCTTCCAAGTGCTGGCCCAAGTCAAGTGTCCAAATAGTTTATGATGTGAAACTTGACAATCAGAATGAATTCTAAGCATTTAAGCATGAATTATAGAATCCTTGAATGGTTTGAGTCGGAAGGAACCTCCAAAAATGAACTAGTCCATTCCTCCCGCTGTGGGCCAGAACATCTTTCATTAGGTCAGGTTGCTCAAATTCCCATCCAAGAGCAGCCCATGTACACTTAATCTGAGCCATAGTTCAACACAAAAACAGGCTGCCTTTCACAAAGATGGCTTCAATGGTGTGCTGAGTTTGTCTTTACACTGTCCTTTTCTACTGAGATTATACAGGAGCTTTCACCAAGATGAGATTTTATCAGCTTTCTGTGTACAGCGGGTATTATCCAGTCCCACTGAGTGCAAAATCCTGGTGCCTAAAGCACAGAAGTTGTATTTTGAACTGGGGCAGCAAGACATACAAAAGAATCCCTCACTAGCCAATATATTTCTCATCAGCCAAAGCACGTGGGTTGAAAACAAAGCAGTGGGACCAACCACGCAGATTTAACTATGAATATATGCAAAATTTTAACACCACTGAGGGAAACAAGCTCATTATTGTTCCACTGTTTAGTTATGATTTATTTTCCTCATTGCATTACAGGTATGAATCCATGCAGCCATACTTACACCTACTACCTCTCACGTGTACAACAATGTAAACCCTCTGCACGAAGTTGCTTCTGATGAATCCAAAGCAATCACTGCTCACTGAGGAAACACTGAATGGCACTTAGTTAAGATGAATACTGGAACAGTTTTAACAGCTTATAGCTGGGGCAGAGGGGCAAAAGGGAGAGAAAAAGAGAGAGATTGACTCTTTTTGCTTTCTTTCCATGGCATTGGTTAAAACAGTCTATTTTGAAACACACCACCGTGAAGTGGTTCTATCACTATGCAGAGTTTCACAGGAGAATTCTTTTTGTCACAACCATTACAACTGGTAAAATTCCTGCAAAGCTGATGTCAGATATAATGCTGAATTGCCCTGACCTACAGAAACTATGAAGCACCTGGTAGTGCAGGTTATACAAGAGCTATTAAGAATAAAGATTGGACAAAACGTTTGGAAGATATTCTTGACAACATCAGTAGGTCATGTTTATAAACTAGTAAAAGATTTGAATGTAGTAAAAAATAAAACTGTAAAAGCTAATTAAAGTCTGTATTTAGTTTGTATTCCAGGAGGCAATCATACCTCCTAATTTTGGGCTGAGAATTTGTGGTCTGGTTTTGGACAGACAAATCTTTCTTTTAAAAATAATTTGATCGCTTTTCACCCAGGAGAAAAAATAAGGGAGACAAGGGTGGAGAGGTTAAGTTCTGAAGAATGCGTTTCATTACATTCTTTCTTTGGTTGGTTTGTTTGGGGTTTTAAAAAAACTTAAAACAAACAGCATAAACCTTGGGTTTCTACATGTGCTTTTGACAAGAATGGCCTGACAGACTGAAGGACCTCACCAGAAGCGAGGGCAGAAAAAAAGAATTCTTTTTGGTACTGCCTGTCAGCCTCAGAGGGAAGGAAGGAAACCAAGGTATAAGTACAAAGGACATAGTCTCAGAAAAAATATACATAATTCAAAAATTTAAAATAGCTTCAGTGTTCAAGGTACCTGAATTCCTATAGGTCAGGACATGTAATTGTCATAGCATAGTCAAGTCATGAGGGTGTCAAAACTTTCTAAGCTTTCCTATAGTCCCACACCTGCAAGGCATGCAATTATCTGCTGAGGAAGGGTTGCCCTGGTTTTTGTAAGCCTTCTGTTTTTAACCTTGGAGTCAGATTCTTTCACTCAGATTCATGTAACTAATAGCCAATGTTTACTTAATGGTATTTTCTGGTTTTCATTCCTTTTGTGATAGGAGAGCTTTGATGAGCACCTTTCTTCTCCAGTGGGATTGAGAAGGAAGTGACATGCTCTCCAATCCCTTGCGGAGTTGGGACGTGTATAAGAATGAAATAATGTAAACAATAAAGGTCTATTCTTTCCTTCCTTTCTGCTGAACCTGGCAGGTCTGAAAGCATCTTTATTGTGTCTCCCCAGACACAAGGAAGGAACCTGTTTCCTTTCTGAGTATCAAACTTCACTCTGCTCCACTAATGAGCCTCTCCTTACTGGCCTGCAGCTGTATTCACAGTCCTAATGATACACCACACGAGTATAGACCCCTGTGTCTTTGCCCTTCAGGAACATCCCCCTTATATTTATATATACCCTGTAAGTGTCAGAAGTCACAAGTATACAACCTAGGATAAGCTACAATTCTCTCCAGCTCCTTCAGTTTTTTTTCTCTTACAATATTCACAGCCAAATCAGTAAAGGTCTTGTCTTGGAGGAAAACATCTGTTTAAGTATCTTGACTGTACGGAGATTCCTTCATTTCTCTTCACACTAAGTTAGTTATGAACAGGCAAACTATTCCTCTACATCCAGCTTCATGTAGCAAAAAAAAGTGAAAATACTTTCTTCTTCAAGAAGGATGATGACTCAAGGGGAGAGAGCCACCTGATGCTGAGCAGTCTTTAATTACAAATTTGAATGTGGCTGTAGATCACAAAAATACCAAGCTAATATCCCGTGTTTCTCATTTCATGTCAACTCCAGCTCAGTGTTTGCCACTGTGATAGACTTCACCAGTGGGTCCAGCCCCTACTCACAAACAGAATAAAAATACTAATCATGTACTACCAACAAAACTCACACTCTGGCAGCAGCACCTTTTTACCATATGCTCCTATTTATCTCATGGAAAGCACAGACAAATATCTAATTCACACTGCCTAAATGGCACGCTAAGGCTATCTATATTTAAAATGTATGCAAATGAAACTTAAAAGAATGCTTTCAGAAAGGCCACCCCACAGGCCATCAGATTTCGTGGCCAAACAGACAGATATTGTCTCTACTTACAGCACCCTGAGTTCTCTTACACCCTTCATCTGAAAAGACTTCAGCTCACATGTGCCCACACGTTGATTTCTTGTCCCTCCTGAAACACATACTGGCACAAAGTGGCAGCACTACTTGCCAGCAATGCAACATCTGGGATTCCCTAGGCTGGCAAAATGCACCACAAATTCTAAGCATAATTCATGTAGAGAAAAGCTCAGATTAGTAGCTGCCTATAGATTCATTAACACGCAGCAGTCCTTGCAAGCATGTGTCTTTGTATAGTTACTCAAATTTATGTAACTGTGAGAAGCGTATGCAACGTTGATTCCATCAACTTTTTGTAAAGTGCTGTTCAGAGCTGGTTTTCAGACAAAGTATGTTCAAGGAGCTCAAAGTATGTTCAAGAATGAAAAGCCAGGAGAAACTGATGTCTTTGCAAGAAACTCCAATATCCAGTTATCACCAGCTGCAGATAGGGAAGGTTAAAAATGACAGGGTTCAGAGGCTGGCCTCCTATGTAACTGTTCCCTGACGTAAAGTTCAGAGGCATCACCAGCTCTGGAAGACCATCTGTCTTGGCAACATGGAGATGGCAAGTTGAAAAACACGTCCGTGAAATTCTCATTTCTTTACCTACTGTGCAAAATCAAGTACAAGTATAGGCAGGCTGGAGTAACTGCTGTAATTGGCTCAATGGCCTTTCCATAAATAAACATATTAGAAAGGCACTCCGCAAATTTACTGAGGTACACAGGAAGAATTCAGTTAGTATTTCTCTTAAATTTGAAGGGATAGTTATTTTAATACCTTTCCTGGATTTACAACTACTTCTCTCTACATACTGCTAGATTACTCATGCTAAAATTGAATCTACAGCTTTTCTACATCCTCTACAGTGGAATGAAGCACATCAAATGGCAAGATATTCAAAAAGCTCCCTGACAGAGAGCAAGCGTGGGTCTGTGTCCTGCATCGCTTTGTACTGTCAGATGTGCACATTCCTGATGCAGTTGTGCTCATCAAAAAGTTCAAAACAAACAACCCCCTTCATTAAAATTCTGTCTGAAAACTGCCAGTGCTACAATTGTGTATGTCACACTGGAGGACATTGCGAAGTTTAGGGACAGATTAATAAGGACATGAGAGCCAACCCCCTTTCAAAAGGAAAATGTTTGATGGATTGGCTCTTTTCTCTGTTTTGTACTGGACCTGAACACAAAATCCAAATGCCTTCAGGTCTCAGAGGAAGGCAAACTTCTGGTATGAATCCCATGTCAGGTCTCACATTATCTGTTGCAATATTGAAAGCAAGCTTCACTTCCAAGATAGCTTTAGCATTCTCGAATTAAACTATGAGTAACTTCAGAGCGCTGCAGGTTCAGCTTTGAAAAAGCCATCTTGAGCACTGCTAATAAATCATGGAATCCCAGAATATCCTGATGTGGAAGTGACCCACAAGGAACATCACAAGTTCAACTCCCAAAATAGCCATGGTAGCACGCAGAGGGAGCAGCACCAGCTGGGCATCAGCCCATTTTTACTGCAGTTCCCAGCACGTTCCACACTGCTGGGACTCCACTCTTCTCAGCACTCAAATTAGCTGATTTAAGACCAGTTGCACATGCGCTAGAAACCTGAACTGACTACAGTGTAAACATACAATTAACAAAAACTAAATAAAGGAAATAGCCAGTTCTGTACATCACACAGTCGACCTAAAATTTGTAGATACTTCACAATAATTTGGTTTTCCCTGCACTTCATGTATGGATAAATAATTTACATAATTGGCAATTGTGTTTTTAAAAAAGGAAAAGACAAATATTAAGAATATTAAATATTTAAAAATAGCAAAAGTAAAAATAAATTTAAAAAGGCAAAGTAAGACCCACAAAAAACAATGTACCTACAAATTTTAAAAAGAAATGACTTTCATTGCATATGCCTGCAATGACTAGGCATAGAAGAAAATGAGGGAAATTGTTTTAATATTTTACTCTTATCAGTACCAAACAAGCTTGTCTAGTCAGCAGACATGGACAGTAATGCTGCAACATTACAACCTTAAACATTACCTAATGAGATAGAATATTTGCAGAACCAAAGTACTGGACAGAATCTGTATGGATAAAAATGCATCTGTAAGGCAACATTTATTTTCCATCAAAACAAAAAGCACTGTAAGCAAGACCAGCACAATAACTGAGTCTACAAGAATGAAAATAATGAAACTAAACACAGACAAAGGGAATCAGCAGAAGTACGAGGCTGGTCCCAACTCCAAAAGGAAAAGGCTCTACTATCACTTCAGGTTTTCATAGAGGCTACAGTTTAGCATGTTTAGTAAAGAAAGTACAAAATGTGTCACCATGAAACTAAGTTTTCAAACAAAGAAGAACCAGATGGTACTAAATAAAAGGCAGGAAATTAATATCCACAGTCTCAGCCTGGAGAAGACACATAATATCTCCCAAAAGGCATTCACACTCAGTAAAAATAAACTAGCTGTGGCTCAAAATAAGATAAATCTTCGCGTACAGATACTGACAGGATTTGTTGAGCCCCATTTCCTGAATATCAGTGGCATCTTGTCTTTGGATTACATTATTTATAAAAACCACAAGATTTCTTACTCTCATAACAGAGAAGCATTCTGTGATTGATATAGATGTTTCAATCTTAGGAGTAATTTTTGTGCCAGTTCAGTAACTTCATTTCTGATTATACAACACACTAGTAATCTCAAAAAAATTACTGCAGTTGACATTTTGTCTGGCAGTGAGTTATTGCAGCCAATAGATAATTTTCTACTGATTTCACTGGGCTTTGGATTATTTCATTAAAAGGTGTTCTACTTTGCAATAAAGGTCTCGTATTTATGGCGCCAACCTAATAGCTTTTGGTTATGTTTTACAGTCCAGATTCAGCAAAGTAATTAGTCTGGACCATTCTACTTCCATGATGGATATGCTTAAGGACTTTGTGTAACAAATCCAAGATATCAAACTGAAAATTGTTTAACTGATAAATAGAAATTTAAGCTAAAGCATCCTTATTTCACTACCTCGAAAATGCTGTAATTTTAAGAGGAACTTATCACCACTTAAATATTCCGTAAGATCCAAGACCAACCAACACATTTCAGCCAAAGCTGTGTCAGATGAAGCAAAAGTAAAATAAATTAGAAACTTCTGGTTATTAACATGTTAACATAGATCAGTGTGGCATTACTGAGTGAGCTGCAGCACTAGGTCATTGTCCTAGTTAATCACCAGCGGAAACAAGGAATGCCATAGAGGAATGGACAATGTTTTTGAAGCCTGGCACTCCCCTCTCCTGTTGTGATGCTGTGATTAGATGGAGACTGAGTCCTACTGCTGTGGGAGCAGCCAGCACACCTCTCTAGGCAGCAAGAGCAATGGCAGAGCCACCTGGTGAGCCCCTGTCCTCCTGCACTGCTTGTAAGCTGCTGCTGAAAACAGGGAGCTAGTGGCCATATTTTAATAGTGAACTATTTGTTATTTGCTAATTTATTTCTTCTAGGCCCTTAATCATCACCTCTGGATCACAATCTCATCTTTCATTAACTATATATACACTCACAACAAAGTCATATAATGAAATATGTAATATATTCTTATTTAGTATATTTATAGATACCTTTATTTATATTTGTATATACCTTTAACTATATCACGGTTTTAGATTATTATGTTTTATTTATTTTTCCTGTCACCAGGGTTCTAGAGCTTAAAATGCAAAGTAAAACAGTTTAAAATGATTACTGAAAGCAGATGCTGCACAGCAGCCACGAGATTACGAGGAACAGCAGCATATCCAGTTGCCTTGGATGTCCCCAAACCAAGACACTGAGTTAGGTTTACCAAGCAGTTTTTTACTGCTGGACATGTGAAGCAAAGCCCAATTCCACATCACTGACCTAGCATCTCCAAAAAAGCCCTAAGCCACCACAAACAAACTGGGTACAAGTCGGATAAAAACGTCTGCCACTGGTGATTTTCAAAGTTGCATTTCTAAGCCACTTTTGCAGTCTCAAAGGAATCTTTCTGAAGTTTTTTTTTGATGACTTGAGAGTCTAATAATGTAACTAAATACAGTTAAACACTAGGTCAGCCTCTTGGTGCCAGTGTCTGCATGAAGCATAGGTGGAGAAATATGAATGAATAAATATGCTTCCTGAAGATCTGTCTGCTCTTCCACCCTTTGATAAGTTAATTTGCATAAGAAAAGCAGCAGGATATCCAAAAGCTGAAATATCAAAGTGAATTTACTGGTTCACATTTCACTTAGCTTGGGTCATAATTCTGGTCTCCACTGAGTTCATTTCACTGTCTGATTCTCAACTCTCCTTGATGCAGTTACCTTTACCAGTTTGTGATCTGTGGTAACACATGAAGACTGATATAGAAGCTGCTTTTGTAGATGTTCTGTGACCTTGTACATGCTAAAAAAGATTTAATTCTTACATTGATACTACTTAGAACAATGAGTGAGGTTTGAGGCACAATCAAAAGCAAAGCACTACAGAGCAAGGTTGTATTTCCATGTAGTTGCTCTTTGTCTGAGGGTCCCTCTGCATGAACTCCCTGAGAACTCGCAAGCCACAGTCATGGAATCAGAATGGTTTGGGTTGGAAGAGACCTTAAAGATAATCTCATTCCAACCCCCCTGCCATGGGCAGGGACACCTTTCACCAGACCAGGTTGCTCAGAGCCCCATCCAACCTGGCCTTGAACACTTCCAAGGATGGGGCATCCACAGCTTCTCCGAGCACCCACTTCTGATGTCTCTCCAACGTCACAGTAAAGGACCCATCCTGCACCTGATCCCATTCCCCCATCCAGTTCTCATCCACACATGACTTGCAGGCAGTCAAGACATCATGAGATTAGTACTGGCTACCCACCTACCCCATTACCTACCAAATATTTCCAAAGGCCATCCCACCACATTCAACTATGCCACTTAGATAGGGCCTCTCCATACATACCAACGTAACCAAGATCAGAAGAAATGAAGGCCTGAAGGACAAGGCTGCCAACTATAAGGCTATAATCAGATTGGTTTCTTCAGCCAAGAATTTTATTTTAGATTGCATTCAGTAAAAAAAGGCAGGTCAGTCAAGAATATAACTGGTTGACCTAGAAACCATGCACCATAGTTGGTTATTTTTATATGTCTTTCCACAGGTTTATGTTCCTGGACAAAAATTAACTTACAAATGTTCTTACAGGTGACATATTTAGACAAAAATCCCTATGTATGAAACATTCAGTGGGCAGTGTTTATAGTATTTGCAGCATCTTTTGCCTCAAAGTACCTAAAGATGCATTTTCACTAGCTTTAAAAAAAAAAAAAAAAAAGANAAGATTTTCATTTTCAGTTCAGAAATCACAGGTTACAATGATTGAAGAGAATTCTGTCTCAGTAATTCCAGTTGGCTCCTCCATCAGCACAACGTAACATGACAGCTTTCACAATGCATCACCTCCCTTAAATATAAACGCTATCTTTCTGAAGTACTGCCAAGAAGCTTGGCACAGTTGCCAGCCTGGATTACAAGGAGAAGACCACTATAGCATTGACTTGCTCAGAACAGAATGCTTTTTGGGCAAATACATCCATTATTTTGCAAATTCAAAGACAACAGGTAAAGTACCAGTCACAACCATGGGAATCACCTATTTACAATACACAGAGCAGATAACCTTGGGTGGAAAAACTGTGAGCATCAGCTGTTGATGCTCCAACCTCACTGCTATCAGTGGCAAATGCTACACCAGCAGTTCTTTCTAGAGCTGCCACAACCAAAAAGAAGGTATCTGTGCCCCACAGAGCTGTTATCCAAAATGGCATTAGGTTGTACAACAGTGAAGAACAAACACGAAACAATGACAATAGCAAAGAGCTGAAATATAACTCAGTTGAATTAAAAATGAATAAATATACTTTACATTTAATGCTTTATTATTTTAAAATTGTTATTGCTGTTAACGATACCGACTCCTGCTTTTGCTACAATGATCAAGAAGACAGGTCAGTGCTTTTCTGAGAAAACGTGGGACCTTTCAGATGTTGTTTGGAGCTGCATAGCTCAATCCCATTTCTCTTCACCCCACAAGCCTGTACAAATTCACAGCCAGAGCTCCCAACTTAGCAAGCCAACTGGTTTAACAAGCTGAGGGTCACTAGAAGCAAGATCTCCCCAGCTGCTGCCTTCATATCAGATACTTCGGTTGATATGAGTTGCCAGTCAGCCAGACCTGTAGCCTGTAACACCAAAACACAGCCATAAACCACAAATACAGGGAAAAAGAAGAAAAATGTTTTCATACTGAGTAGAGTTAAGCTCTCAGCCAACTGGCAGACAAAACAAGAAGTTTCTTTTTTTTTTTTTAAGAACCCTTTCTTCCACAAAACAACACAAAGGGTAAATAATTTTGTGTTATGCTTTTTTCCCAAGAGAATGTCTCTTCAGTGTCTACTATCAATGAGGAAAATCACTCTTCTAAAACTAAAGGAAGCACAAAAAAGCATCCTTTAGAGCTGGATCCCCTTCCCTACCTCTCAAACCTGACTATTCACCAAACCCTGAGAAAATATTTGTCTCTTTCACGGTACAGGCACATTTTCAAGAAATAACATCTTTGTGTTGCCTGCATCCCTGATTCCCAAATTCTGCATTTCTTTTCTTGCAATGTTTCTTTTCGTGCTTCTTTTAACATACTTTTGTGTGTGTGTTTCTATTAAAGCCAGTGATACAGCATTTTTTATTTTAAGCAGTTTCCCACCCTCTTGTGTGTTTCTATGAACCATAAAGGAACTTTTGGAGCCACACAGTGTGAAACTGTTAAAATTACCTATTTTGGGCATGCAGTTGCGTCAACAAATTTATGTACACCAGAAAACTTTCTGGAAAAGGCCTCTATAATCTTTGGGAGAAAAAATACTATCCTTTTATCTAACTACTGTATGCTTTGGCGTTTCAGGTATATGTAGATGACTATAACCCTCTTTCTGAAGGTTTTCTTAATTATGCCTAAAAATCCCTTTCTGTCTCCTTGTTGGCTGCAGCTTTTTCTAGCCTGTTAGCTCTTTTCAGAGCACCTAATTTCTGATTTCAGTTTGCTGCAGCACCGGAGACTGAGGAATATTTATTCAAATTACAGGTAAACCCCTACTGCTCCCACGTGGGCTTTCTATCTCTGCTCTTCTATGATTAGAAACTTCCAGCAACAACCACGCTCAACAAGCACCAGTGTGCTCACTGAGTTTTACGAGTTTTCTGCCCATCAGCGAGCCCCATTAAGATCCCAAGTCCTTCAGAAGTGAAACATGAAACAATGAAGGGTTTATTTAATAACTCATTTTGAGAATACCAGCTTTAAAATGTAGATTCTAACTTACTAAGTCTGCTTTAATAATTTCTTAAGCAATAAAAACCTTAAAGAAAAAATTGTCTGTCCTGATCCTTCCTATCCACTCCTCTCCAGAAAAACTTGGTGTATCCATGTCACAGGCTTTTTTCCCTAGAGCTCATTTTTATGAGGCTGCATTTTTTTTTTACCAGCAATCTAGACAGATAACCAATGTCCATTTCATGCTGGGTGTTGCACATCTTTGTCCTTCAAGATTATATTTATCTCCCATTGTTCCTACCACAAACCCTAGAGCAAACAGTAGTCACAAGCCTGCAGTTGTCACAATCCTATAATTTGTCAAAAGCAGTGAAAGCACAATTCTGTACAAGTAGAAAAAAATGAACTGGACTTCTTTCAGTGAACTGTTTGTCCTTCAACTTTCCAACAATCTGGGCACTGAATTGAAAGATGTCTTCAACAGCTTGAAGAACTGACATCAGAGCAAAAAAATCTTGAGTCACCAGGCAAGGAAATCCACACTTCAACGTGACTACTAGAAGTAAGACATGATCAAAAGTAAGAAGCTATAAACGGGTTCCAAAAAAAAGTGAATTCTCTTCTGCTCCCTGCCAGAGGTTATTGAAACCACTTTGAAAAACTCCCAGACGTTGCCAAGTAAATTTGTAAATTGCAGCTGCCAACCCAAATCACTAAAAACTAAAAGCAGAAGGGAAAGCCTTCCAGAAATTATTTAATGACATGGAATTATATCTACAATCACCTCCTTTCTCTGGGATGCACAGCAAGTTGAGCCCTCCTTTGTGTCTGCTTTCTGGAATAGGAGTTCACTGGAGCAGAAATTCCCTTTATATTTGTGTCTTGTGCAGCACAGATAATGTCACCAGCATTCTGCAAATACAGCACTGCAGCAGAACCTCAGCACTAAGCAGCTGATTGTCAAAGTGACTTTATAAACTTAAAACTTTTTTTCTAGAACATGGGATTTTTTTCAATGCCCTAAACTGGTAAAAACTTTAAAAAAAGCACTTCTCTTCCTCTTCTTGTTCAGGGAAATAATACATCCGGTATAAACAAGCTTTTTTTCTTGGCCCTCTCCCCAGCGTTTAGGAATTTTAGGACAGTTCAAGGCTGGCTGATTAGTTCTTCCACTCCTTTACAATATTACATGCAGCTACTCAAGAGCAATCTAATTAGGAGAAAAATTTAAAAGGGCAACTCAACAGCCCTTCTCAACACCTCATATCTGCTAGAGAACCAATGGGTTTTAGTGGCGTGCCAAACAATGTATGACCCCAGACTGCATCTGTGAGATCAATCTTTTAGGTTCCCTAAGGACAAGAAAAGACCACTTGGTATGAAGAAACATCAGGAAGGAAGAAGTTTTAATATCTATGTCTGTAATACCTGTTACACCATTTCATTAATTTATTGGAGGTGAGGATAGTAAAGGGGGACAATTCCTTTGCTAAATAAAATGCCAAAGACCTTGTGTAAAGTACAAATTTACCAGTTTCATAAGAGGGCTGGACAACTTTTTGCGTGCTACATTGTTTTAAATAAAATGAACTCTCCTGGGTGTCATAATCTGTTAGTTAATTCTGGAAGTGGCCTGAAGGCTCCGTAACAAATGCGACCTTCAAAAACGGCAGTTCGGATAGTCTAAATGCACATCAAACCAGCCAAAGTGGTCATAATTCAGTAATCCCTTACAGATGAGCTTTGACACAGAACAAATTACCACTTTGAGCCTTGGGACAGAAACATATTCTTAAACTTGGACTTTTCTCCTTCTTTGAGGTGGTTGTTACCCATCAGTTAAAGCGTTTAATAAGCCATGGTTTAGGGAATTGACTGTGAACTGTAGATACTCTTGTACCAGAAACCAGACCAGAGATGCAACACAAACATATCTTTTGCTATTTTTGCACATCACTCTGGTCTGCGAAGTCCCAGAATGAGCTTATCAGCGTTCCATACCAGGCACTCAGATATATAACTGTAGCACAATTATCAGGCAGGCAACAGCAAACTGTAAAAAGTTATAGGAAAACAACAGAAAGTTCTTCATAGTAGTAAATCAGTCTGATCCATTGGCAAAACAATATCTGTGAAAAGCCATGACAAGAAAGGAACAGGAATAGAAGGAGAAGATTATTATTTGCAGCATATTACAACTGAAACTGATTCTTGTCATCCCGATATGAGCATACATCAAAAAACATATAAAATGTCTAAAATGCAGAATAAATGAGAAATGCACAAATAGAGGGTCTTCCTTCAAATAAGTTATTTTGGGGGGTTTTTTTCTTCTTGTCATTCAAGTGTTCATATATAGTTTCAGTTTAAAGTATTAAAAATTAGGTGGCAATATATTTTTCCATTTCTCAGACTCTTGCCCATCTTGTAACCTTTGATGGGCCTTGGTGGATGCTTTAAAGAATTAATTGGTCTGACTTTACTACAGAGCTGTATTCTTGTAGCTGAGTCTGCTTGTGCAACAGTTCCTCCTCCCTGGCATTCTTCCTAGATTCTCCTAAGTCCATTACAAAAGTAGGCAGATGTCCATTCTTAATGACATTTCTACTAGCGTAGGAAAATTGAAAGCTTGTCAACCTTTCTCCTAGTCCCAGACAAAGATATCCCATCACGTCCTTAATGATTCCATCTTTATTGTAATGAATTTACAGGAGTTGCTGCTTCTTTCTCTTTAATTGAGTTCCAGAAACAAGCCTTCATACTCAAATGACAGGGAGTCATAATACTGCTATGGAAATGGTTTTTCACAATTATTAAAATGCAAGGATGGTTTCAATGTATCAAAAAGTAAATTCTTTGTTAGCAGGAATAGAAACAGAAATTGTCTGCTTTTCATGTTATTAAAGGATTTGAAGCAAGGGATATACTAATTATTTGCAGGACATCCTTTCAAAATGCTCCTTTCACTACTTCAGCAGTTATCCTAAGATGATAAATTCTAGCCTGAAAAAAATTAAATTCTTCATACAAGGACATTTTATTGACTATCCTAAACAAAAGTAAAGCTCTGTTTATATTCCTCTGCCACTTTATCACTGTTCTTCCTTTCCTATTTCCCAAATTTTTTTACCATTTTCATCCCAAAGCAACCTCCACTGTCCCAAAATGTGGACTCTTACTAAATGGTAATCATCCGTTGCTATAGGACACAAGAAAAGACACTGACACCTGCTAGGTTGAGCAGAAAAAGAAAAAAGTTTATTTTGAAATTCTCATATTTATAGATTTCTCAATTCCACAAGGGATTGGAGGACATCGTCACTTCCTCTTTTATCCAGTGGACAAAAGAAGCGTCTGTCAAACTTTCCCTCAGCACAATGGAATGAAAAACAAAAAGAACAGTTAAGTAAATATTGTCTAATATTTACATGAAATCCGTGAGAAAAAATTGTCTGACTCCAATTACAACAGAAAGCTAGCAAAAAACAGGACAACAATCATCATTTTAAGGACTGGCTGAAGTTCACAGAAGAGAAGTTTATATAGCTCACATTTGAGCAAAAGGAAATTTGGGGTGTTAAGTTCAGGAATGAACTTTGGCAAAGGCAAAACAAGCAACTACTTACATTAGCCTGGCCCTGGGCACAGTATGTTCCCACTGACTCCTCTGCCTAATATGTTTGTGCCCAAGTGCTAGAGAGAATTGTCACTCCAAACCCCAAAGTTTAACTGAAACTTAACATAGTTTAACAAACTCCAAAGCTGTAACTCCCAAGTGAGCATATATGGACCGAGGGCTACTATGGAAGTGATTTCCACAGTGCCTGCTCTCGACGCTCCCCTTCCTCAGCATTCCGTCAAGCTCCAAGAGCAGCAATCCTGGCTTTCCAGAAACCTTGTCCCAGCAGCCAGGTCCCATACCACATAATTCTGGTGACAAAACTTATGTTGTTGACAAAGCTATGGCTACCTTTGAGTAAATATTTCAAGTGACTCAACTCTGAGACACTCTTTGGATCTCCTTCCAAACGTATCAACCACAGGAACATCACGCAGCCTTACATTCTCTTCTATCAAGCCCTATGGAGGGAAACCAGACTGTTTCAGGATGAAGTGGTTCCCCGCTGAAGTCAGTACCTGTAGCTTTCCAATAACGTTTCAATGCTGCTTTGGTGGTACCTGTTCTGATGCTCAGATCCTGGACTCACTAAAATAAAACATGTTAACAGTTCAAGGTAACTACCTTGCCTTACACACAAGGAAATGTTTGGAATAAAATGGTTTCAACCTCTCATAGCGCAAATATTTCTCTTTTTCAAAAGGAACACTTAGGAGATATTACCAGATCATTTTAAGTATTAAAGACAGTAAGATCATGAGATGTATTTGATAAGTTTTCTAAAAGACCAGAATACTTAAGTAGCAACAAACAACTTGGTGATTCTGGCACAAGCTACATTTACATTCTACGTACAAAAAGACCAAATCAACTTATTTCTGTTTCTATAGTCAAAATTCATACTGCTACTACTACTGCAAGAAATTCTACCCTCCTCTTTCTTGTTTTCTAATAAGAAACTATTAAAACCACCTGTTGTATGCTACTAATGCTGATAATGTAATACCCGTAAATAGAAAACATATTCCTTATTCCAAAGATGCTCTTCTTTGTCTGCATTGTTTGGATGCAGAAAATTAATACATGTCTAACTTCAAAGATAACAGTCATTACATTCATTTCCATGGCATTCCTTACATGCTTAGGAATTTGTTAGTGTGCACTGATCAAGGAGAACAGCACACTAAAAATAGACCAACCGAGCATTCCTGACCTGAAATTACTTGTTTTTTATGGAGATTTAAATTTATAGTTAGTTAGTTAAAATGTCATGGCAAAAAGCACATTGAAGGAGAGGAGATTCAGTGGATAACCTGAAGTACCACCTGAATGTGACAGAAACCAGTGTGATTTCAGAATGACGTCTTGCTCTTTTGCGACTGTCACGCATGGTAAAATTACAGGCCCAGCATACCTTAGCCAGAAGAATCCTTGGTTCTTTGTGTGGCACCTTGCCAATCACTATTTGGAAAGCCATGATTTACTTGCAGTAATGCTGTCTCTGTGATCACTTGGTTTATTTTACTAATTGCTCTCCCTTTTGGGAGTGATTTCTTAACATCCAGTGAAAACTTTCTTCCTCCTTTAGCTTCAGGCCATACATCTTGCCCTAGAATCAACACAAGTGTTTGCAAAAGCAAACAGGGAACAAAAATCCCAGGCTGGTCTTGTTTCATTATTTTTCAGTTTGTTTTCTGTACAATACATAGCAGTACTTTGTTGGTACAACACAGAAAACCTCATTTGGAAGGGCCGTAGGCAACCACAGCTCTGTCTTTAAAATATCATCGGCTGTTCCAAGGGGGAAAAAAAAGCAGCATATGAATAATATTCATATCCAACAGCATGCTGCATATCTGACTGTTATCCAGGATAAAAGTGACTTATCTGTATTTTTTTATATACATTTAACCTGCCAACTGCCAAAAAGTTGTTATTACAATACCTGTAGTCTTCCTCCTTGCTGCTGTCGACAACAGCAAAATGCCTATTCTCAGTTCTAAACATAAGGCCATCACCCCTGATATTTTGGAATTCTTCACAAGTCACTTTTAAGCTTTTACAGACTACAGAAAATCAATTTTGAGTCAAAGCCATTGATGATAAAAGTAGATGCAAATTTGTTTATTTGGCTACTATGTGATACCTTTGTTTTGCCAAGACAGAATAATGTGAGAAGAGCACAGCCTTAATCTGGATAAAGAAATACAAAACCATTGCAAATACAGGAAAATCTCTAAATAAAAGCACAGCTTACAGATGAATGGGTATATTAAAATCTACAGTAAAATTATTCAAATTTATCCAGATTTAACTTAGTAAGCTTTGCTACAAATTCCATTGTATTAAAAAAACCAAAAAGCACTGATAATGAAATAAATCAAAATTATTAAAACTAATACAAACTGTATGACATTTTCCATTCCATTTTCCTGTGGGCATTATCCTGCGAAATATTATTTCCAAAACATTAGCTAACATCTGCATCTAGAACTGAGAGTTAGAAACTGGAAGAATTAGGAGAGTTAGAAATTATTTCTCACCATAAGAATGTATTAAAATGCAGTTGTCAGATAAGGTAGATCTGTCATGTACAATATGAGTGATGTAATACGCTAAGGAATATGCAAATGGGGCTTCAAAAAGCAATTACACCTTCAATCACTTCTTACATGTGAAATACAGTCAATGGCAAAGACCTTCTACAAACAGATGCATTTTGAAAAGATGACATACAGGAGGAAATAAAGTGTAGTAGGACAAACAGCCTGAAATACAACTGACCCAACCTTAGTACCTTTCTTAACAGAACTCAACATGTTCAGAGATTAAATGATCCAACAATCCAGATGAGTCTGCTTTTACCTGCACGTGCAATGTAAAAATTCTAATTCTATGGAACTACTCAGATCATGGGCTTAAGTCATTGTTTTACACGCATTTTTCAAAAGGTCTATTCTACCCACAGTAGATGAGGCTGGAAATATGAAACATAAAGCACAACATCCACATGGATACTGGGAACAGTCAGATAGAATAGTCACAATAAAATCCAGTAAGCCATACCCTACTACAGAAAACACACGGAGAAAATGGGACAGGAGAGCTCTCTGCTCACTGAGCGGGCTGACATCGGTGCCACCCTCTGTGTACCTGCTCAACTTTCCCAGGGTTGAGAGGTTTCACACCACCTTAAATTCCAGGCAACAAAACCATTTGTGTTGCTATCAAAACAATTCTGTCGGTATAAAAATGGATAGGCACTTACAATTCACAGGGGGCAGTTAATTTCAGTAATTCACTCCAGCAAACATCCTGTGTCAAGCTCTGACTATGTGAACTGCCTGCAAGAGCAGAAATCTAGAACTAGCAAAAAACTCACAAACCCAGTAATTTTCCATAGGAGTCTGAGCACAATCAGCTCCAAAGTATTCTTTCATCAGGAACTCAAAACTGAGAAATACTCCAAATCAGTGGAAGCCTTCAGAATCTGGCTTTAGTCTCTGCACCTGTTTTGAAAATAAAGGTAGCTTTATATGTCTCTCATTAAGTTGCTGTGAGGCTTCCTAAGTGCCTGCATACAAATAGTGGTTTTTTAAGAACATAAGAAAAAGAAAAACTATTTGATTAAAAAAAAAAAAAATGCTTTAACCATTGTGTATTAAAGTAGAAAATAAAGACACTCTTTCTTCTTTCCCTTTTTTCTTCATCCAAAACACAAACTACCGAGTGAGCTGAAGCTGATGAAAAACAAAATTGGACTATAAAAACCCCAGAAAGATTGAGAACTAATTCTTATTTCTTTTCCTCCAAGAACAACTCCATAAACTCTCAGCTTTTATCACACTAAATAAGACCAGATATACAACAGTGTAAAATAAACTACAACATGGACCATATCCTGTTCATGTAAATGTTTTTCACATTTCCTAAATAAAGAGCTCTTCCAAAGCCCACATTTTACTGCACATCTAGCACATACACCATATATATGTATACTACATAAATTTTTCCAGTCAGACTCATTGAACATATGTGGTTCTTTGAACATGGAAGTCTTTTAACTTGGCAGCCAAAGCAACATTTCTTGCCTCTTCTGTCCCTCACAGTGAACAGCAACATTGCTCATCTTTACCCAAAAAAGGCCACTGGTGTCATTTCTCACAGACTGTGTTCCACTAGAAATTTACTCACTGATCTCTCAGCAGAGTGTAGTTTTGCATTGTTACAAAGAGTGAACCCTAGGAACTCTGCATGCAATCTAGTCATGTCCCTGCTATTATAGCTTTTAAACTGATGGTAGACATAATTTTAATTTAGGTGTAACACCTGCTTGGTTTTGGGTGCCTTTTGGAGTGGGGGTTGGAAGGGTGAATAATCACAGTTAATGTTTCATATTCCAATCCTGAACAGCAGGTGTTCAGATGAAAGCTCCGAGATATCAATTTGAAATTAACTCCAAACACTTTCCACTGCTGACAGTGCAACAGTTGCGGATCATTTTAATAGTATTGGCAAATCTTCCCTTGTCAATAACCAGTTATCTTCAACATAAATGCAGTTATTTGCTTCAGCTTAGATCCTGAACTCTTTAAACGGCTGATTAATGACAGTTCTCATCTACGACAAGGGACAGAGCAGTCTGTGACTGAGTTTCAGTTCTGCAGGCCATCTGACATGCCAAAATTATTTCTAGCAGAAGTGGAAGGTTGGTTCTGCTTCATATCTCAGATGTTTTCCATATACAATGACATCATGTGTTGAAACACCACCAAAGTTGCTTCCACCCAGAAAACAGGAGTATTCCTTCAGGACATGTGGAGAGCCTCAGGACCTTTTATTGCGTTAAGGTTGTACTGCTCAGCAAACAAACAAAAAGTTCCTTTGGCTGAGCTAAATGTTTTCCTATGCTTGCTAATATGGCTTTCTGAGATGCAAATCTATCATCAAACCACAACAGAACACAAAGCCCAGCATGCTCTGAACTCTGAGAACTCCAATCTTTTCATGCATTACCCTTTGCAAACACTTATTAGCACGGACTGTGTCTATTTTGCTCTCAGAACTGTGCAATGAAGTCCAAAGCACGTATGCGTGCTGCTGAAATGCAGAAATGTTCCTGATGAATGAAATGATCAGTAGAGTGGTCAAGTATCCAACTTGTAACTACATTACTGTCATCTGGTTCAGCTCCATTCACAGGCTCAAAAGGAATTAGTCTCTAAAAGAGCAGTTAGATTTGCACCCTTCCTACACTAATTTTGAATATTAGAATTAACTTATCGAACTGTTAATACATGGCTAAAGACCCAACACAAACATAACAGTTTGAATTGCCTGCAAGTTGTATTTTGTATCTCCAAGTAGAGGTCATTCTTGGGAAGTTATGGAAGGCCTCCGTGCCCTTGGCAGAGATGTACCAGAAGTGGTGTAACCTGCTGTTTCCTCTCTTTAGTGACACAAACCAGCACCTCTCTGCAGACTTTATAACAGGACACAGTCTGGAAGTCACCATCATACCAGTGCCATTAACAACAGCAGTAACACAGGCAGTAAACAGCAGTCTCTGCTAAAAACCAACAGAGCTTGCATTATTTATCACCCTAGCACTCCATCTATCAACTGCCTTTACTGAGAGTCACCACCAGCCATGTCACAAAAAAGGGCACAAAGTCTTGCAAAAATTTTACAGAAGACCCTGGAATGAAGGTTTAACTTTCTCATGGCAAAAAAGGACCTAATTTATGTCCAGTAGATAAATTAAAAATTCTTTTGGTCTTGTTTACCTTTTATAGTAATTTAAAGCTATTCTTATTTCATTTTTATTTGATCTCAAGACACTGAATTCAGAAACAAACACACCACACACAATAACAATTTTTTCCATTACTTCCACATTTGGTTTCATTGACTTCTGTCTCTGGAGCCAAGAAATAAGCAGATGCACGTGACAGCAGGTGTAAATACATAAAACCCAGGTGTATGTCTAACTACTTCATCTTCTGCTCGTTATTAAACCTTGCCGAGGCAAACAGTGCTTGGATGCACTGTTCTGAGCATAACAATCAGCACCAGGCCAAGAGGTCAGGTCTCACTCGGCGGCTTTTCACCACATTTGAACGCTACCCCCATGACAAGAATGTGAATGAGTTCTGTGCAACAAACACACACTTTCAGAGGGACAGGCAAAACACACTTCTGTCACCTGTGCTGTCAGTCACTGCCTCAAAGCAGCAGGTCTCTTGACAGATACCAAAAAGGGGGTGAAAAAGTGCAAAGAAAAAAAAGAGACACAAAGCAGGGATTTCAGACTGCCCAGTTTTAACATGTTTACCTTTACAACAGCTAAAGATAAAATCACTGCTGAGGACTGTTCTCACAAAGATACGTTTCTCCAGCAGCAAGTGGTGACTGCCTTGGGAGTTACACCAGTAGCCAGCAGCAGCTCACTTCTACCCTAATCAACTGGGGTTTAATTCTTGCGAGGTACCAAGAGAAAACCCATAAAATTACCAGCCCTATTGCTCACACAAAGCAACCACAGACTCACTTCAATTGCTGGCAACAGCTGCCATTCCTCTGGAGGGACTGTAAACCACCAGAGTGAGGAATTAGTGCGTGGAAGACGGAGGCTGACTGAAGATGCCACAGGAAGATGGAGAAGATAAAGGGGATCATCCATCTGAAATTCTTGGAGAAAAAGGCTTTGGGGGGAAGCAGAAAATTCAGACAGGGGATGGTATCTTTCTTCACCAATTTCAGTTCTTAATTCCATTCCTAAACTCGCTTGCTGCCTTACAATTCAATGCATTCCCTCTTTCCAGTATATTTTCTTCCTTTGCGCCTCTTTTTTTTTTTTTCCTTGGTTTTTGTTTTTTTTTTTTTTTCTTGGTTTTTGTTTTTTTTTTTTTTTAACTACACCTTTTACAATTACCTTTTTTTCCTTTTTCTACCCATACTGCCTATCCCTTTTCTAGTTTGTCTGATTTCCTGGTGATGCGTCCCATGCCAAGTTACCCTGGAAAGAGGGATTTGGAATTTTAAATTACATGGTAACTCTACCTGAAATTCCTAATAATGCTAAGTATGTCTGTGAACTCCACACAGAACTTGAGGCACAGCCTCAGCAGGCAAAAGCATTGGTAAAAGCAACAAATGGTCAAGCCATCCCAAAGTCAATTAGTGCATCTAAACCTGAAATAGCTCCACACAACTACTTTCAGAAACCTCAAGACCAGGCTGTTTGTGTTTAATTATGACACTGATTAAGGTATCATTAGTGTCCCTGATCCTCCAGGTTTGATAATGAAAAACAGCCTCTTAAAATTTAATCCAGTGGAACAGCCAGCTGCCAGAAAACCTGGACAAGTTCTCTCAGCGTAGAAGCAAAAGGTGCTCCTTGGGAAACTGTGGCCTTACACAGCTGTTCTCAGATTCGTGAAGAAATTTATCAGAATACAGTCACACAACCCCCTGAACTCAGAATGGCCACATTAACAACTTTTCATCCTGCTAGGACAAACTTCATTAAACTCTCCTCATACACAGCGGATTAAGCACAATTGATCACGTACAGAGTCAGATGGAGATGCAAAATTAGCTGGTTTGGAGATGCAGGGACAGTTAAAAGCAGCTGAGATTTTTCATTCCATTTTCTTAATAAGGAGCAACAGTGACTAAATTTAGTTTTATCTTTCAGATAAAAGCAAAAAAAATGCAAAATCAATTAAGACCTGGTAACATTTTACTAGTTTCAGAAGTTACCATACACCAAACAACCCGGTAACAGTTCCATTTTGATCAGGAACACACAGGATTTTAAAACCTGTAACATGTGACAGCCATTATCCTTCCAAATCCTATAGCAACAGATCTATTCCTCAGTTGCCTCCCACTAGAGTCCATTTCTACATCTCCAACTGCCCCAAAAGGAAAGTAAAATGTTTCTGAATGCCTTAGTGTCTATATTCTCTTTCCCTAAGATAGATCTAGGAGACAGGGAACAGAACAGTGCAGATTTCAGCTTCCCACCAGACTCCTAATGCTGCAGGAATAAGCGTGGTCCGCCTCTACCATTCTCTCTTCAGTCCTAAAGTTTCCAGTTTAGGATGAAGGAAGAACAGGCCAAGAGAAGGCACAAGATAAACCGGGTCACATAAAGGAGGTGAAACATCGTGCTGATGGAACAAGACCACATGAATTTACGCCTTATAAACCAAAATAAAAGGATACTGTGAGGGTTGAGACTCAGGAAAAGCGTAGTAAATAGGAAATATTTTAGATACTAGCAAAGAGATTTTCCTCTTTCAATACAGACACAGTCAAAATGTACGTCAATGCTGTCACAGTCTCTGCAGCTTATACCTGAAGAACAAAATGGGGGAAAAAAGTATCAGTTATTCTCTGCCTGTTTGATCTCTTCTTTAGAAATCTTGGATTTGAAACTTAGAACAGTTCACACTAGTGATAAGGTACATTTAAAAGTAAAATATTTCCTATGGTTAGAAATTGCCTAACAGGAAATAACCCTGGAAAACAGTACAGCAGAGAGATGCTGTTGACTGTTCATGGAAACAAACCTCAATTTTCTTTTTTAACATTCCATCACAGGTGAGCTCCTATAAAGGTCCCTCTTGACCTGCCTCAGCCCCTCTTAAAATTTCCCATCAAGTATGGTATCAGAGGAGTAGCCCTCACATCGACGCAGTGTCCACTATCCTGTAATCCTCATGCTCACTCTGATGTTACCTGCACATGTAGGAGCAATAACCTCCAAATGTCTGCTGGACAACTTCAGCTCATTCCTTAAAACAGCAGTTTTCCTGAATGTATATAAAGAAAAGGAAGAAAGACCATAAAGCCACCGGAAGTGCCATCACTTCCACATTTTTTTCTTTTCTTTCAAGCAGAAGCCAGGAAGACTGGTCAGATTTTCATCCAGGCCAGATGATTTTTCCAGAGCTCTCAAAATACAATTACAGCTACTCCACCAGGCATGGGGAAAGGCCATAATAAGTTGACAGGGCCCATGCAGAGTTACAGAAGTGCAAATGCAAAAAGGTGATGCCCAGTACTGTCAGCAGTAATGAATTACTGCTAATTTGTGTTCTAATACTTCTTCACACAGGTAATGGTGGTTTGTATTTTTGAACGGGTGTGATTATTTGGTTACTCATGGGTAAGGTAGATGCTATCTGAGTTAAGTCAGGGAGGCTTCTGGACAAAACCAGGGAGGAGGTGCCAATGCACTGTTCAATTTAGCAACTGTTGCCATGGCAATCTTTTTTACTGACTGCTGATGATTATCTCATGTTTGAAATGTGATTTATGCACATTCTATGCGAAAGCAGAGAAGCATATTTATAAATGAGCAAACCATGGTTATTCCAAGATTAAAATGCTGTGTCCTCCATGTACTTTTCAGAAATACATAATTTGCCAAAACAGATTATTAGTCATGAAAATATATTGGTCTTCTGCAGTATATAACCCAATTACCAGAGTAAAGCAGAAGCCCTTTCCAGATCTGAAATTAACAGGAACAGGAAACGTAATGCAATTCCCATTTTCTTCCTCTTATCTTCTCAGAAAAAAGGACAGGGAGAGAGCCAGAGAGACTATCTGGTGCAGCAGCTGCTATTGTTATGGATTTACAAACGCACAGGCTGCACGAAGACATATTCAGCTTCCTGCTGCAGGATTTTTGTCAGTTTTCTTCATATTGGTCTTTGTGTCTAAAACTAGTTTTTAGAATCAATGTTTCTCCGCAAGCTTAAGCATGTTTTTTTAATCTGCTTTGTCCTGACATTCGTTTGCCAATCATCTCTCATTCCACACACTTTTTTCCTGTTCCAGCTACCTCAAAAAGAGACTCCGTGGGGATGATTCACTTATTTTTGTGTGTGTGTAAAGCAAGCTGAGAGATGCCAAAAAATACCTCCATTACTTTTGAAATTTTTTTGAAGTGTCCAGCAGTGAGGGTTTCTTTACCACTTGTAACAAAAGACAATGAATGAAACTAGCAAGGAGGATCAAAATGGATCATGGTGACCAAAATAGCTTCAAATGTAGGAAAGAAAATTTTCTAGCTACAGACCGACAGAACAAAACACCAGGTCCTGTGAGGAAGTCCCAGCAGTCCCAGAAATAGTTAACTAGATAAAAATTAGAGGTATTGAAAGTCCCTGCTTTAAGGTGCAAAAAGCAGTGTATAATTGCAGAGCCTCAGAGAACTCAGATCTCCTCTTAACCAGCCTGCACAAAAGTATTTTCAAGGTAAGGAAAGGAAGAACTGGACCAGTGAAAGTTAACATAGAAAACAGGTCACACAACTCAAAACGACTCTGCAATTGCACAAAGCCACACAAAACATGGTCAGTACTTGAAGCACCAGCAAAAATGCAGAAAATTAAATGCCTCTTCTCCCATGCAAACAGGTAAAAATTGGTCATTCAATACCTGCAAATGGTTTGCTGAAGTCAGATGTGATCAAGTTGTTTTTGTGTATAAGACCTCACAGATGAAGACTGAAAAGCTTTTGCATGAAAATACCTAAACTGCAGAGGTGTTGCAGCCAGGCAATGCAGGTTATTAGTCAGGCTCTTTGTGCGTATTAGGGCTCATTTCTGAGCCATACTGGGAAAGGAACCCTGCTAGTTCAGTGGAAGGCTGGAGTTCAGCTTCACTTTGTTCAGTGTGAAAGCAATATACCCACACATTTCTACTTTAGTACTGCAGCTAAAGCTCATCTACTACCCTGCACTGCATTTGGAAAAGGTACTTAAAAAACCACCTGAATTTTAGTTCTGTAACATACAGAGATCAGAGAACAGTTGGTAGTGAAATCCTCCATTTCAAGAACAAGGCCACTCTTCAATTCTCTACTTCTATTTTAATATCAACTGGCTAAATATCTAAAGTTACAGCTAGCATGCATGATAATCTTGTTATAAACAGAGACACAACACCAAAAAAGAGTTGATTACACAATACCCAGACATTTGATGAAGTACAAGAGTTCTTGAATAAGCCCAATTAATGCATCAGTTGTTGAGTGACAACCATCATATGTGGGTGCAGAAACAGGTTCTTTGCAATGACAGAGCTGGTAAATGGAGGGACTCACAGCTGAAGCCCACTCTGCATGAGCCTGGCCAAATTTAAGAGAGATGTAGCAAGAATAGGATCCACCTCTACTTCAGGCGCCCTAGCAAGGCTATAGAGAGACAGCATTGCTCAGTTCCCATGGCAGACACCCAGTACAGCCACACTGCTAAAAACACACTTAGTCATCCATACAGATACTGACAAACCAGATCAGATCATCAACTGTCTGAAGCACATACTTTGAAGGAGTGGGGGAGAAGAAGGGGAAAAAAAATGCTTTTGCATTTTAATTATTTCTGGGAATTAAATAAGCTGACAAAGTATTTTTGCTAATGAACACAAAAAAAACCTGAAGGTGTTGCCAGCATGTAATAGCTAATGACAGCATAGGAGCATCAGTTCAGGCAGAGACTGAAGCCAGAGACAGCAAAGGCCCAAGCAGAAAATTCTAAGGTCAGTCCAGGTAAAATTCAGTTTGTAATGAAAGAAGGCAAATGCATGAGACACCTACTCTTAACTGACAGAACCCAACCAGTGAATCCAAAGTCACTCCTAAACCCAAAATTGTAAAGATTGCTTCAGAAGATCCAGCTGCAGAATATGCCAGATGAAACCGACTTTGCCCACTGCAGCACCTGCTCCATGACAGCAGATCAGAAACCAGGAGCAGCAGGACAAGTACTCCTGGGAGGATTTGAGCCACGTCACCCGCTATGGCCAGGACTGTGCCCACACAATGACCACTGGTGCCCAGCACTGCAGTGACAGCAGACAGAGCCATCAGCAGAGCATCAGGGCAGCGTGAACAGGAAGCACCTAACACTGCACTGTGTGCCGTATCTACAGCACACTTATTTATAC
This sequence comes from Platysteira castanea, assembly GCA_013397175.1. Lineage (NCBI taxonomy): Eukaryota > Metazoa > Chordata > Aves > Passeriformes > Platysteira > Platysteira castanea. Next base: position 73,332 of record VYXC01010087.1, read on the forward strand.
TGAAAGAACAGCAGCCACCACCACTGACATTTGCACCAGCGATTGGAACTGCCACCACCATCTTCAGAGAGGCATTTTGCACGAGACATGTCAGTAAACAAATTAACAAGTGGGAATGGGTTATGCATCCTCGCTTGACAGAGTGACATGTGTGACAGCTTCACTCAGGCTCTGCATGAAGAAACAGGCTCAGAGAGTAATAAAGATTGAGCTTTGACCAGTTAAGTGTTAATAATATCTGACACACACGGATGAGGATTAATCAGGGACTTGTCAGGACTGTTAATAATAGCTGCTTGAAATGCTGTTCAGTGGGAGGGATTCTAAAAATGAGAATACATTCACTTAATATATTGCAGTGCTTGCTTTAAAATTAATCATGAATAATCATTAGAAAGCTTCTTGTTGGAGGGAGGGAGTATTTCACATGACCCAGATGCTGGCTGTACATCTCCACAGATGGGATTATAGCTGTCTGGTATCTAATAATGAGAGCTCTGTCTCAGCCTCATGCCTTTTATTTCTGTCTTGGTCTAACTGCAGTGGCAGTGAGAAAGTTCACCAGCTTTAGCCAACAAACATGCTGATACTGCTGGGGTTGAATAAAACTATGATGTACATAAAACTGTGCATGTGGGAGGCTGTCAAAGGTGCACGCTGGAGAGAAAACTGACTTCTGCCTGTGGAAACTTTTTTTTCTGCTGTGTTGCAATTCTGTTTCCTGCATCCAAACATAATGCAGTAATGTTCTTAGGGCTGTGCCTAATTTTAAGCACCTGGATAGTCTGATTAAGGCAGTGTTCAGTTGCTTAAAGTTGGATTTGTCAGGATGATGCAGTTGCTTAAAATTAAGTTATGCATACAATTATCCTGGTAAAGAGCTCTCTCTTTTTCCAGTCCTGTGGGTAGTATTGCATCCAGAAATGTTGTTGATAGTAACAGTAAACTATCCAAAACTATCAGAATTCAGCTGAATGCTTTTTTTGGTAAACAAAAATTCAATAGTCAATGAATGCTGTTACATCTCAAATCAAGGTTAAACAAAATTCACTGCAGGCTAATAATGCAAGGGAGTATCCCAAATTTTTATTTTCTTCCATTTTGGCTCTGGTACCTTAATTACATTGCTTATCTTGCTTCCTTCCCTTTGAGATTATCTCATAAGACCTCCTAGAGACTAGTTAGAGTTTCTTCTAGTCTACTACTAACACCAACAATGCAGCAAAAGGATTATATTCTTTCTTATTAGAAAAAAATCTTCCTTATCATAGTTGTTCACGCCTAAAAATGAACCAAGAGACAGCACTATTTTAATTTTTTTTCTCCTTCTGTTGTAGTCAGGTACCAACTGACTGATTGCCCCTTTGATCTGTGGGTAAGTATCAATATTCATGAATGCAACTTCTATTTAATAATTAATGTAAGGACAAATACTGCTTAGATATGGTAAGTACTTGAACTTCTAATATGTACCAAGGTTAAATACTTGTCAGAAATACCTTGTGTTCTCGCATCTCAATTACCTCTCAGGAAATAGAAAGAAAAAGATTTCTCAGTCATGTCAAAATGTTTTCCCTATAAATTTGTAGTACTGAATTTACAATAGACAGATTTCTATATTCTATACAACAATGCATTGTTATATACATCATATGTTACACGGCCCTTTCAACCACAGGGATGTGAGCTGCTGATCGATGTAAATGGTATTAACATCTGTATTTGTGAACTTTACACGTGCTACATAGGTACAGTGCTTACATCTCCAAAAAATACCAGTAAACACCACCAGAGTGTAATTTAAGTTAGAAGCCAGCAGCAGTCTTTGGCCACACTGAAATTTTCCATCTCCCCAGGAGGTGGGCTTTTAATTTCCAGGTGGCTTCATCACTATTTATGATGGTTTGCTTCTATTTTTTTCCTTTCATTTTTTTTCTTCTGAAGGAAGGAAGGTTTTGTACTCTCAGCCTGTTGTGGTATGCCTTCCATTGAGGGATCTGTAATTATTTAGTCTGCATTTCCTGCTGTGGTGAAGGTGAGGATATATTTCTGGAAGTGGCAGCAAAGTCAGCTTTTATTCATCCCAGTTTTACTCGATGAGGTTTTTTATTCATTAAATGCATTTTGACGATGTCCCACCTATCTACTTCCCAAAAGAAAGGAAAGGTTTCCCTATGTGAACATGCAACTGACCTTAGACTGCTTTCTTTTTCTGTTTTCACACAGTACTGAGAGGTTACATACAAAGACTTTGCTTGGAAGATACTGGCAAAACTTCAAAGAACTGAGGGAACGCACTGGGTCCTTCAAATCCAGCTTGGGCTTGGCATTTTGTCAAGGGATGGACCAAAGTCCTACAAGCAAGTCAAGATTCAGGGTCTTCCTGTTTGAACAAGTGAGCTGTGAAAGAACAGATAGACCACGGTGCTTTGCTCAGAGGATGCTCATGGGTTGCTTTTGAGGTCACCCACACCAGGACATGTTCCTTGGCTCCTCATCTACACAGCAGCAGAAAGTATAGAGATCTCCACCCTTGCCCAGGGTGATGCACCACAGACCTGTCTTTTCCATCAAAATCTCAGATCCACGTTTTCTGCCACAATGCATGTTATTTACACAGTTTTCCATTTACAATAAGCATTGCTGAGCTTGTTTTTTGTTACTAAGCCTCAGTACTCAAGGCTCTACCCCGATACCTGCACTTCAACACTGAGGTTCACAAAGCTGGAAGAGCATCCAGGAGGTTCCCTTTGCAGGATTTGTCACTTCAGACTAAATCACTTATCCTCAATTATGTTTACCCAACTATAAAATAGGGCCAATAATACTTATTTTTCAAAGATGATATGAGGCTTATTAATGCTTGTTTAAGTGCTTTGTTATGCTTGAATGGAAAAGGAAATTATTATTATAATTTTAAGTGAAGCTTAATTATAAAACTGTTAACATAAGCGTATTAGAAAAATGAATTCCGCATCGCAAGCCAGCAGTTGCTCACTCTTAAAACAGTATGAGATGATTTTATATGCATCTTGCTGTCACTAATCCCCCCCTTCTCTAAATCCTACATTTGTTTTCCATATAACAGCTAAGAGGAGGCAACATGCAAATTAAATTCAGTGTCAAATCAATCAAGAAACAATACCTAGTAACATATTTGGTGATCTGTCATCACTGGAAGCCTCATTAAAAAAAACAGTCTGCATACAAAACCATTGTGTTTGCTATATACTAAAATAAGCTACACATATGACTGTCTCTGGTACAATCTCTAATCTGGAAAACAGGCTAATTTACCTCTCCTGAGAGCTGGGCCTGTTCAGCCTGGAGAAGAGAAGGCTCCCTGGAGCCTTCTGTACCTAAAGGGACTACAAGAAAGTTGGAGAGAGACTTTTTAAGGGCTGTAGAGTGATAGAACACGGGGGAGTGGCCTTAAACTGAAGAAGGTACATTTAGATTAGATATCAGGAGCAAATTCTTTACTGTGATGGTGAATCACTGGCCCAGGTTGCCCACAGAATTTGTGGATGCCCCATCCCTGGAAGTGCCAGGGTGAATGGGGCCCCTGAGCAGCCTGGTGTAGTGGGAGGTGTCCCTGCCCATGGCAGAGGGCCTTGGAACTGGATGATCTTTAAGGTCCCTTCCAACACAAACTATTCTATGATTTTATGAAGATCAAGTTGCCAAGTTACCAAGATAACTTAAAATTTGCAATAAGATTCTCTCACAAATTTGCAAATCCTAGACAGCACAATTCTTCCTTTAATCAAACAACAATATGAAATCCTTTAAGTGGTTTGCTTAGAAGACAAGTCAGGACTTACAAAAGCACATAACATTGAAGATTATACAGTTATTGTACAGAAAGAATTGAGCAAAATAATTTGCTTTTACCTGCCATAGCGTATTTGTCAAAACAAATATCACTTCAAATCATCACTCCCAAAACTTCCGCAAATATGTTCTACGAGCTTGAGCTCTGACACAATGTATACAAAGAAAGGCAGAACTCCAGGGTCATTTCCAGACAATAAACAGAAAGAAAAAAAATCTCACTCCATTTCCTCCAACCCTGTCACCAACTTGTACTTCAGAGGCTCACCAGAAGAGGAAAATAAACATAAAATCTGTTAAAATCTGTTTAGATAAGGCACTGCTCATAAAGTTTTCAAGAAGAGGATAAGTATTTGATGCTAAAACAAAATGCCTTTAAAAAGCTCCTCTAGAGCTTGGGGCTTGTGCTGCTCCCTCCCCAGAATTGCTGTGTCTGGGAAGGCAATGGTGGTTTTCCATGGTTACAAAAAAAATAGACACTTTGTGCTGGGCAGGGGTGGGGGTAGGCGCTGTGTGAACCAACAACAACAAAACCCAAAACAAAACAAGAAAAAATCCCCAACAAAACAAAAACAACCCCAAAACGAATATTCAGCAAAAGCCAAGACTTGAGATGAAGAGAGGCATCCAATATTGTCCAGTGTTAACCCAAACCAAATGTCTGTATCAACAAACAGGATTTGAGCAGAACTAAAGGAGACATTAACTCTTCACTGATCACCAACAGGACTATTCCATCTAAATTAAATTTCATAAGGTTAAAAAACAAGGCTTAAAGGAAACAGCTCTCCAGATTTTCAACAGGAGTAAGGAAACTGTCAGTAAAATCAAGTGATTTCAGTCAGCTGTGGCCATCATGTGTGGCTGGACCTTGCCCTGGAAGAAGGGAACACACAGCACAGTGCCACCACAATTCCCTCCCCCACTGCAGTACTCTTGGAGCATCACCTCACGTGCCACTCCCAACAGCCCTCCCCAAGCACAAGATGAGAGAGGGAAAATGGAAAACTAGGAGACTAAATACACCAAAATCATTTGATAGAACAGCCTATTTGATGCCTTCTAGACAAAGGGAAAATGAGAACAGTTGCAACAGTAAAGCCTCAGTACTGACAGGCCTCTGACAGACCAGTGAGCACGAACAATGTCACAGAGCTACAGCAGACTGCTGCTGCTGAAGGGACCAGGAAAACTCACAGTTAAGGACCAGCATGTGCCTGGTTCTCTCCGTGGCTTGTCTCCTCCCCTTGATGATACTTCACCCACAATTAATTCAAAAAGCCACAAGGTTATCCACTGCTGCTTCCTCCATCCTGCATGTAGCCATGGTGTCCTTATGACAACTTCCCATCTTCCAGACAGCTTAGCTGAAGGCAAAGGTTTTGCCAATTTGGAACCACCATCAGTGTCAGACACTTACATTTTCCTACTCCTAACTTTAGTAACAGATCGAAGTCCTAATTTAGATGAATAATTCAAATGCTGGTAACCAACTGCACTTGTTCCCTTCGCAGATTTTTCCCATGGCACTTGCTTGTCCTACCAACCAACTTCAGTGACAAAGGCTTAATGTCATACTAGCAGCAGGCTTTTTCTGCCCTCTTATGCAAACACCCTTTGCATTGTCCTCCATGATTCTGGGCTGCAGGTTCTGCAAGCGTAGCACACTTGTCAACTAGGCTTATCGAATGTTTAACAAACCCTCACTGACCATGTGAAAGCCTCCTGCAAAAAAATTGCAGGACGTCACGTACAGCATCCAAACCTGGGTTCCACAAACAACTATGTCAAAGTTGCTGTCCTTTGTCTTTGCCCCACACCATCTTCCCTTTCTCTTCTCCTTGTTTTTAAATCCTTCATTTACAATACATCTCAATAGCAAGCATGGTACTCTGCAAACAAACACACTCACTAACCATATGCAAGAACAAATCAATCCATTCACTGACTTAATTTTAATTCTGAAAAGCCAGTTATGATTTACTACATATTCTATTTATTTAAAAAAAACAAGACTGACAAGCCAATGCAAATATGCAGTGCTGATGATGCACTTTGCTAGACAATTAAGCCATAAAATTCTATAGCACTGAAAATAGCACAAAATACCACATGCACAAAGAGGCCAAGTTCTGTATCCTGAGGAAATGGCTTTGTATTCCATAAATCTACAGCATTTTACATCTTACCAAAAAAATTACAGTAAACCACAGCACTGCAGGTTTCCACCCCCAATCACCATTGTATGTGTTAAATAGAAGCCATCACTAAAAGGCTGATATTTAGCATGAAAAAAATAACTGAGTATAAAGGCTAAGTGCCAAAACAGGAGTGCAATACCATTTTCTGATGGCAAATTTGAGCAATTTAATGGCAGCATCTGCTCTTATTGATAAAGAGGCAGATGTATTTTGGGCCTCACCCTAAGTGAATGAAAATGCTTACATCACTTTCTAAAGAGCAGTATTTTACATAAACTTGTAACATACCAAACCTACAATGAAAATCTTATTCACTCTGATGACTTACTAGCCTAGCAGAAGCTTTGAGCCCAAATATTTCTTTTTACTATAGGAACAAAGTGATTCTCTGCATGAATTTCATGTTATCCATCTGCTGTATTACACCATATTGGAGATGGAATACTGGCTTAAATCTCTCCTGACACCATTTTTTATTTTCCTGCATAGTAATAAAAAGCAGAAAGTTTTATTAATGTAGAATCATGAAATGCACCAAGAGATACTCTAATACTATTCACCATGAATATAGATTAACATTTTAGGGTTTATGGCTAGTTATAAATTCATTAAAGTTACTGTAAACAATATCAGATGGAGGTGAAATAAACATGAAAAAGCTCTCCATGGGTTTAGGTATACTCAACATCACAAAGCTCCTCATGTGCTCATTAAGTGCAATGATGGAACAGATATAAATCCAACATAATGACACAGTTAAATATAAGTCTTCCTTTGTTTCGAACTCATTCTGCCTCTATCTTGCTGCATCTTTCCCCGTTCTGCCTTTTTCTGGCTGCTGAGCAAATTATCTTTACATGTGTTTGTCCTTCAGAGCAGTGATATGCAGTCCTTCCAAACTGCAGCTCATTGCTCCAACACACAGTTCCTGGAGAACAGAAACATTCTCCTCACAGAAAAACAGAAGGCATTCATAGCACTCTCTCCCTCAGATAACTCTCAGCTCCAAGTGGAAGCTCTGCACTAGAACATAAGGATCGAAAATAAATAACATAAATTTGAAGTGTCAAAAGCAAGTGCCTCACATGGAAAAAAAAAATCAGCAAGATAAATCCTGCAGAACAAAGGTACACTGCTTTTTTGCTGTCTGTTCACCCTCTTCCCCATCCAGAGACAATGTGCCCAGTGAAACAACTCAAACAGCCACTGATTTCTGGTCTGGATTTACTGTTTGAATAAAGGAGCAGCCCAGGCAGGGATATCTATTTTATTTCCAGCATGGCTATTAAAAAGTCTCATCAGAACCAAGCTTTTCCAGGTACAGACTTGCTTGTCTGAACTTGCTCTATATCTTTAGGCCGAGTTTTTCTCTCAAAGTTGAATTTTTATGGTATTGTTTTGAAGATATCATTTAACCTTCTCTCAAGTTTTTAACATCACATTTACCTATCACCTTGAGCTGTACTAGACACAAAACAGGCCTGCAGATATAACCCAAAATCATGCTGTTGCTCTCCTGAGCATTTCACACAGTATTACTTTGAGCAGTTGTTTTTGGAAACATCCACCAAACCTTTTCAAGACAGTTTCTAACACAGAGACAGCGAAAGATGAAACTACAAATCAACTCGTTTGAAGAAGACTGGACACTGAAAAGAAACAGGTGGTGGATGCAGAGGAGGTACAACTGTTTTGTCAGTAAGGCGCAGAAATAAGAATAACTTGATTCTGGAATCTGTTTTTATTACAAGCAGGTTCTAAGGCAAAATACTGGTAATCCTGATGGCTGAAATAAAAAGAGCAAGCTTCCTTCTCTACATCCCTCCAAAAGTTCTGAATGGAATCCAAACCAGAGTTCTGCTTACCTCTGCAGAAAGATCCTGCATGCAGAGAACCGTGTTAGTTGTGAAAATGACGTGTATTTTAACACAGTGCTTAAACTGCAAAGTTAAAAAAGAAGCAGTGTTTATCTAGAGCAGCAAGAAATGGAGTAGGTGGTGGAACAGAAGTAGCTCACATCACAAGATCAGGATCAGCTTCAACTGGGCTTTGTAACCCAGCAGGATGGGTAGGAAAAACCTGAGGCTTGATGACCCCGAAGTCTGTACGAGGCGTCACTGAGGAAGGGAAGAGGTGTGCAATGCTAGGTCAGGCTGCTGGGTGAACACAGCTACTGTGGAATGGCATTAGGCCACTGCAGGGCTATTGGTTTATCTACTGAGCCAAGCTTTTATTTTCTTTCTTTTTGACTGGAAGTTATCTTTTAAAGGTCCTCTAGTCCAATCCCCCTGCAATGAGTGAGGACATCTTCAACCAGATCAGGTTGCTCAGACCCCCATCCAGACTGATCCTGAATGTTTGCAGGGATAGGGCATCTATCACCTCTAGGCAATCTGTTTCAGTGTCTCACTACCCTTATAACTAAAAAAACTCCAAAACTTCTTCCTTATATCTGCTCTAAATTGACCCTCCTTCCAGCTTAAAACCATTACCCCTGATCCTGTTGCTGCAGCCCTACTTTAAAGCATCCCCATCTTTCTTAGAAGTTCCTTCTCAGTACTGGAAGGCTCTTCCCTTGGAGCCTTCTTTCTCTGGGCTGAAGTACCAGTAACTCAGCCTTTCCTCATAGGAGAGGTGCTCTATCCCTCCGATCATCTTTCTGGCCCTTCTCTGGGCCTGCTGTGACAGGTCCACCTCTGTCACGTACTGAGGACTCCAGAGCTGGATGCAGTACTACAGGTGAGGTCTCATCAGGGAGAAACAGGATTGCTAATTAAACTGATGTCTGCTTGCAGATGATTAAAATTAGCTCACTGCGCAGTACAAAGTTTCTCTGCAATATTTCCAGGTGTGAGGTCAGAGGTCAAATTCATTTTGGTAATCACCATTACATTAGGTTTTGTTGCTGGCAGTCAAATCCTGACAGAAGATTTAGAATATATTAAATGCGGTTCTCTCTTTTATACTTAAAACCCAATAATAATCACTGTAACATACAATGGGCTATTGTTTGATTTGTGTACTCTAGGGTCTCTAGGGAATAATTTTGTGCATAATATTTTTGTTGTTTTAAAAACTGCCCCTATTGCTTCCACCCTGTTGGTTAAAGAAGCATCTACCTTCACCAGCATCTACCTTCATGCTGTTTCCATGACCCTACCAAGTTCTGCTCAATTACAACTTTTTGATTTTCAGGGAAAACCTTAACATTGAGACCTAAAGGTGGCCTACAAGCCCACAAAATCAAATAAAGTTCAGAGTCTGAAGATTTCACTGAAGGCTTTTGAATACTTCAGTTCTGACAATACTGCTTCCCATGTGACAGTTTGAGCTTCATGCTCTGTTAATAGCCACACACATAATCTCAACTAACAATTGCCACATCTGCCCAAAAAAGCCAAAACTAAGCAGATATTCTTGTCTTTATTTTTTCAAAATTCTCAAAAGAAAAGCATAGAATTGCACTACAGGTTTGTTAGATTGAGGACTCTATATATCACCTTCAAAACAATTTATGAAAGGGTTTATGGATCATTGCTGTTAGTACAAACATGTGGGTATTTTTTGACATTGTGTGTCACGGAAGACATCCATCAGACTCTCTTCACACAGCTTGGCAGATAAAAAAATTAATTTTAAGTACAACAGCAAATCAAGCATTCATGATGTCACAAAAACATTTATATACATGCTGATGACTGAAATCTAACACAAAATTAACACAGGCATTTAAGCAGTATTATGATTCACAATTAAGCTATGCAGATCTTTTCCAGGAACATCCCAGAGAGTTTTTGTATCAAAAAAAAACAGCATTAAAATGTTATTTTTTTTTTGACTTGCCCTTTAAGTTCCTGTTTAAAGAGTTGGAGTCAATTTTTAAACACTATCTCTGCATTTTCTTTGGTGAATCACGTATACAGTGTTCATACTGATTTGAACTAGGCAGGAAGTAGTGAAGTAAAAAATTATGAAAACACACAAACAACAGGAAACACTTAATGTTCAGAGAAAAAACTGCTTTGAGAATACAGGGACAGGAACACTTGGATACCATTTTAGGTCATTATTTCACCTGGTTCTGATACACAACCAAGAAAAACCATCACGTTCACTCTATGAAGCACGAGGTAATTAATTCCACCCTGCCTTCTCTTGTGTGCTCTATTTCAATCCTAACAGCTTATAAATCAAGAAAATCCTCCCATTCATCTCTGCTTTCAGGCAGTGTTGGCAGGCCAGAAGGGAGAGCACTGACACCTGCTCCACGGAAAGCAGCCCCACAGGCTGGGTACCTAACTGGAGTTAGACTTTCAAAACAAAGGCAGTAAGGAAGCACACCAGAAACTCTCTGTAACCCTAGTGAAAGAAGGCCTTGCCTTCAAAGGTCCCTTCAGCCCAAACCATTGTATTACTCTACCTGCTGCACTGGTCTAGATAAACCAGCTTGGGACAGTAACCATGTTAACACAAAGCTACACACTCCATAAATTACTCCAGAGCCTGCTGCATAAACATTACCTTTAGCCATGATTTCATATCTGCTAGGAACAGAACATCTTATCTGGGTGCTATTATACATTTATAGTATTTTCAAAGCCCCTGCAGTTTTACAGTAGGTTCACATGAGAAACACTTTTTTTTTTTTTCCCAGAATAGGAGTAATATATACACTCAACATTGCTTTATAAAACAAATAAAATCCCAGTATTTTCAATGCAACCAGAACTTGATCATCATATTGAACATCTAGAAAAGAGCTCATAAAACACATACTGGGCAGAAAATGGTGAATCAGGAAATAGAACTTTTAAGACAAATAAACAATTTGTATCCCTCCCAAATAGTCAGACTTCCAGAGTATGGGAAGACACAACAAAAGAAACATTGGTGATTACTTATCTTTTTTTTACTTTTCTTCTCCAAATATTTAGCTAAGGGCCACTGAGGATAGAAGCCTTTTCTAGATTTCCTGTGAGACTACTGGCAGTTCTTATATTTTTATTCTTCTTTAAAGTGATTAAAAACTGTAAGGCTCAGCAACTCTGATTTTTATAAAACTAATTCAGAGCTATTCAACATCCAACAGCTCAAAAATGCCTATTGAATAACTGCATCTCCTCAAACTCGTCACTGGTGAATCGCTCCTATTAATTCTGCCAGGAATTTGAACATATTAAGAATGCACAAGTACTGCACTGGGTCTGCAATGTTCCCTCTCTTCTTGCCAACCTTCAGTCTGCATCCAATGCAGGAAGGCTACCAAGTGCTGTCCATGAGGCTGTGGATGAACAATGAGTTTGAATGACCTCTGGATAACCTCACTCTTCTGGACGGTCTTCCACTGTGCAATTCTGCCTTTGTGCATTCACACGCCTGCCACTCTCCATCCCAACATACAATAGTTGGGAGAGAAGGAATACAACATTAATGTCATACTCGCTGCATTGCACTGATAACCCTGTACACACCTTTGGCTTCTTTCACTCCCTTTTATAGCTGGGAAATGACTGCCCAAGAGATGAAAGCTGCTAACCTAACGCCTGTACAGCAGTTGGCACACTGCAGCCTTGAGCCAACTCCACCTAAATCCTCATACAGAGAGCAGGAAAGCAGCAGCCGATCCTGCCGGCACTGTGGGTGCTCCTCTCTACAAGAGCAGCACTCTTCACCCACAGTGCTCCCTGTTCTTCCCAATACACACCTCAGCAGAGGAAAGGTGAGCAGAGGAAAAGCTGGCAGTACTACATGGTACATGCAGGTTTCTGCTCCTGTTGACAACCTGTGAGAAGGAAAGGCACTTTTGATAAGGACAGGCCACAAAGAAATAGGCACAGAGGCACAGTACACTGACAAGCCTTGAAGAGGAAGCAGGCAAAACCTTTCGCCCTGTGGTCACAAAATACTTCCCACCACTTTATATAATATGGGTTTGCATGCCATGCCCATTAGCAGAGCTGAATTTACTGCTGTCTTGGTCTCTTTTCCACCTTTCTGCTGGCACCATTCCGGATGTTTTTTGTTATTGATTTGGCATTTCCATTTATTCTTCTGCAGGCTATTCAAATTATTTTAATACAGCTCACGTAAGAATCACACTGAAAAACTACTCAAAGGTTCACAAGATATTTGCCTGACATTCTACTCCCATATTCCACAGCAACAGTCCTGGATATTCTCCATAACATTTGAAGAGGAGCCTGCCAAACACTGAACTAGCCTGGCAGGTGGTTCACAGCTACTTTTTCCACCAGGAACTCAAAAAATACAGAAGACACAAATATTTCATGGGATATATTCACAGGTCATGCCTGACACAGGAAAGCATTAAGCTCATAAATTAAGCTCACTCCTTTTCAGTAAGCTCAGACTGACATGGGGCAGAATAAAAGCATTTGGTCCAGCAGTATTCCAAAGCAAAACTAAACAACTGCAGACACCAGGCACTTATATTTCTTAGATAAATTTCATTTTCGCTTTTTAAATATGCAAATAGCTTGATTTTTGCTGGGCCAGTTCAAGCTACTGGAGGGATACAGACATCAATACAGCACAAGGTATGTCTGTGTCTTTACAAGCATTAGAAAGACAGCAAATCTTCACTTTCCAAATATATAATAAAAAAAAAAATTAAGACTATCTGTCCCAAATGTCTAAGACCCATGTTATATGATCTCAAAATTCCAGTATACCATTAGGGAATAATCTTGGTGGGAGGGCTGTGCATTTTTGAACCCTCACTCTTTCACATACTCAAGCTTCATTTTTTCCAGTAATATAAACAAAAAGCCTGCATTTTATTAAAAGAAAGATCATAGTTTATTACATGTATGTGATACCTAGCCAGGGCATTAAAAAAATCCAAATACTGCAAGAGTTGACAATGCTATATTTCAATATAATTTAATTAAAATATTAATCTTAGGGGCTGTAGGAATAACTAAAGACAAACCAAGGATGGAGGGAGAAAAGATATGAATCAGAATAAGAACTTATAGCATAAACTCACATAATGTTATCTGAGTTTAAAGGGGAGTGAAAACACTCTACAAAACAATATCCTGACGAGACAAAAAAGAAAATCCATATAAAGGAAAAAAAGATAATCAACAACAACAAAAGCAAAGGCAAGAAAATCCCCTTTATGGGCATTTCCAGTGAAGTTTATTGAAATAAAAGGCCATCAAATGGTTCCACTGCAAAGTTTGTAAATCAAAGTGAAGATCTCAGCACGTCCTGGAAAAAATCCAGCCCCCTTGAAAAATAGAGAAGGTGAGCAGCTGAAGTGTTGAGTGTTAGAGGTCACTTCTGAAAAACCTTTGTTTGCATGTAGCTGATCACATGACAAATAGCTTTTGGAAATAGGCTCAGGCAACAGTCCTCCAAGGGGAAATATGTTGCACATTACATCACCATCATCAGTAACAGGTAATAAATTTTTACATTTATCATATGCAGCAAATTTAACATGAGCAGGGTTTTTCTATCAGGCAGAGGAGCAGAACACAAGTTTGTTAGAGAAAATCGTGCTCTGAGTTCCCCAGATTTCTCTTTGTGCACTTAGCACTTAGGCAGCGATGAACATAAGAGAAACCAACACAATGTTCCAAAAAACCATGCGACTGTAGTAGCAAGATACCAAGCCAAGACACAACAAAACAGAAAGATCCTCAAATGTTTTTTTCAAGCACTTAAAAAGCCCCAAAATTCCTTTATCCCAGGTACTTTGCTTCTCTGCATAGATGAATCAAAGCCTTTCTCTCACATGATTTCTAATAAAATTAACTCAGTTTTTCAAAACACCCATTGCCCATAGCACTAACCTTACTTTTTTGTTAAACAAAATTTTTTCCTTTTTCCTTTCCAAGTTTTTTCCTTACTTGTTCTTTTCTGTGATGAATATTGATAAGTACTTTTGTTCTTCAAATGTTACTCCTGACCATTTCTTAAAGTTTTTTGACAGCTAACCCAACAACTTCATTAATTACATGGTAATTTTTAGATGTGGTCCCTGATTTCACAAAGTAGATACAAGTTCTAGAGTTACAAAGCTTCTGTTTTCATCAACAGGAATTGCTGAATGTAAAATATAATCGAAGTGTCAGCCTTAACAAGCAATATTAACTGGAGAGAGCCCGCACAGAGAGCCTAAGCCCGAAATTTCAAACTGCATTTGCTACACATGTTTACAGGACTGCATGCCTAACTCCTACACATACAAAGCTTTAAATACATGCTAAAGGGTTGTATTATATGTCTGAACACGTGTACAGATTTTTTTTTTTTTTTTTGTGGAGCTGTAGCCTCCAAACAAGACCTTAAAGTCCTTAGTTTCTGCTAAACATATTTAACTAATTTTACCTATTAATGTTATGTCAGCTGGGAGGAAACTTCAAGCAACTCTCTCCCTATGATGTCTCTGGGTTCTTTTGACACATTTCACACGGTGTTTGTGAAAACCTGGTGTTTGCACTGATTACCTACCCTAAAATCTAAATTGGGAAGAACAAAGCTGGAGGAGGTGACTTAGATGTGCACTGAACTCTGAAAGTACCCTGAACAGAGCCACTGGTGCATGCTTGAAACACCACACAGCAATATCGATAGCTGCACCACGGAGATAAAGACATCTTGGTGACCTGGGGGACAAATGATCAAGTCACACTGCTTGTAGACAGCAGTATCACTGTGCTCCAAAATCAGCACTACACATACTACTAAATGCAGAATTGCCAAGAGTGGGGATTATCATCAGCCACTTTCTCAAGAACGATTTTTCTACTTACACAGCAGTTTTAATAATGTTAATGGTGAAAGGAACTGAGCTGCCGTGACTATCCACTAATTGCCTTAACATGTACACAATACCATAAAAATTTCATGCAACGTCTGTTTAGCAACTGTCCATCATGGACATGTAAACAAAATCCTTTACTTGCACCACTCCATCAGCTACCATAAATCGTATATACTTTGCTGTTGCCAGTCTCTTTCATTATCTACAACTAGCAGGTTATCTGTATGCTCCTCAACCCAGAAACTAAAGCAAAATAACATTAATTAAAAAAAAAAAGTCATATGGTTTCAGCCTTCATTATAAATTCAAAAGTCACCCCGACCCATTCATATGCAAAAGGCTCAGTGTCACAGTTTCTGAAGCCCACACATTAAGCCAAGATGAAGGCTGTCTTGCTAACCAGAATTACCTTAGGACAATAGGCCTTAAAAGCCATAAGAAGTTAAAAATATTACCGCAGTGATAAAGAGAGGTTTTTAAGTTCTACATAAATGTTTTACTTCCACTGGATGTCCACAAGTCAGGGATGTGAGCATCCAGACTGTGACTCCTCAGGCCACAAATCACTGTTCACGTCCAGTGTATGCCTTCTCCCCTTGGGAAACCCTTTAGATTCCAACAGAACACAAACTCTCTCAGTGGACAAGTAGGCCCTGCTTTCTGCTACTCATCTCACTTCAAAGCAGTCAAACAAATTTAACTGACACCTGTTTAATTTTTTTCAGCAGCTTCACCAAGGATGAAAGTGCCACCAGAGCATTCATTCAATCATCCTTAGCATTACCTACACGCCACTTCTGCTCACCAGTCAGTGCCTACTGTGTGTTTCCATCCACCATCTACAAGTAAGAGTTCTATCTCCTTACAAAAACATTTCAGTGACTTGGAGCTACACCTTATTGGTGTAACAGTTACAAGTTTTGACAATAATTCTATTGAGATTACATGAGAAATCTGAAAACAATTTCTCACCTCCCAAAGGTACACCAAAACCATCCTAAAGAAATTACTGGAATCGAAATGACTTATTAGGTAAGAAATATGCATTGAAATTATTGGCAAACTTAAGATAGTTAAAGCTACAAGGTATTTTTAAAAATTCTGTTTGCTTTTCATCACTATTCTCACTATTTTCCTGTCAAAGGATAAAGATATATGTAAAAAAAAAAAAAAAATCTGCAAGGACTCCCCACAATCTTCTTAACTCAT
>VYXC01010087.1:89405-203863 GCA_013397175.1 Platysteira castanea
TTTTTTTTGCCAAGAAGTATGATTTAATAAAATAATACATTGTTGACTCACCACAGCATGTGCTATGTCTCATCTATAGGAAATAGTTCAAAGGCATCAACTTCATGCATGGGTTGCCATAGCTGATATTTGAGTCTGGCCTGCTGTTGGTACAGGTTCCTAATACTAGCCCTAAGCACAAAAAAAGAGAAAGAAATATTTGGGGTTTATTTTTCAAGTCTGATTGACACAGAAATTTTCAGAAAACTAAACTAACCTGGAATATCAATATCTGCACATCATATAATAAAGACTTTGGATTTTCCCCTGATAATACCATAATGCAACCAGTTCAGGCAGTATCTGTACCATAAATTTCCTTTCTTCCATGCAAAGAAGAAAGGCCAGAGACAGAAAATAATGTAGAACGAAGTGCTGTTTAAATGGGAGAATTGTGTCACAGTTATTCCCCCATCAGCAAAAAAAAAAAAAAAAAAAAAAAAAAAAAAAAAAAAGGCCTTAGTGCTCAAAAGCACATGTTCAAGACTGTTCAAACTGAAACAGATGGCACTAAAAAACTATCATAAAACTGTTCTAAAATAATTATTTTTGTTTCTGTACTATCTATCTTTCTCAGGCCAGATCTTCAAATTTTCCTTTGGAATAAGGAAGAGTAGAAACTTTACCTATAACAAGTTGAGATATGTACACAGTCACCTGTCTCCAATACCTGGGGATGGAAATTAAATTGGACTCGGGACATGATTAACAGCTTTAAAAACTGTGTGATATGGATACATATAGGCATCAGGAAAGGCCTGTGAATTACTGCTGTTTATCAAATTGTCACCCTCTTAAAAACAAACAACAAAGCATGTGACAAAAGAAGTTCAAATGACAAAGCACATGCAGTCAAGAAACTTACAGACAACCTCAAGAACTGTAGGCAAAAGCAAATGCTGTGGTATTAAGATAGTGAATAAGAGAAGGAACAATCAAACATGGTGTTCTGGTATCTAACCACTGAACAAAATTAAGTGATTACTATTAAGTGTAAGGTCTGAACAACATTTTCTTACCCCTGTATCCTAATATGCTTTCAAGTATGTCAGAACTAAAACTTTGTACTAAGAACAGAAAATGAAAAAAATCATCATGAGAAAACAACTACTCAACAAAAAAGGGCCCGGCTCAGGTTCCTGAAATACCACTGTCAAATTACAGTTCCTAATTTTCTGGGTTATTGACCTCTTAGTGTAGAATCCTGGTGAAGCAGCTATTGACTTGACTGGAAGGCTCTTCTGGGCCTCCAAATTTTACTGTTTCTTACAATGTGAAAGGCTCACAGGAGCCCTGAGAGATTCTAACACACCCCAAGATTTGTGTTAGATCGGGTCCTAACACACCCCAAATTTCCCACGTCACTGCTGTGCTGTGAGCGAGGGGCCGCACTCACAGGGTCATCAACATCATCTTGTTCTTAGACAGGAGAAAAACCCAACACCTGCCTAAAAACACAACAGTTGCTTTTCCCCTTTCTTGCTGTAACAAGACACTGTCCCGTGCTCCAGGCAGAGTCAGGAAGATCCTAGGATACACAAAAGCTCATGAATTCACATCCCTTCTGTAGAAACGAAGCTGAGAACATACCTCCACCACTAGTGAGTTCATACACTAAATCTTGTACCAAAATCTCACTGTAGAAAAAACAAATAAGACTGCAAAGTATTGGGACTTGAACTTCCTGTCCTTCTCTTCTAACAATCAGCCAAGACTGATCCTAGAGCTGGCTAACAAAGCTACAGCTATCAGGCTAAAACACAGAAGAGCAGCTCAAGGACAGCTATGTAACTTTTCATAAACAGTGGACAGGGGACCAGGAAATTCCATCCCATCCCCTGTACTGCTTTTGATCTCTACTCTAATCACCAGTGGCCCTTTTATGAAGGTTCATTTTCCTGGCAAGTAGCTTTCAAAACAGTAAGTGTGCAAGAATCATAGAAAAGGGTAGCAGAACATGAGCACTGAAAGCCAGAATTTTTATATATATATATATATTCAGTATCGTAGCCCAGTGAAGACTCTCTCCTTTACTCCTGATGACATAACAGAGCAGAAACTGTGGTGATTCTGCAATCACTAGGCTTTTAGAATATAATTTCTAGTAGCGTTATGATAAGCTCAAAATGTAGTCAGTGGAAAGGGAGGGGCTATGGCTATAGAATGCTTGCCATAAAACAAACAAAAATTTACTTTGATTTGAAAATTTATCAACAAGCTGGTGATAGTTTAGAATTGCCCAAGGAACTGGGTAGTATCTACTGAACAACAGTTTAAGAGATTACCAGTTTTAAAGCTGGAGACCTTTCCCTAAATGCAGCTTTTCTCTCTCCCAAGTCTTAAGAAAATTATGGTGTCATCTGCAAAAGCAATGCCAAAACCATCCTCCTTTGGGCCCTGCTTTAGCCCTCCCTTAAACTGGATGAGTTCTGCAATGAACTGCAAACTACAAGTGAACTTTATGACCTTCTCCAATATCATGGCAGTGAAATTTTGATAACTCTCTCTTTGTTTTCATAAGGCAGATCTGGTACTGTAACACTGTTTGAAGGTATATTGATCCAGTACTGTTAAATCATGAAAAAACAGCTTCAAACATGCCAACCACTGACAGTAGGGGAAAAAAAACCCCAAATCTACAAGAAAACACTCATCCCTGTGGTCTGCTCATAGAAATATGCGTGTGCACTGAAGGGGCTTTTTAACAATGAGAAGGGCATTTTCCAAGCAGGCAGACAGGCAGCTGAAGGTAACTTATTTTTCATGGTAAGTGATTTCTGCCCTTATCCTATTTAGGAACATCCTTGTAATCCTAATACTCCTCAACAAAACCATAATTACAACAGGACCCTGACAAATTATGCATACTCTGAAACAGCAGGAGAGAGCTATGAGCAAGAGGGCAGTTTACTGAGAGTCAGGGAAAAAGAATATTGTTTAATGGCTGAGGTCAAATCACCTTTGTCATTCATATCTGCATCCCTGTAAGACGAAGTCATTAGCTGAGCCACCTGAAAAGGTATTTCTATTCCACCTTTCCTAGCACGAAGGGACCACACAGCCAGAGGACCACAGAAGAAAATATTGCTCCAGTGTTCCTGACCAGTGATTACATAGCAATGTACTGAAAGAAGGTTAAACAGCAGAGGTTTGCTGCACCCTGTTTTCCCCAAGGCATGGGGACCAAAGATAGGTTACACGTGAGCAAAGACAAACAGCCCTGTGCAGTACCTACACCAGCCTGCTCTACCTTAATCTCTTTTCCTGAAGCTGGGCTTGCAGGACAACCTCTGTGTCCTCCACCGAGCTGATTTCAGACTCCTCTGATCATTTACAATATTCTCATTTGCGTTCTCCTCCTAATAAATTTCTACTCCATGCCATAATTACCCTCAAAATTTGTATTTTCACATAGTATCCCATAGTTTGTCCCTATAGAAGCCTCTGGCAAAACTTAGAGTGAACATATCAGAGAAGGGGAAGGTTGCACTGAGGATATCATGAAGCTATGCAGCAAAAGGAACCCATGTAAACAAGCTCACAATTCCCCAGCACACGGATGGTGTGAAACATGCCCATCATGGTTCACTGGGAGCACTGCCTGCTTATTAAACAGTGCTGTAACACTTAATTATCCAAGGCAAATTTCTATCATTTCTAATAATGCCTCTCTGCTGTAAAAAACAAAACTAAAATTTCTTCCTGTAGCAGTAGCTTTTTCTGCCAGAGGATTTCCCTGCAAAGCAACATTGATTTCACTGCAGCATCTACAGATTGTTAATTCTCTTTTGCAAAATAACTGGCCTGCAGCTTGCTGTAAACACTTCTCCTGAAAGCTCTTGTGGTTCTGTAAAACCCAATGGGCTGAGTTGTTCACTTGCATCCAAGTAATGTGGAAGAGTGATGATTAAAGGCCACTTTCTTAAAAACAACCCCCACCCCCACATCCGACAAGGTTTGTCAAACACTTCCACGTACACTTTTTTTTTTGGCATTCAACCACTCTGCAAAAGGCCAGGTCTTCTGTCCCCTGAATATTCCAGTTCCTTGTCCTCTCTTCATTTTTCCACATTCAAATTTTACGTGGCTGTGTATGGACCGTGTAACCCCCACAACACCCTCATTTTCCTACTGAGCTGCAAGCCAAGACACCTCCTTCCCCCCAAAGCCCCCAGGCAGCGTTAGAGGTGATGAGGCTGAGTAAAAGCCCACTGTTTACATGAGCCAGCTGGTAAAGCACTACCACACTCCCATCCACGGCGTGCCCCTGCCCTGCTCTCACAGTCACTGGTCACCTATAGAGCCCAAACATAAAAGCTCATACACACCTGAACACAGGAAAATGATGCTTCTCTGGCCACAAAATGGACAGGTGCAGCCTTCTTGCTTCGCTTAGCAGTTTACTTCATTAACCTGTCTCTCTCTCCCCCTCTCCCCTGCTTTATTTTTTTTTTTTCCTCAAACAACAATCAATATTCATCACCCCACCCTGAGAAAGCAGTTAGTCAAAGAATATTAGCATCAACCACCTACCATTCCTTGCTTGCGAGCTATTCTCCTCGTCCAGAAACCTTTTCCCCAAACTGCGACTTTAGGTGGTATTTTTAAATCACATTCCAAACAGTGCCGGGGAAAAAAAAAAAACAAACAACGGGCTATTTATAATAATAGGAAAAAAAGAGGGAAAAGAAAAAAAGGAAAAGAAAAAAAGAAAAAAGATGGGCAGTTGATTTCAAGGTAAATCACCGTTTTTCTTTAAGGAACTGAATAAAAGCCTGGGGGAGAGGGTAGAAGAGAACAGAAAAAGGGGAGGCAAAATGTCTGATAATAATGAAATAAAAGGGGAGGGAGGGGGGGAAGAGTGGCTTGCTGAATCACGCTCTTTCACTGCCTGGAAACCATTGTGCAGCGTGATGCTGGCTGTACCATTGTGGAACCTACCAGAGGAGACAGGCAGAGAGCTTGGGGAATGGGGCTGCTATGGCAACTGAAAGGAGCACACATGACGTCAAAGCACACAGAGGTCTCGCAGGGGGAGGGAGAGAAAAATCTAATCTGCAGCCACAGCCACGGTATCTCCTGGAGAATCAGGGGATAGAGCAGCCTGCAAAGGGAAGCTGAGCAGCCTCCCGTAGCACTTACCAGCAGCAGCAGCAGCTCCTCAGACATCCGCAGTACACAGGGAAGGTAGTAACAGCAGTGAGGATCTGCTCTTTTTGTTTACATTAGCTGCTATACAAAGGCATAAATGCCCATCACCCTAAAAAAATGTACACATCTTTAAAATTCAATCAAGCCTCACACTTGGGAGAGGGATTTAAAAAACAACAAAAAAATTCACAACACATCTCCTCCACAGCTATTGAACACAGCTACTGCTCAAATGAACAAGCAATGCAACTCCTGGAGTCCCTCAGAAGCCCAAGGAACTGCTAAAAATCTCCCTACTAGCAGTATGCTGTGCCCCACTTCTAAAAAGTACCACTGTACAGAGGAACTATTGCATTTTTTGCTCACAGAACAAAGCACAGTTGTTGATGACTTTGGATGTCCTCAAGTTGAAAAATTAAGCAGATAGCATTTCTTCTGCACATATCAAACTGCAGGATGTCTCCTCTCTTCTGACATTAAACAGCAAAGGAAGTACACTGGAAGGCTACTACACTTCCATGAGATTTAGGCTGCGATAAGAGCTAGTCAGAAATACTATCACAGAATGGTTTGGGCTAGGAGCAACCTTAAAGATCATCTAGTTCCAGTATCCCCAGGCAGGGATGTCATTCATTAGACCAGGTTGCTCAGAGCCCTATCCAGCCTGGCCTTGCACATTGCCAGGGACGGGGCATCCACAGCTTCTCTGGGCAACCTGTTCAGTGCCTCACCACCCTCAGAGTGAAGAATTTCTTCTTAATATCTAATCTACCCCTGCTCTCTTTCAGTTTGAAGCCGTTCCCCCTTGTCCTGTCACTCCAGGCCCTTGCAAAAAGTCCCTCTCCATCTTTCTTGTAGGCTCCCTTCAGGTAATGGAAGGCTGCAGTTAGGTCACCCCAAAGACTTCTTTTCTCCAGGCTGAATAATCCCAAACCTTTCTGCCTTTCCTCCTATTATAGTGACATTCTATCTTGCCAAAACACCCTTTCAAAAAACGAAACCATTTCCTTCAGTGCATCAATTTCATTGGTCTAAAAGAACACCAAAGAACTCACTGCAGCTTTCCTGCCCGTGGTCTGAGTATTCCACAGGTTTTACCACACCCAGAGCCAAACACAGTCCTGTGTGACCTGGAACTCCAACACAGAGGTTATCTAACTCAGGGTGGGTAACTCTTGCTTTTCTGAGGGCCACCTGAGTGCCTTTAGCAGCCCACACATTGATATATGACATATAAACATTAAAATAGTTTAACCTAACTAGAGACAAAGTGAAGTCAATGGCTGCGACTGGCCCCAGAGCTATTGGTTGCCCATTCTTGTCTACATACACCACTCTCCCTTCTCCATTAGCCTGTTTCTCCTACATGTTCTTATTTTTTGNGGATGGGGCATCCACAGCTTCTCTGGGCAACCTGTTCAGTGCCTCAAGACCCTCACAGTGAAGAATTTCTTCTTAATATCTAATCTAAACCTGCTCTCTTTCAGTTTGAAGCCGTTCCCCCTTGTCCTGTCACTCCAGGCCCTTGCAAAAAGTCCCTCTCCATCTTTCCTGTAGGCTCCCTTCAGGTAATGGAAGGCTGCAGTTAGGTCACCCCAAAGACTTCTTTTCTCCAGGCTGAATAATCCCAAACATTTCTGCCTTTCCTCCTATTATGGTGACATTCTATCTTGCCAAAATACCCTTTCAAAAAACCAAACCATTTCCTTCAGTGTATCAATTTCATTGGTGTAAAAGAACACCAAGGAACTGCAGCTTTCCCGCCGGTGGTCTGAGTATTCCACAGGTTTTACCACACCCAGAGCCAAACACAGTCCTGTGTGACCTGGAACTCCAACACAGAGGTTATCTAACTCAGGCTGGGTAACTCCTGCTTTTCTGAGGGCCACCCGAGTGCCTTTAGCAGCCCACACATTGATATATGACATATAAACATTAAAATAGTTTAACCTAACTAGAGACAAAGTGAAGTCAATGGCTGCGACTGGCCCCAGAGCTATTGGTTGCCCATTCTTGTCTACATACACCCCTCTCCCTTCTCCATTAGCCTGTTTCTCCTACATGTTCTTATTTTTTGGAAGTGAAGGTTTTTGTCTTGATTCAATTATCATTCCTGCATACACAAAGACATGCATGAAGGTCTGAACAAAATTAATTGCAGTGAGAAAAAATTCTATTGTTCCAAATTTCACATTGTTGTCTTCCCCCCCCCCATTTACTTAGCAGCTCTATCACAAGCTAACAATCACCACAGAAAGTCCTCCCCATGCTCTACATTTTACAAAGAGAAGATGTCCTGCCATTGTCACCAGTGCCCTGAAGAGGCACAAATGGCAGCAGGGCACAACTTCCACTGCAGTTTGCAAACACCTACAACACAGTAGAAATAAGCAATAAGCCAGATACTTTTATTGTGTCAAGCTACTGGTCTCAATACCCACAAACATATTTGACTGGGTAAGCTTCAGACATCTACAGTTTGCTAAATGTCTTCTTTGAGTGATGAGGGGAGGAGAACAATAAAGATGCTGTGAGATGCTAGCAAATGCCACAATTAGCAGTAACTACAAGATATTGAAACAAAAAGCCCAAGAACTCTCATCACAACATTGACAAAACAAACAAAAATTTAAACAGGCTGTATTCACATTGTCATTAAAGACACAAATGCCTTCATTCCCTTTTTATCTTTCACATCATATCACATCTCCTCTCTTAGTGTCTAGGACTCTACTATCACATTTGCACAAGGTGTGACTACTACTTCCAGCAGAGAAGGGCTCCAAGCAAAGGAGCCTCCTTCCACTCTGAGAAAGGTTTTATCCCTTCCAGATCCCACAAGAGAATACCCTGAAAAATTACCTCTCTTGTGCTTACAGTGTTCCTCAGCAATTCACTATTGTTAGGCAAAATACCAGAATGAAATTACCTCTTTGAAGAAGGTTTTTTCCTTAAAAATATATCCATATACATATTTTCCTGCATTACAAAAAACATTCAGGGTACAATAAATTTAAGTTCTCTAGAAAAAAAAACAAAACAACCCCACACTATGGTGTGAGCCAGGAAAATACCTTGGAAAATACCATTAACTGACTGCTTACTGGTGCAGAAGGGATAAAGGGCGGCTGCTTTTGACATAATTACAAGAGTGGGGTTGGGGAAACAGAGAGGAAACAAAGAGCCTAAGCTTCTGCAGAAGTGACAGAAGCTCTGGAGTATAATTAGGATACTTGCCCTTGAAACAATGTATCTAATGGAAAACAGTGGCTTTTCAAATGCTTCTTTCTCCAGTCAAGGGATGCTGCTTCCTCGAGCTCAACAGCATTTCTCTCCACATTCATCTCGAGGGATTACAGAGATGTTTTCCTGGCTGGGCCAAGATACGCCAAGATGCCATAAAATGCATTCCACACTGGAATCAGGCCTCAGCTAAACACTGTAATGGCCTGACACAGCGTGTCAGATTTGCATCTAACAATTTAAACAAATCATTTTTGGCACCAGTTTCCCAGAATAGCTGCCCCAGTCTTAACTGGTGGATATGCTCTCTGTGACAGGTAAGGCCAGAAGTGGGTATGGTCTAAATTTAAGGTTGACGAGATGGAAGCAGATGTTTACAGCACAAAATCTGCTACCAAGGTCACAATGAGCCAACTAAATTAATTTCAGCTAAGCTCCTGGACCTCCTCCTTGTGCTTTTAAAGCACTCAGCGTTGGTCCTCCTTGGTACAAAAATCATTTCATTTCGAATGCAAATTCTGCATACAACTTGTAGCCCAGGACATGAAAAGACTGTAGACTGTACCTCTGTCATGGATTTTCATGAGACAGTGGGAGCACATTTCTCCCAGAACCTGCTGCATGGATGGCTGAATGTAGCAACTCCTGAATTGCCACTGCCACAATCCAGCACATTAAAGCAACCTGAAACTGGCGATGGCTTAATGCACTGGGTTGCAAACTGTGATGGTTTAAGAGCTGCTACAGCCCCCCTTCAGCTCAGCCTGCCTTACAGGCGTCATGTTCTTCTGAATCACAACAAATCAAGGCCACTAAAATAAAATCCTAGTGAGCAAGCATCTTCATGTTTTAAGGCATAAAGCAACAAACCAATCTCTGAACAAATTCTTCCACCCAAGCTGGAGCTAGAGCCAGAACTAAGGGATTTCTCCACATCACTTTCAGCCACAGTTTTGCATGATTCCAGTCTGATTTAATGTTGCACTCTCCAGCGGAACAGTGAAGGTGTGTGCCAGGCTCTCCATGGAACCAGCCACTGCTGTTCTCCCCAGGTTTGTACCCACTGTACATGAAATCCAAGAGTGTCTTTGTTCCAAAGTTATTTTTCAAGATTCAGGATGCAATATAACAAACTCTTTTTTTGCTGCTCTCATTTCTCTGCCACACAACCCTTCACTGTACTGAACTCCTAAGCTAGTTTTTAACAAAATCCAAAAATTTTACAGTGCCTTCATTGCTCCCATTCAGTCTCATTCTCAAGGAAAAAATACTGATGAAGGTTGACCTGGACTTTATCCCAGACAAAAGAAATAATAATCTTGGATTTTGTGTTCGTCTCCATCAAGAGGCCTTTAAAGCCATTACATTTTCCACATTGTTATTATGCTAATGATTGAGGAAGCCTTTTAGAAAAAAGTGTTAAGGAAGCTACACATACTCCTATAACTCTTCTTTCACCTCCTTTCTTTCCACTACCTCTTCACTGTCATACCTTAAAGAAGTGTACATTTTAACCTCAGGATTTCTTTAACTTTGTTGTATAGGTGGACAAATGTAACAGAACTAAATTGAGATGGAGAAATAATTATGACCAGCATCAGGTCAGCTTTCTATATAACTCTGAGGTTGAAAAGCACAATGTAAATCTGACTTTTACCTTCATGAGGACTCACCAATACAGAGATGGTGCAGTTACAAAGTGTAATTGGAGACAAAGTCGGGAAATTGAGAACAGCAGTGATATCACAGGGCAGGGCATGGCTGTTGGACAAGTCCACTTGATTCATTTTTTCACAAGGGAGGTTTTTAAGTGAAAGAGACAGTGAGTCAGCACAACAGATGCACCAGAAGAATTCTTAAAAGACAGGCTGATTAACAGTAAGGAGTTGCAAGTTGATCACTTGCTTGTATGTTATACAAATAAGAATGAAAGGGTTATACAAATAACCCTTGTATGTTATACAAATAAGAATGAAGAGAGCTGGAGCAGCGCTCTGACCAAAATGCATTATTTTAGATCCTGAAATCCTGGCTTATATGTAGTAGAGGACAAGAGCAGATTCAGAAAAAATGGTTCTTCAAGTCAAGAGTGCTTTTCATTACCCATACATTTCTAAATCAAGATCTAAGATAGGACAAAACACATCTTAGCAGATATGCATGAAGCAGCAACAAGACAGGCACTAACACAGCAGAAATGCGCAGACAAATGCACGCACATGAATACACAAATTTGAGGTGTTCAAGCCTTTACACTCACCATCATTAGAAAAAGGATGTCCTGATACAAAGCCGATGAACATGAAACAGCAAGGTGTACACATATCTCACTAGGCAGTAAATTAGATGTACAAAACTGGACTGTTAAGTACTTACTTCAATAGAGGGAATGAAATTAATGAATAACTTCAAGCAGCCAAGTGTTGGAGAAACACAACTGTTTTACTGTACAAGAAACTATTTAATCTGTACCTTCAATCACTGCATCATTAGCGACAAATATTTTACTACTTATTTGATGACTCACACATCAAGAGAACAACTTCAGCACACAATAATACTACTGCCATTTTTGAAACTGCTTTGTCTGCTGTCAAGGGCTGCATGTCCTGTAAAACTCTAGCAAATAAATATACCCTTAAATGCACTAACATAATTTTGAATAAATGTATCATGGGTGTTTTATTGTTCTAATGATATAAAACATTACATAAAATGCTAAAGGTGCCATAAACCAAATGCTTACTATGAAAAAGAAAACATCCTTAATTTTAAGTTGCCATCTGAAGGTAATGCCATGAACTACTCAAGTCTTATTTAATTTCAAAAATTGTCACTTCCTGTATTCAGTAATTCTTCCAGAGCTAATGATTTCATGCTGAATTTTCCCTGCAGAGATACATAAGCATGTATGAAGGATTCAATTATAAATTATTCCAGTAAAATAGAGCACTAAACAGAATTTAAACTTGTTTCAGGATGCAAACAAACAGAAATCAATCCCTCCCCCAAATGAGTACTTTCCCCATTCACATAACATGAGTGCACAGCCATCATTTACAACATCTCACAGGTTTACCTGAAAACCACGACACACTTCCAGCTGACTTCTGTGAAACATTCCACACTGTCAGTTCACTTTGCTACGATCATAAAATTAAATCAGACTGTGACAGATGGTGTCCAGCCTGTCTGAAGATATTATCTGCTGTATAAATATTGATGATTTTAGTAAGCTGTGCTCCAAATATACATTTTGAAACAATATAGATTCCTATCTTAAGCTAACAGTAAAAGCTTAGACTATGTTACCATGACAATAATATGTTCCCCAAGGTAGGATTTAGAAGAGCTGGGCCAAATAATTCTCTTGGCTAACGCTGTTGTATTCAAAGTTGCATGGACTTACTGAAATGGGAAAAGAATGCATCAGTAGATTTGGTGAACTACATGGATTTCAGCACCCTGCTGAGAGATGGCTCAGCCTCCTCTGCTGCTGAAAACTCTGGTTCCTGGATTGCTTCAAAAGCTTTTAATATACTGACTTTTCTTATAAAATCTTTCTTGGTACATTACTTGCTTGGGAATTGTTTCATTTCTTAAATTTAATTCTTACACAAGACCTTGGACAAGTCATCGATTTTGTTCTCAAGCTCACCAGGTGATGCTTTCACTTACCACATCCTGATTCCACATTTCTTGCACATAAGCAAGTTTCTGCTCCCACAAGGAAACCAAGCAGTTCTAACTAAGACTAGGATTATAGAATGTCAGAATTAGCCGTGCACCATCATCTTTTTAAAGCAATTGGGTTGACTGCCTCTGTGCATTTGGTTCCCCCAAGTATTTCTTCCAAATAGGTGATTTCAAAGTTGTTCTTGTTCCCCTTCGGGAGCAGAATGATCACATAATGAACAAAGCATTTCTGAATGTTTTATTTTATCTCAGCCCTGACTTAAGAAATAGGTCAAAAAGGTTTCACTTAAACTAGGGAGTTGTAAAGGCTTCAGCTCATAGAGACAGAAACCAGCCCCGAGGACTCCAGCATTGCCTCTGAGTTAAAAAGAAGTAGAACAGCTAAACTTTCATTTGATTTGTAGAAAATTCATTCACAGCGAAACACAGCGAGATAAGGTAGGGCAACTACCCAGTGCCATGTACATGAGATGCACGTTCTCAAAGGGTGTAAAAATTCCCTCCACCACACCTGCTTTCCACACTTGATGCATGAGCCCTTCCCACCTGAGGCAGCTCTGCCCAAGGGAGCCTTGGCTGCTTCACCTCAGCAGGAGCAGCTCGCACTGCATCCCTCTGTGTCACTCAGGCTGGCACGGGCCGGAGAAACCACCTGGAAAACCACATTTCCTCTTCCTCCCACAACTCCTAATGCAATCCAAGGTCCCTATTAGTGAGCACCACAAGGCAGAACGGGTGCAGACGCAATTGAATGTCACACTCAGATATTGTTTGCCAGGACAAAGCAGCAGAAATATTTGAAGATAAAGAGAATAAGACCCTTGGGGTTGTTGCTTCCATGGCGTGCTCAGATGTTGCTATCATACAGCATTATGCAGGTCTGTCAAAGCAACTCTTTTCAACACCATATTTCAGTGTTGATTCTGGAACAAAGCAGCAGCTAAGTGAGGACAAAGTACAAACTGGCTGTGCTCGACAGCTCCGTAATTGCCCAAAGGTGCAGAGTAGGGATGTGAAAAAAGTGTAATTCCAAGGCAGCATATTTCAATTTTAGAATTGAAGTAATAGCTCAGATATAACAGAGCTATTTATGTTTTCCAGGCATTCTCATTCCACTTAGGCATTGTTTGTGCTTCTAGCCCTTCCCCCTCTTCACGTCTTCATTTCATCCTGCCATACTGCAAAGAATGTCTCAGAAATGCAAGGGAAAAAAACAAAAACGAAACCCCAAACTCCCAAAAATTTACACACTCTTTCATGAAAATCCTGCAGAGGCCAGAGAACAATGAGGATCCTAATCTCTTTACCTCACTGAAAAGATAGAGAGATGGTGCAATCAATTCCTGTTTTCCTGTACTGGAACAAAGTATCTGATCTAGACAGCCATGTAATCCTGTAAATTAGGACAAACCTATAGCCAGCAACCGGAATCTCAATCTAGGCAAATCTGGAAAATTAAAAAAAAACCAAAAAAACCAACAAACCAAGTTCTGAAAGTTATGCCAAAAGCACCTGGCAGGCCTCAATCTAATACTGCATTATTTCTGCTGACAAGAAAGTCAAGACCATAACCTGCCTCAAGGTTTAAAGGCTTAGACAACCACTTCTGTTGACTGAAAATAGTTTGCAGAGGCCAGTTTTCAAGGATTATTTTTATAACTGATCTAATTACATCACTGAAGAAGGACTGCAACATCCTAGTATGCTTGTGACAGGGAAGAGGGGAAATATTTCGGGGGAAAACGTATTATTCCTGTTTATTAAGTCAAAGAAAACTAAGAAAGTTCAGAAGTTAAAGACTGATATAGATACAACAGAAACAACTGAAATAGATAGCTGACTGTTGGAAATAAAAAACAAAACCAAAGTCAGCATCTGCAAAAAATTCTGTGATCTGCCTTCAAGAGAGAAAGAGAGGTTCTTAATCATAGTTTAGCAAATGGCCATTTTAGAGAAGGAAATAACACTGGGTCTCTGTATTTGGTCCTAAGAATTAACACACTGTGGGGATGGATTTATCTGCAGTGATTTTTATTGAGGGCCCCTGCAAACTTCTGCGATACCCCGTGTTTACTTTACTGGAGCTGAAATCCAGGACAAAACCCAGAGAATACACTGACTGACACCTACCTGGCAGGCCTCTCTCCTTCGTTCTCCCCTCAGCGATTTGTCTTATTTGCTCTGGACTCAAGCAAAACAAACACATTATGGAAACCTTACACTTTGAATCCAAACAACCCTCTTGGAGGGGCTGGACTTCTTGCAGCTTACGGAGCACAATTCTGTCATCTCACCATGAGCACTTAATGGTATTGGAGACACCATTTGAAGTCCAAGAAAACCTACACAGGCTTGGACAGTACGTGGCTGGACATCAAGGAGAGCTACATCCCTCCTGAAGTAGCACCCAGATAAACAAACAAAATTCCCTGTGGCATTTCACATCCCACAGGTGTCTGTGTTTATGCACCCAACGTGGGCTCCTCCTGTGCTCGGATATCAGCTCCACACCAGCCAGCTGCCTGCTGTCGGCTCCAAGTCAAGCTGCAACTTATGACACGCTCCAACTTATCTTCCATTGTTATCACAGACAGATAAGGCAAGATTACAACATGAAACTACGGCTTGGAAGACGCCCATGAAACATCTTTTGTTCCCTCTTCTTTTGATCCCAGATTCTGGGTGTAATCTTGACATGGATTCCTTTCAAGTACGGCACTTTTCCTCCCGAAACAAAGCACCAGGTACCCCAATGAATCCTTGTCAATCAACAAAGCTCTTTCATTTGCATGCAGTGTCATTTAGAGTTATCACCAAGGCATTAAACCATCCAGGAGGTGACAGCTGACACACTTTCTGTAAGGTGGCTTTCGGATGAAAGACATTATAGGTATTAAAAAACATTAATTTTAATGCTGTAATATAACAATTGTTAATAACATCACTTCTGAACTGGTAGCACCTTCACATGAAGAATATCACACTTACCTTTTTCTCAAATGGCAAAATTACAGGAAAGGAACATTCTAATGGGTTTTTTTAAATTAATTCCTGAAATCAAGCAAAGTACTTGAAATTCCTATGAAATAATAGAATTAATCAGAACTTAGTGAGAAAGCCTCTTGAAGGAAACAAAAACATAGATGACAGCAGCAAAAAGAGATTCACCCTTGACCTCAGTGATCACTGCATAGATCCAATAAATCAAGTTTACACAAACAGAAATTATAGAGTGCTTGCACATCTCTTTTTAAACTGACTTTTCTTAAATAAACTCTTAATAATTTCCAGTTGCAAGCATATTTATTAACCTCACCACAGAAAAACCTGTGCTGCTTTTTGAGTGCTTCTGTAGGTATAATCTTCACATTTGTTATAAAAAGTTCAAAACTCCTCCACTTTTGCATCCGGTCAGCCTTTCTTTTTCCCTTTAGGATAGAAAAATCTTTTTCCTGTCTCTTCAAACCAACAGTTCTCAGACAATCTCCTAAACTGCATTGTTGCATGGCTCTCGCTAACACAGAAAATTCTTGCAAATGAGATGAGGAGTTCAAATGTTTTGTGCTGAAAAGGCGTGAAAAATAAAAACAAATCACCATCACCAAGAGTTACCATTACTGCCAGCAGTAACAGTAATGTGAAAATTGATGCCAAAAATAAGTAAATCTTAATTTTTAGTGGTTACCCAGCAAAAGTTTATAATAATCCCTTTTTTTTTTTTTCAACTGGCATTGAAAGGATTGGGAAAGAAGACATAGAAAAAAAACCCAATTCTTCAAATGTTAACTGGAAAAGAAAGCATTGCCAATCCACGAAATTCCTGTTAAAGTCAGGACATTTCACTTCACTTTCCCCTTTAGACAAGCAGCAAGGAAGAAGAACGAATTCCAAAGTAATTTTAGCTTCTTTCCCATAAAAAAAACCAAAAAAAAAAACACCAAAAAAAAAAAAAAAAAAAAAAAAAAAAAAATCAGAATCACAGAACAGATGGACAAAATGCTGTATAACGAAACCTTCACGCTGGGGACTGTACTCAATATCTGCCATAAATAGCCACCTCAAAATTGCACCAGATCACTTCACCAAACCCAACATTTACTACAGACTCTCTTTTAAAATCATTGGGCTCAGGGAGAAACCTGGATGCCTAGGAGTGGCCCACTGACACATCTGTCTGTCAGGCCTGTGGTCCCCTTGGATGGAATCCAAATCTCAGAGTTGTGATCCAACACTTCCCGTACAATGTCTGGGGAGGAACAGGCGTTCAAGCCAAGCTTATCTAAAGCTGCAGGCGTGAAGGATGACAACCAGCTAGTTATCTCAGAGGAAACATTTTCCACTGCACTTGATCCAAATTCCTTTCTCTGTCCAGAACGTGGACAGTCCAGGTCTCTCACAATCCTGGGCACCTACAGCTGTTCTTTGAAAGGCCAGGGAAGGACTCCTGGTTATTTTTGAAGCGCAGCTTGAAAAAGTTGCAGCACTTTTAGCTAATAGCTCGGTGGCATAACCACTTCCCCAGGCAGTGACAGGCTTGGATTCACTGCACAGAAGGGGATGCAAAACCCCAAAGCCAGAAACAGAAAGCACAGGGAAAATAACTCACTTGTGCAGTTCTGCAGAAGGGGTAGAAGAGGATCCTTGGTCTTATTCCTACGACTGTTTAAGCAGACAGCAGCAGTTTCTGGAGCATCAAAAATAACTCAGACCTGTGCTGAATCTGAAAAGCCACTAAGATGGCAGGCACTGCCTTTCGTATCTCCTTCTCTCTGACTGCTTTTCCTAAATAAAGTATTTGCAGCTGCAGTCACAAAGAGCCCAGTTTAACCAACATGAATGTTTTCAGCTCTACCCTATTTCTCAATCCCTGCATTTAACAGAGACGTAGGTGATTATCTCATCAGATATATGCAGAAGGGCATAGAATTGCAGGTGCCAAGATAAGGAAGTGATAAGACTTTACAGCTTTGTGTATTTAAAAACCCACAGATCATGAAGACTTGTCCTTGCCACAGTTCTGAACAGCAACATGGAGATGAGGGATAAGCCACAGACCATCCTCAAAATTTCAAATAAGCTATTTTTTTTTATGCTCAGCTCCTAACAGCTGAAGGTGAGTCCTTTATCAAATACTAGTCAAATATTAGATATATGATACCGTGGGTCTGGTGCTGTCAGGGTGGCTCTCAGTTATCTGATGATTTTTAGTCTTTGAGGCAGATTAAGTAAGGCTAAGGAGCTCTCCAAGAAGAGCAGTTTGCAATCAAAATAGGCTGCTTCTGTTTTCCCCAAGATCATCACTAGTGTTTCTACACAGCTTTCCACAGGTCAAGACTAGTCTAGTCCCAAAGCCTACTGCTACTATCAAGTGCTGAAAATTGGCTCATCCACAGTTGTACCACCCTACTCCTATCTGCAGGCCATGTCCCAGTCATCTGACGGTTTCCAGCTGCTGCAGACTGGATACCATTTTCCTGGTTTATTTATGCTTTCATGAATGATACCAGGTAACAGCTACTACCAAATAATTTACTTCCTGCCCTAGAAAACAGTTATGTGCTATGCCTGAATGAAATTTTTTAAAAGTTTAGATTTTTTTTCTAAATATCCTCTTGTCTCCTTCTGTAGTGTTTTCACTTCTTCCCTTCTGCTTTTTGCTTGCATCCTTCATTTAAGACATCATTACTTCAGAAAGAAGCAAACATTTTGAATTGAATTATGCCTGGAAATTGAGGGGTTTGTTTTCCAATATTATTAAAGAAAGATCTTTGAGCAAAATGTTTACTGTCAATACAGAATAAACCAACAACAGCAACAAGACTGCTTCCACCAGCCTACTGACCCCAGCACTGAAGCAGATTGCCTTGGGCAAGCTAAGAGGATGATTTAGGTGTTTCTGGATGTGAGAGAGTAAGCCAGACCCTTGGGTAAAAGAACCAGCAAATAAATAAAGGCAAACTAACTCAAATGATTGGCTTGATTTGGTATTAATGAAATACTACATTTGTTTGGGTATTTTCATATCTACCCTAACACTTGTGGATCTCGATTATTTAAACTGTTAATATCCTGGGTTACAAACCTTGAAAGCAGTTTGAAAGATCATCAGCATAGACCTGCTCTGACATGATCAGCTGAGTGAATGTCATTTTACAGTGGTTATCCTGGGGGCTGGAGAAATTTCTTGTCAACAAAAACCGTGTGTAACTCTCCCATCCTTTCCACAACACAGAAATGCAAAACCTCAGCAAGACTGGGACACTGGTGCCTAAAAGAAAATGCTGGAAATAAGGATTCTAGAAGTCACTTTCTGTGATACTTAACACTTCTCTAGCCAGAGAGGCCGTTTTTATTCAGCAATGTTTACTGTTCATGTTTGCTTTTTGCCAATAATAACTTACTACAAGAGTAGTTGGTCCATTGTCATCTTCACAGAAAAGAAAACAACACAGTTATGTGCAGCCGCCACACCTTCTTTATGTAATTACATCTCTCCCTGAAAAGTCAGATCTAAACAAAAATAAGCATTAATTATCTTTTTTTTTTCTTTACCAGAAAATGCATGGAGAAACACGGCTAATTTTTCCACTATAATCTATTTTTCACATACAGATCCATACATAGCAGCCCTTTCTACATAGACATCAATAATACACAAAAGGTAGCAAAAAAAAAATCCCCTACTTTTGATCATGTCTTAGAAGTTTTATGATCAATTTATGATCACAAAACTGTAGAAACCTATGTTCAGAATATAATTTTTCTACTTTCAAATTCTTTGCAGGCATGCATTTTGCAGACAGGTAAACACAGAGGAAATACAACCATCCACTGCAAAATCTATTTTAGCCTATTATGAGCAAGTCTTTTTCCTCACATTGCACAAGTCTCAACATGGTAAAGAAGTGCTCAAGTCAGTAAAGATTACAGCAAAGTAGATTGAAGATTCAATAATTTCTATTTCAGGGTCCAAACTCTTTATATCATAGAATTTTAAAATATTTTGGCTTGGAAGGGGCCTTAAAAATCATCATGGGCAGGGGCATCAAGTAGGATTTCAAACAATCAACCACAATTTTAAAGCCATATTTATACTGCAATGATCTTATTATAGACATGTTTTAGAACTTTTCTGATTCCTACACAAATCAAGAGACGTTTCTTTACAGCTAAATATGGTTTAATTCGACTTCCACTTGTGGGAAGAGAGACTTCAGGTTCCTATTTTTCCCCAAGTATTCCAGAATGGCTGTGACTGCACATCAGCTTTGGGCTGGATGCCAATACCTGGTAGCACTGAGATACCTCCAAGATATTCCCTGATGTTCCTGCATGGTACATTACTCACAGCATCACCACGGGTATTGAAAGGAGCTCTCCCTTGGGTCTAAGCTGGCCAGCAGCACTGACCTTCTCCTTTTATCCCAGCACAGCATGGAATATGGCGCAGTTTCACCACAAACTCTCCCACTTCTCTACTGTCTTTCCACACATACACACACTCTATACAAATATGCGTATATGTAGATAAATTAGAGAACCTTGAACCACTGCTGCCACCACCTTTGTACCCCCAGCCACGCCTTGCTTCTTGCTGTATGTGAGACCTCCGAGTCCATGCCCACCTTCACTCCTCTCTGTACAAGGCACTGAGAGGCTGCTCTGGAACACACGAAGGAAGGAAAAGCCTCCCACTGAATTCAGCAGTGGCACTCCAAGCCCTTGGGCAGGTCACAGCCCCTTGCCTGGGGCTTCAGCCACTCCCCCCACGCAGGGCCCAGCCTGCAGCTCCCACTGCACTGCTCACTGAGCTACTGGCACTGTGGGATTCCTCAATACAGGCAGTTCTTGAGCATGATGGAGACATCAAGGCATCTGTTTTAAAGATTTTAGCTATTTTTTAAAAACTCCTGTGTTTGCATAGGCTGGGGGCTGCACTTCTAGGGCACGTGGGGCTTCATCTCTTCATTTAGTTTTGATTACAATCAATGGAACGGGTGCACACTGCAAGCAGCATTCCACAGATTCCCAACACCTGTGTGTATCAGCACAGTCATGTAAAGAAACTGTTAATACGAGCCTGTAAAATACAGCACCTGCAAAAGGCCTATTTAATTAAACCCTTCCCGTCCATAGGCAGAGTTGCAACAGTTCAAGATCCTAGATAAAAGGTGTCAGGGAAGATAGACCTATTATTTATCACACAGCGAGCAAGACCAAATATAAAAGACTAACCAATAGCCTTTCCAATCCCACACTGCCAGCTGGCACTAAATGATAAGTGAAAGCACTGCAAAGTGCTTTTTCCTTGCTTTTATAACAGTGCAATTTTAATATGTGGTGTATGGCACATTGCCATTTCCATTTTTTGAGTGGAAAAGCCTTGTACAGGGAACAGGGAGTACAGCCAACAGAACCAGATCTACCTAAAACTTTGAACTAAAATTCGTTGTTTCATGGGTGAACAGCAAATTTGGGGTTTTGGTTAGTCTTCATGTTCAACAGTACGTATTTATTTGAACAAACTGTAAAAATTAGCTTTCAATAAATGCATTATCACCAAGAGGCTCTCATTTATGTTTAACTCTGCCCAAATTGATTTTGCCAGAGGGACTCACAGCCACCTATATACAAATTCTCACAGGAGCAGCAGAATCCCTCACACTCCAGTCTGTGGTGGGTGGAGGCACAGGGCTCAAATCTCAACACATGAGGGCGGCACAGGAGTCACTGCATTCAGCCCTACTCCTTATCTGTAGGATCAGACAGGGGAAGCTCTGACTGATTTACCCCTCCTGTACCCAACCCCACATTCATAACCACCCTACTTCAAGAGGTCAGTCTCAAGGACAAAGGACACAGTTTCAGACACCACAGAAGGCACTTTTGTCTGAGAAGTGTGCATACAAGCAACTAGTGATATGATGGCAACTATTCACACTTATTTTCTAATGCAGATAAAAGGCAAGTACACACTGTTGAAAGAAAAAGCTCTTTGATTCAACTTTATCCTGGGAATAATAACAATCAAAAAGAGAGTTGTAGTCACAAACCTACCCAAATAGCAGGATGCATGATTCTTGGTAAATTTTACCAGTACGTGATTATCTGTGGGGTTTTTTTTTATTTATTGTATTTGTGGTGGCTCAGGGTAAGCAGTTTCTCTTTCTGCATTTAAATCGCTAACTGAGCAGGATAAAAAGGTAGATTACATGACAGACTTCTTTCAAAACCTGGAGACTCCCAAGACCATTCTAAGAAAACTGATAAGCAGGCTGGAAACCTGAATATTCGGGGATAATAGCAGGGATTAAAAATGAACATATCTCAGAATAAGACTAATGCTACTGCATGTTGACGTTGTAGAATTACATTGGCATAACAAAACACTGCTGTTGGGGCCTGACTAAATTAACTGCTGCACTGCCTTTAAAATGAGACAACAATTACATTAAAAAGTCACTGCACACAGACAGAAACATTTTACAGAGAATACTGTTGCGTGAACATCTGCCTGTCAGTAAAACCAGGCAGTCCCTTGAAGGTTTGAACAGGAAATCCCATCCATCTCTGGCACCTAAATTCTCCCCTAAATGACACAGCTTAACTAAACCTCCTGAAATAAGTATACTGCAAAATCGTAACTCTGAATCTGGGGGTTAGTTTAGTTTCCACTTAAACAATCATTTATATTACCTCCAACAAATAAGAACAGAAAGAATTATTTTAAAAGTGATAGTCATGTTAACATTAGAAGTCCCTTTAATAACTTTGAAATCTTTAAGGGAAAAGAATTTTCATATATATGAGCATATAGGGTAAAATAAGAAAAAGAAATACTGTGGGCTATCAGATTCATGCTTTTAGTGGGTTTTGGTGTCAAGGTCCTGAAAACACATTGTGTCATTTTAGTAAAACAAATTATTTTTAAACTTGTTTGAATGAATACGCAAGATAGAAGAAAACCTTTTTCTTGAGGGAAGATTAGGCAACCATAAATCTTAAAAATTCTAAATAAAAAGCTTTCACGAGATAATCCTGCAAAAGCCCAAGTCTTCTACAGTTGAAATAGGACTCAAAAAAGTTTAAACTGCCTTCTCAACATGAAATAGACAGTAGTGGAACTGGAGTGCATCAGGACTATGGAAGCAAAAAACAAACAAAAAAATTCCACAAACCAGAAAACACAACAGTTTTCTAAAGGAAGATAGAATCTAAAGTACCTAAAAAGCTTCAAAACCAAGATCTTAATAATTTATCTTTTACATAATCTGGAATGTGACTCGGTTGTGGAAGACATACAGACCAAAGTTACTAGGAGTATCTCAGAGAATACCACCAGACAAAATTATTAACAAATTTATCAGCCAATTCTGTTAAAACACTTAGTAAAACCACAGTTATTATTCACTATGTGGTCAGCACCTCAAGAAAATCAGGGTTTTGTTTTGTTGAGGGTTTTTTCCTAAACATCATAGCAAAAAACAGTGCTAATCTCTTGTATGTCCAGGACTTGCTGAGAGCTTCTCCTGAATGCAAATGTTTTCTTGACCACAGCCCTTGTGAAGAAGGAAAATTAGAGAAAACTTTCAGGAGTATCTGACCTCATGGCAGGTGGGGGAATAATGTTCTCCTCAGATTCCCATTTAACTCAGCTGTGGGATGCCCTGGTCTCACCTCTGTGTTGAGACACAGACATGTTTTTATAGCATCACAAACTGCTTCTTGTGGAGAACCTAAAGGTAAAAAAAGAATAAATAAAAATGTGTATTTATTACAACTGAGACAGCATCTGTGACTTGCTGAAAGCCCAAAAAATACATGTGCCTCCTCTATGGAGGGGGCTCTTTATGAAGGGTGTTTATCAAGCACCAAAAAAAAAACCAAAAAAAA
The DNA here is from genome assembly GCA_013397175.1 of Platysteira castanea. NCBI lineage: Eukaryota > Metazoa > Chordata > Aves > Passeriformes > Platysteira > Platysteira castanea. The sequence goes on from VYXC01010087.1 coordinate 112,428, forward strand.
GCATGGAAGTTAAAACATGGACGTTCTCCCACACATTCCTCACACCTGTGCTCCTGGCGGACGCGTTGGGAATTAGGCCCTTTTCAGCCCTTTTTTCATCCTAAAATAGCAACATCCGTGTTTGGCAGCGGTGGCGTGAGGGGAGGGTCAGAGCTGGAGCTCCCTGCGGGGGCCACATCCCTCCCTCTCTCCCTCCCTGGGGGAAAAACCAGGACAACGTTGTGTTTGTGCACCCGGGATTCCCAAAGTGACTTCAGCCTGGAAATAATAAAAATGTAGTGCATGGCCACTGGTACAAGACACCTGGGAAGTTCATGATGTTTGCTCACCATAGGGAGTAACACAGGGAAATACCTTCTCATCAGTGGCAGCGCAGCTATGACAACATCAGTACCATCAGTAATTTATTATTCTAAACTAGGTGTGCTGTTTATGTTTTACCATGCTGTGTCTGCACAGAAACACTTGAGGTGGCAATTTTCAGCCTGCTTGGTGTTTTGGCTTTCACGTGGAACTGAAATCTAACAAAACAGTGATCCCAAACTAGTAAGTAACCTAAAACATTCTGATTTTTACCCACGGAGCATGAAGCCAGAAAGGCATTTTTTGACTCAAAAATCAGCATAACAAGGCAATTATGTGATCATACAGGACGCACACAGAAGCTCTAGCCTGCTACAGTAAGCTACTAGCAAGAAGCACCTACAAGAGCTGAGACAGTGAAGAAAGTAAGGACTGAAAACGTACCTCAATTTGCTGCCTTCTTCAAGATGCATAAATCATAATGCTGTCCAAGTTCTTTTCTCTGACTTCATAAGAAAACATGTTCACAATACAACTGGTAATTTTAAAATATATTTGAAGTCTCGTAAGCATTAGCTGGTGCTGTGTACTAACCTGCAGAAGACTTCATTATTTATTTCTAACACCATAGCTCTTCATGCTCTGTCAAAGAGCAGGTCTACATGGAGCTATGGACAGACACACAGTTAATTAAGGTACAAATTAAGCTCAGAGAGAATGATAGTTTACACCAATTGCTTTTCTTGAATTGACTACAGCTGTATATTTGTCACTGGAAATGCCTCAAGTGAGATTAATATTGAAAAAATTGGCAGTATACCAGTAGACAGTGACAGATGTAGACAAATCTCTGCTGTGAATGGAAGCATGGCGGGGTTTTTTTCTTAATCTGAACAGGGAAAAAAAATAATTCACACAGTCTCTGCTAGTTCCATTGCTTGAAACTGATTGGCACTGCAGCTATTGACCACGTAAAGTCCTGCCCAAGGTTTGTTTACACTTCTGGCTAAAACNATAAAGCCCTGCCCAAGAACAGAGTTGATACTCATCTGTTTACACTTCTGGCTAAAACACAACTCAGAAAAAACAAAATATCTGCATGAATATTAAGAGGTTTTGAAGGCGATACTCTTGTGCAGAGATTAATTTAAACTTCACTTAAATGCGTTAGTCTATATTTGCATGTATTAGCCCTTCTAAATAATTTCAATAGGTTAATTATATTCCAGGCACAATACACTTGTAATGTTGTGGATAATCTCTCCAGAACAAAAGGGTTGCATTTGGGGTTCCTTTTTTTTCCCTCCACACAGTGACAAGAAATAAGTTAGGTTCTCCAGTTTCTGCCTACAAGGTATCACTATGTTACTTACTAATTACAGCAGGCTAACATCTACAACTCAGTCCTAAATCAGACGGTGGCATCTCCTTGCAATTCCAAGCTCTCAGAAGAGAAACAGGGAACTACTACCCTGTGAGGAATTTGTTTAAGATTTGAAGAGAATGCTCCAAAAACAAAGACAAAAAATGCACTAATAAAGAAATACAGAGCTATTTATCAATTTACTTAAATAAACTATTTTCCTCAAGTAAATGAGAAATACGTGGTTACCTTTTTTTTAAACCTTAATTAGATGAATATCAATTCCTGTTTTTCTGACCCCTTGGAGCACTCAATCTCTACTTTATTTAGGTTTCTCACAATACACATACCATGATATCCCTCAAAGTAATCAAATATCCACTTACTCTGCATTTCTTAGGAGACTGGAGACTACTGTTCTAAGGCATTATATAATCAGTCAGTGGGGGGTGGGGAAACCAACTTGAAGGATAGACTAACTTGGTATTACTTTCTAGGATAGACTGTGTCACCCATCATTACAGGGAATTCTGTAGAAACAGGAAGAGAAACAGTGATTCTGACAGCACCTTTCTGGCTTTTCTCATATGCTCTCTTCAAGCTCCCTCATGTTACAAAACAATCCCAACCACTGAATCCTTCTAATCACTCCTCATTTTCTTTTGCCTGTCCACAGAGCATAATATATACACTACCATTAAGACAGCAGAATTTTTCCTTCTCTGAAGAAACTCTCAATATGAGATGACTCATTTTTTCCTTCTCTTGATCATGTAAGCGAAGGGCCGAACCAGTCACTGAAAATGTATCTGAGCTACTTGGAAAGAACCAATTCAGTTATGTTAAAAATGATGCTATACCTATCACATAATCAGTGCTTATGGGGCAGTACCTGGGGGATGTTTGGGCCAGAAACATCCACCCCTCAGAATATTCCTCATCTGAGAAAAGCCTTTTTTCTTAGGAAGGCAGGAATCTAAAAGGTAGAAAATCCTGCCTTTATGGTTACTCTCAGCTGACCCATGAGAGCATTCAGAAAGCCTTGGAAGTTAAGAAAGGCTGGTGGTTTGTAGGTAATTGAGGTGCAACACAAATTGTGAACCACCTTCCCACGTGGGTGGTAGGTGAGCCAGGGATCTGGAAAATCACCAGGATGGAGAAGGCAGAGCAGCTGCCTCACACTTCTACCTTTTTAAAAGGTCCTGCTTTTCTATGTGGTAGAACCTGTAGGGTCAGAGAACTCTGCTGAAGCACAGGCTTCACCCTATTTGGGTTAAATACTGAGACTTCTTAGAGTTTTCTTAGTCTGGGAGCACCATCTGCCCAGCTTTGGTTACAATCTCTCCTCAAAACTCAAGCAAGAACCACAAAACAAAAACGCAAATGTTGGTACAGCATGGCACTTGTGTGCTGCCCCACTTCCAGGGCAGCCTATTAATGTTTCATTGCATTTTCTCTTCAAACTGCAGACCTCTTGAAAACAAATCCCTAAAGAAAGTACAGAAAGAAACACATCCTAACTCAGATAGTAGTCATAACAATAAGAAATTACATCTAAAATTAGCATAACTGAATTGGCAAAGAATAAAAGCAGTCATCTCATTTTGAGAGAGTTTCTTCACAGAAAATGTTAATAATGAGAAAAATTCTAAGATTGTTTAATTTTTGATGTCCTTATTTTAATAAAACTTCAGTTTTTGCTGTAAACCTAGACACTGATTTTATGACTGCAAGTCTGTGCTTGCAGAGTGTGCTTGCTATAAGCGTAAGTATGATTTGCACCCTTTGGTGCACCAAAGCAAACTGAGACTTTGGCTCATAAACCGTGGTTAGACTAACTCTATCAAAATAATCCCATTAAAACTTTATGTATTACAGCTGTGCATTTGGCCCCATTTCTCCTTTGATTTCCATTAACATACAAAATTGCCTTCTTTTAGAATCCATGGCAAGCAGGTTCCACCACAGAGGGGCTGGCTGTGGGCAACAAGTTCCTGCTGAATACACACGGGTTCATCACGTTGTCCTGCACACTCACGTTGAGGTGCTCCAGATGGAAGGAAGCTCTGAAGGAAGCTTTACTCAAGAGGATGATGCCCTGCTGGAACAAATGTAAGCAGCTGGCAATATTCTGTCATGCCCTATAATAGGGAAAAAAAATTTCTGGGATGTATTGAGGAGACACGATATGTGTAAGACGACTTTGGGAAAGACAAGATCAATGTGCCTTGATGCCCTAAAATGAGGCTTGGGTCCAATACATAATCACAGAAAGGTTTGGGCGGAAGGGACCTCAAAGATCACCCAGTTCCATGGGCAGGGACACCTTCCACTAGACCAGGTTTCTCAGAGCCCCATCCAATCTGTTCTTGAACATTTCCAGGGATGCGGAATCCACGGCTTCTCTGGGCAGCCTGTGTCCATGCCTCACCACCCTTCCAGTAACACGTTTCTTCCTAATATCTAATCTAGACCTGCAGGATGCAGCACTCCAGAGGGGGTCTCACAAGAGTGGGGTAGAGGGACAGAATTACCTCCCTCAGCCTGCTGGTCATGCATTTTCTGATGTGACCCAGGCAGCTGCTTCAGAAGAAAATTCAATTCCTGGTACTTCTGTTGATTTACGTGGAGGTATTTATTGTTTTCTTTTCAAAAGGACTGAGTTTTCACAATTGATGCAATCATCAACTCCTAGGTAACCCCAAAGCTGCTGTTTTACATCACAATTATGTACTAAGGAATCTTACATCAAGATTGAAAAAATGTTTGCAATTTTTATCCTATGAACACAGTTGCAAACCTGTGTGGAACTGATTAATTCTTTATGTGGGTATTAAAGTTGTATAAATTTCGAGGTCACACGGTCCTGCAGAGTTTATGGAGGCAGTCAGCTCCATCTGAACACAACTCCTTCACCATCTGTGGTAATCTTAGAGACCTGCACTGGTGCAGGAATCTCTTTTGCAACAACCAACAGTAATAATTGCTTTTCATACCCCACCCACAATAATGGCTGTCCTCATTCAAACTACTGTTTAAGGTTGCAATCTCTCCTTAAACAAAACGTCATTGAAAGTACTTGACAGATCTGAGTGAGGAACGAATCCAACCCATCTCGCACAAGAGGAAAAAGAGGTTAACCCTCCAGACTCCTTTAAGGACAGCACAGGTTAAAGAAAACCCAGAACTAGAATTCCACACTCATATTTGATTGCCCTTGTTTTTTACTCTCAGCTTCAGGCTTAAAAGGCAGACTGCACCAGAGAGAACAGCCTTTTCAGCTCTGTGACCACCCAGACAAAACACAATACGATGTATCTGGACAGTGGTTTCTGTGACAAAGAAGTACACCAGAACACTCATCAATTTTCAGGCAGAAAATGAATTGCAGGATTTTTCACAGGATAACCATGCACTACTCTGAAAGGCTGCCATCCTGTGGCACCTTAGGGATGCTGTAGTAGCCCTGAGTTAATGGTTTCTACACTCTGGACTGGAAAACATGTTCCAGACAGACTAAACACTTTTTAAAAAAAGTTTTTTAAAATATTTAGGTAGTTTCAAGAGAAAGCTCTGACCTCTTATGAATTAACTGCATCATAGCACAGCTTATAAGATGGAACTCAGTAGAGTTTTTTATTTCCGTCAAAAGAGCCAATAAATATAACTTTCTTAACCTGAAAATATTCTATGGTACTGCTGCCATATTCAGCCACAAATTGCAGCTGCTGAATAAACACACACGCACAAAAATTCTTTATAGAACAGGTAGGGAAAATTAATTTGCTTGCAGAATCATTAGTATGTTGTCAGTAAGCCATGCATTATGAGTTAGAAATTAGTCCTTTGTATATTTTTCCCCTAAATATCCTAAATTAAGATGAGCTTGCAACTACTGTAAAATAAAATTCCATAGCAAATAATCACAGGGGAAAAGAGCTACACTTCCACTCTTCAGAGAGCCTTTGTTAAAAAGACTAGGAAAAAAGGGGTAATTGACAAATCTTTCCTCTATTAGTATAGAAGTGATAAAGAAGTAACACACACAGCTCTTAGAAATACATGCAAAGTTTAAATCTCAGTTCCTTGGAATACATCTCAGTTACTTGAGCAAGACTTGTATCTTAAGAAGTTATTTAAGCCATGTGCATGTGTGTGTGTATATATAATACCCTTTAAAACTTTATTCAGGTCCCAGGCAGTTGGTTCAGCTTTTTGACATCCACACTCCGTTATCTGCAAGGATGAAGTAGCTCATCCATGGCCTCGATTTCTTCCACCCGAGCTGGCTTCTCAACTTACTCTCTGCTGCCAGGTAGTATCACCTCACTGGAGATGTGGTCTTCAGTACTATTTCTCTATCCTTACGCCCCACTCCCAGGCTGTTTTTCAAACTGCACTGACAAAGCTTTTAAGAACTAACTGTAATTCTCTCCTCCAGTGTCCCTTGAAGCACCAACCACCTTTAAAAGGGCACAGAACAGGAGCCCTGCAGCAGCACCAACCTGCACCTGCCCAAGTGCGTGCTGCTGTTGGAACATAAATCTGCTCTTGCCCACCAAGACCCAGGGACCTATTCCATTCCACATCTGCCTTCAGTCTATATTCCAAAAGCAGAAGGGCAGGAAGTTCTGCTCAGACTACAGCATTTCCTGTTCTCAATCCTTGCTGACACAACCTTCTTTAGCAAGTAGTTTCAAACCATTTAATGTTCATTAGTCTTTTCTAGTTGATGAAGCCTTCACTAAGTGAGAAATTAACTCTCCCTTTAAAAAACCCAAACACCCTAAATCCTAATTCCTGTAGTCTCAGAATTCTAGTCAAATATTTACCACAGTTTTTCATTATATTAGAGAACACCGTAGAACATCTTTCTGTTTAATCCTACCTTACAGGATTCATCTCTGGAAGCTTCATAAGTTACAGCATTTTTAATCTTGCAGGAAACACATTTGCAAGGAGGTCAGCTGGTCTTTTGCCCTGACTTTAAAGCCAACATACTCCTGCTTTCACTACTGAATTAATTTTAGGACTTAAGGCAACAGAGTGTTGCACTAGACAAGGAAGGGAGAAAAGCCTGTACCAGAGCAATTACATTCACCTGCTGTACTACTCTCCAACCCCTTCTTGACTTGGGGAAGAGGAGGCAGGGAAATGCCACAGCTGAAGTTAAAGTGTTTCAGGTGAATTCAGTAAGTGTAAGCATAGGCCAATTCATTTAGAAGAGAGGCTGGAGTGAGTGGGATTTGTATCCTACAAATACATTGTAAAACTGTCTTTAATGAATCCTGCAGCTTAATGAACCGGCTGCCCATCCCACAGTGAGGAAAGCTGATCTTAAGAAGTTTTGGTTGTTTGGCTGGCTGATTTCAGCCCAATGTGATTATTCAGCAAAACCATTACATATGTTTGCAAACCATGACATTATCTGCAGCTTCACCACTAGTTTTCCCTGCTTCATCTTCTTTTGTTTAAGAAAAGGCTCAGTTGTGGGGTTTTTACTGTAATCCGTCTTTCCTTTGTATAGTTCTGCTTCACCTGCAGTTATGAGAAATTACAGATGAAAAGATCAATATCTTAATTAATCTGTAAACTGATTTTAGTAGCTTTGGGTCTGTGCCTGGTTTTATGGGTTACAAAGAAAATTAAATTTAAGCAACATTTTGTTATTATCTCTCAGACTTAGTTTAGATGTACCATAACAGCTCTGCATATCCAGAATCTCCAGAGGGAAAGACAAGCCCAAGGGCTGCTTTGGTCCCTAAAGCTTCAGTCTACCCCAGCCCTGGAAAAGTATGATTGACTATAGATAAATTCCAGAAGGCTGTACTAAACTAGCTGTGGCAGCACATATTTTGAAAGGCACAATACACACATATCTGAGACCCCAACACTTTCTAGAGCTGGAATTCTAGTGAAACTAAATCTTCACTAGAATGGCTGGTGAAACTTCCCTAAGAGAAAGACCCTAATAAACTCGACTAGACTTTTTACAGTTAATTTTCTTGTCTAATACAGTATTTTCCTTTGCATATTTCTCAGCTTTGAACTCTGCTCTAATCTCCTTCAGCTATGGGTAATTAATTAATGAACACATCAAAAAGATTTAGCCGGGGGGCTCAGTTTGGGTTTGCAATTCTCATTTCCATTTGAGAAGCTTCAAATTTTAGTGCACATAGCAACCATTGCTAGATTTTGTAACAGTAAACACAATTTCCTTTCTTCTGAACAAACAAGCAAACAAAAAGCAGTATTTCCTCCTAACAGTCCAGTGGGTGAACTTCTGAGCTCAGCAGTAAACATCTTCCCTAGAAAGGCTTTTTCAGCAACTCAGGGAAGATGTTCTGCCTGGCATTTTGTAATGGACTCTTCTGTCTGTTATTAACACCTTACAAAAACTGTTGGCACCAGTACAGAGCTCTCAAAATGCTTTGGATGATAGGAGCTGTAACATGATTTAATGGAAAACTTCCTGCAACATGAAGTAAAAGAACCTGCAAAGGTTCTTTGGAACCTTTTACCTATTACATCTTACAGTAATATTGGTCCAATCCAGAAAGTTTTTGCATAGGAAAAGCTTATCAGATTGCCAAGAGTTGAAACAACAGGAAAAAGGAAAGATACAAAGTTAACAGGGACACAAAAAGAGATGGTCAATGAAAAAACTCACTTGGAGTGTTGCCTCTGGTAATTTCAAACTTAACTCATGACTTGACTTTCCACAGATGGTGGAAACCTGGAATTTTGCAATGTGTGACGCTTTTTGAATGACAGAGGCTAGCAGGCACTTGGTGATTTCCAATGAATTTGATAAATGTGATGATTGTTGCCCAATACACTCTGATCTATGTCATGTGAGGGAAACACTTTATACACTTGAGGATAATCAGAAATTATTGTTCACTTTTTTAATATCGAAGGGATTTATTTGAAAAACAAAGTTTTCCCAGTTCCTGTTCCCCATTAAAAATCCCAACAGATTAAAGTGAAGAATATTCAACATGTGAAAACAGTGATCCTTCTCTTGCTGCCCAGCAGATCCCTAATGCTGCTCAGGATATACTGGAATTATTTCTGAACAGCAATGTGCTTCCTAAACTCCTATGCCAGGATGGCAATCGTGAAGTGTCTGTGATCAGCACCCATCAAGTCAGGATTAGCTGCAGTCCTTATCAGATGTGCTCACACTCACTCCTCTAAACCTCCACTAAATTTGTAATTAACAGCTATGAACTTTATTGGCACATGATCTGTGCTGTGCTAAATGGAACCTGTGCTGTAGCCTCAGGAAGCTACACACTCTGGAAATTGTTGTTATCCTTCCCTGATACTGGTGCCCAGATCAAAAACCTGCATTATAATGTGCCTTCTTAACAAATCACACTCCTATGCAACGCTGCATTGCAAGCAGCTACTGCAATGCTTGACAGCTAGCAGAGTGAAACCCCTTCACAAAAGCATTTGCACTGATGCTGAAAACCTCTTGGCACAGGTGATAAGGCAGGAATATGGCTGAATCCCATCTCTCCTAACCACTGGAAGGCACAAGGGGACCTAGGAAAGTTAAGAATAAGATGATCAGGCAATTAAAAACTGTGTAAGAGAGATTGAAAAGGTTTTGGATTTCTCTGTAGAGAATGCTGAGGAATGGATCGGTCTTTACAGGGAAAATTCTCCTACACCAAGCTCCACTCCACTTTTCTTTTCCAAGTAGAAGGACACAGAGGAGAACTGCTGTGCTTTCCAGAGCAATTGAAGGAATCATGTGAGCAACATCCCTTTCTCTGAACACACAGTGGCATGTACATGGTGGCAGAACTAAATAATCACATTTCACAAAACATATCAGATGGAATATTTTTGCTTTTTTATTTTTGAGAACTCTCAGACTGACTGAGATTCTGGTGCAGAGAAAGAATATTTGCAGAGCTAGTTATCCGTGAAGTTCCACTGAGAAGCCACAGTTATTTCCCTTCTTTACTTATTAGGATTTTTTGCTTGTTAGATATGTAATACTTCAGTGCACTTAAGTGTCTCTTGAAAGTCCTCCTCATTTGTGATTGAATTTATAATTTCCATTAGTGCAACGTGAGTCTTACATCCACAAAATTGGCAGCAGACACTTGAATATTTATAGACTGCAGTAGCTCCAGATAGATTTAGTATTCTATATTTACACAGCACTGATCTAAAGGACCAACAAAACACTCCAAGGGTTTTCTTCTTTGTATTGTATCAGTATTCAGATGAACTGCCTCACTGATAACATAATTTATGCTATTGTGGCTGCTACAGATAACCTTAGCTTCTGAGTAAGAATACGTGGTTACAAGGAAGAAATGCTGTGGTTGCTGGAGTCAAATAGGCAAAAATAAAATGCCTTGTTATACATGTCTCAGGAAGTCTCATCTTTTCAGATACAGATGGAGTACTATCTGTTTATATATTACTGTGTATTTATCTACTGCTCTTCTAAAGAAGTCCTTAAAGCTTGAAACCATTGCCGTCCTTCGTGGTTATTCTGAAAGCACAATTCTCACTGAGACTGCAGAGGATGAGACCAGCCTTTCCTTCCACTACATCAGTCCAAAAAACTAGTAATTCACACATTTAACAAGTTTTATGTGCCAAGTAGTGGCATTCAGTGTTGGGATCAAACATTTGAATTGCATGTGAGAAAGCATTTAAAGATAGATGTGGGTTCTGGTGTTGTGATTTACTTGGTTTTGCTTGGTTTTTTGGGTTTTTTAAGTGATTCTTGGCCTGATTGATGCCTTAGGTTTTAACTTTTATATTTTTCAAATCCTGTATTGCCTAGTGTGTAACTCTGAAGTTCCTTGTAGCCTGCTAGCTGCTCTCTTAGGCTGGATAGACATAACAAAGCCTCTCCGAGCTTGTTATTCAAGGACACTCAGATTGTCCTAGACCCAAAGGTGTAAACTAGGGCCACAAGAGAGGTGGAGAAATTGAAGAAATTACATCATTAGCTATAGTTTTAATTGGTGAATTTATGCTGATATGCAAATGGACCAAACCTATAGAAGTGTGAAGAACTCTTGACTTGTCGTCCATCTTGGGGTCCATTTTTGAATGTAGCCTCTGCCCCCCAGGGTGCGCCCTTGAAGGCCTTTCAAATAAATACCTTCCTTTATTCCCTTACTCCTGTCTAGTCTCTGTTTCTAGGTAGCCACTCAAGGCATCAGTTCTTTGGCACCTCCAGAAGGGACAACGAGACTTCCGAAAATTCTCTGGGACTCAGAAGATCCCGCTCAGCTTCCTCGCCTCTGCTGGCACCTGGCAGGGGAAGTTACTACAGCCCAGGAAGCTGAGGAGCCCCCAAGAGCCCAAAACTCTCCAGATTCAGCACAGAGACACGTGAGTGGTGAGTAGAGGGCGTATTTTGCTGCACTTTGTTGTTAGCTCCTGGGTTGGGTGTTAAGAGATCTCTTATAGTTTGTTTGGGGCTCGAGAGAGTCCAGGAGGGTCCCAACTTCAGTTGAAACCCCCTTTGTTTGCTATCATGATGATAAACTCACATCATTTCAATAGAGTGCGTCAATCCTTCCTAAAATTTATATACATATGAAAAGCTCAGGGTTTCAGGTTTTATCCAAACACATTTCCAGGATTTGGATCACAGCTATCTATATTTTCAAGGTTTACTCTGTGACTGCTTTTCTTCTAGGGCTAGTAATTTTCTGCAATGTGGTGCAGATACTTGGTCTGAGTTGTTAGCAGTCCACAGAAAACCTTAGAAATCAACTGAGTGAGTAGGCAAAAGAAGTCCAGGAAGATTTTAGCAATGGATATTAGGACCCTGTGGGGAAAGATATTTACAATTGTCCAAGAGGATATTTTATAAGAATAAAAAGGGTCACTGCCAAGAGTGCTGTTAAATTTCACAGAAGACTTTCAAGAAGAAGAGTTTTGGCTCATCTTCTGGAGCCAAAAAAAACTAGCAGGAGGACTGGAGTCTACCTTGAAGACGGAATTTGTCCCTGCCAGGCACTTACCATCATCAAGAAGAAAAAAGTTCTGCTGTGTGATCAAGTGCAACATACATTCCCAAGGTAGGAAGAAAGCTTCCCTGACACTCACCTCCTTGGTGTCACTGCATAACCTCTGGACAAAGAGACACAGTTCATGGTTCAACTGATTCCTTTCCTCCCTGCATTCCTGGGCAGTTTCTCAGCCATCACCTGGGTTCTGCTTCCATGGGTCAGTCCTGCAGGCACTTAGGACTGGAGCTATCTTCCATGTAACATTTAAAGGGCTTGTTTTACCAGACCACACTACTCAGCACACAAGAATTTCCCAATACTGCATCATCTCAGACATTCTGATCTTAATACAAATTTGTATCTTTCTTTCACTTTATTGCCTTTCAGTTGCCTCTCCACATCCACAGAGAAGGAAAAACAAAGATGGGGTGGAAAATTTTGCATTTATCTCTAAATCCCTGGGCAGTCTCTCTCTGAATTAGTGAGCTCTCAGTTTTAGTACTTGAAGCCCTGTATCCTGTGATGTATTGGCACCTCCTCCTTCACCACACCAGCCAATTCAGCACTGAATAGCCTGCAAAAACTAAGACATTCTGTCTGCACAGCACTGTCACGGTTGTGACAGCTTCTCTGTACACACTGAGTGCAGGATAATCCACCTGAAAGCTTTTGCAGTGCTAAGAATAGGGTTTTTGTGGCTACACTGCTTCTAGCAGGATGACATCTCTCTTGCCTTCTGACTGTCCCCATCTCACACATCCCGTGCATTAATCAGGACTTAGGGAATATTCACTGTTAAGTGGTGCTTCAGTGTTAAGAGTTCAGCAAAAGTGCATTCAGCAAAGTAAAAAAAAAAAAGAAAAGGCACACCAAAATACAAAAAAAAAAAAAAAAATTCCCAAATGCATTATCTACCTGTAGTCTGTATTTCCACCCATGGAGCAGGAGATTTAGCCTAAATCTCTCTCATCCTCAGTTTTCGCAATAGCTAGTATTTTAATCAGCAGCAGAGTAAAATTCTTGATAACGTCTTAGTGACATCTTGATAAAAACCAGTTAATCACAAAAACTCATAATATATACCTCCATCCTAGGCTGGCTGTACAGTAGTGAAGGTTTTCTTGAAAACACCCTGCCCTGCCCCAGAGCACCCACGCTCCATAAAAGGACTACACACGAAGTGCAGCTTATGTCAACCCCCTTTGCTGGTACCATGCCTGCTGCCCCAACACGTGGAACACCAAGGCACACCAAACCTCCCCCAGACAAGCAGTGTCAAGAATTAGGAAGAAGGAAATAAACCCAACAGAGTAGATGCCCAGAGATTAATCACTGAAAAACCAGTAAGTTGTCAAGATTGTGGCCAGTTTTCTGCAACTTGCCCAAGGAGGGAGATAGTTTCTGTTTGCCACCTTCCGTTGATTGTAGGCCACATTTGATCCCAAATTAAGTCTTTAATAAGTCTCTAAGGCCTTGAACCAGGCCCTGAATGATTTAGGGGTGACTCTATAGAGGACAACAGCAGATTTGTATTTCTGCAGCATCACAGACTTTCAGTTAAACACCACCACCCTCAGTGTCAACCATCCCATGAAGGTGATGCATTACTGCTGTCCTCAGGTGGGTCACTGACTCAACTCCAGCTTCTCAGGCCAAGTCAAAGTCATTCTGCTGACCTGTTCTAATATGTTCAATACACACCTATTAGCTATCTATCCTTCTTCTGTAGGTATTTCATATGAAAATCAATGCAAAATATATACCTAACATTCACAACTGACTATTTCATTTTTTTTTAAATTGTAAGTAGGAAATCAATGTCTGCAACAGGCTGACTGATTGTGTTCATCGTGTGGACAGTAGCCTCCTGCTAACCTGCATTTTTAACTGCTTTTGCTGAGTTGCAGTGGATTTGGCTCCCCACAGCAACAACGAGGTTTATTGCTAAGTACTGCAAAGCATAACTAAAGTAGCAGAGAGCAGGACTTGCCTCAGGCATGCTTCAGTGCATTGGAATTACAAGTTTGCAAAGAATAGGGTTTATACAGGTCCACTGAGATTATAAGGTTTAAACAAAGAAATGGATACTATAACTGTAGCTGGGTTTTCCTTTTTCCGCCCCCCTTCTTTCTTCCTGTTTGCCTTGACAGTAGAACTTGAACAGAAGGGGAAGTAGAATACAAGTAATTTGTTTATATTTTCTTAATAATTGCCCAGAAACTGTCAGGGAACAAAAACGTGTCACACCGTTAATCCACAGCACCATACACCACATACCTCTAAGGTTTGTGTAATCAGTACAGAAGAACCCAGAATCCACACAGAAGAACCCAGAATCCACACAGAAGAAGAAAGTTCTCCTGAACAACTACTCCTAAAACATGTATTTTTAAAACTGGAGAGGGATTTCCCCTCAGTTCCCTCACTGTAATGACAACAATAATTTCTGACCTGTGGTGGCAACTTCCAGGGGCTCATCTCTCGGTGCCCATGGCAAGCTACTGATGCAGCTACATGAACCTGTGTCTTCCCAGCTTCCTTCACCTGTTAGGTATGGGGTGAGCAGGTGGATCACTCCCTCCTCCACCCACCACTTCTTTCAAAGGAGGTTCAAGCCCACCTGCCTCCCCTTTTCTCCCGCTGGGAGAGAGACAGAGAAGGAAAAGCACTGGGGCTTCAGAATTAGCAGGGCAGTCCTTGTACCCTGCTGTGTGCCCAAGCCAGTGCAGCCTGCTTTGGCACATGGGCATTGGCTGGACTGGGGACTGAGAACCTCAACTGGGACGTGTGCCTGGTCCTGCAAACTGCTGCAAATGTACCCAGCCCCCGCTGGCCCCAGTGCAACCAAAGCTGTCCATCTTTACTCAGCATATCCTCCACAGTAGATACTAGCAGGTCTCCACCTCTTTCCGTGTTAGACAAGGTTTTTAATAGCTTAGTGTGCTTTTGGGCCTTGGGAAAAACAGGCCTAGCTGGCAGCGCAGAAATACATTAATAGTTCATGAACTGTTCTCTTAATGGCCTTTGGAATTGCCTCCAGAGAATCTTCATTTCTGCCATGGTTCATACCCTGCTTACTTTCCATTTCAGCCTCCTTTGATGTAGGTCCCTCCAGTCAGACAGAAGAATATAAATTAAGTCAATTGTGATACACTCACTATTAATACCATTAAACTATACAAATATATCCATTAGCCACATGCACTATTAGTATTAAGGCACGTCTACTCATGGGAACTGCTGTGCAATGAGGAAGGTGTGAATTTGAAACTTTTTCCACACACAGCTTTCTCCCTGAGTAAGGTCTCACTGTTAAACAAGGCAGACATCTGCAAGAGGAAATGAGGCAAAACCTCACCAGAGTGCTCAGTCTAGGTTAAAAGTGGGAATAGCACTACATTTGTCATTCTACTCTGCCAAAATCCATGTTCTGTCATTCATCCTGATACAAAGAATGCGCAATTAAAAATACCAGTTACTGGCACAGCTCAGCAATGCTGAAGGTTTGGAGAACATTTTTTGCTACGGTTTAGGAAATTGATTTGCAAGTAGTGCTACGTGCAACAGTCACTACTATTTTGACTGAACTGTAAGTTGCATTTCAGCAAATGTTAACCGCTAAGGTCAAAAAATCAAGATTGCACCTTTGTCACATGAACAACAGAGAAAATACTGGTGCTCAAAACTACCTATTCTGGTCCCAAGCCAAGTCACCTCCTAAATACTACACACTTAAAAAATTACAGCCATGCTCATAATAGTATTTTAAACACAAAGCCCTGCTGAACATTAATCATTTCAAACCTCTTTCACATGAAGAGAGTAATACACAGAGGTGGAAAGGATTTTCCGTTCTTGCATTTAGAAGATTCAGAAGTGGAATTGTCTTGCATATAAAGCTCATTATCCTGGATCCCTCTGGGAAAAAGCGAGGAATATATTTGCATCATGATAATGTTTCTGGCCTCAAAAAATTTTTTTGCACTCTCCATTATTACTGGCATACTAAAGAAACCTGTTTTATTGCTGACAAGCCTTTTCCCAATAAAAGTAGATCACCAACGCTAATTGTAATTACACACATTACGACAGCTTCTAAAAGCCTGGCAGGGAAAGCTCTCAGCGTCTCCCACCGCTTCCTAAACCTCTGCAGAGCTACGGCAATTTGCATCAGCAGGGAATTTCACCTCCTGAGCAGCACTGCTCCAGAGATGCTGGATGACAGGCCGGGCCCATTAGCTGTTCCCAGAGCGAAGGCTGGCAACCCACGGGAACCGCCCGACCTTCTGGGCTCCCTCCTTCCCGTCAGCTCCCACAGCAGTGGTTTTGCTGGGTGCTTCCCCACAGGAACTCTCACTGCTGGCACACAGGACCGACAATGGCAAGGCGGGTAGCTGTGAAACAGCTGACCCAGCTCCTGGTGTCAGCCCACAAAGCAATTTAGAGCCAGAAAAGCTCTGAAAGAATAACACAACATTAACTGCAGTAGCCCATTTGTAGAGACAAGCTTTCAGAAAGAAGGCTCTTAACTGAGGGCAAATTACTACCACCTACACATGGCAATTTCAGGTGTATTAACTTCCTTGTTTTCCTCATCTCTCCCATCTGTTTCCTCTATTTTTGCATGCCCACATCACAAGTACATGATAATTTCTATTTGCCCATCTCCCCTTTCCATCTCCTCTATTTCCTTGCAGATTTGCCAGGGGCATAGAGTCTGCAGACACTCTCCTCTTCAATGGACAGACTCCAGAGGGAATCCAGAGTAAGAAAGGAAATTAATTAGGAGTTTCACTCATCCAGGAAGTATTCAAATGTAGAGCAGCTGGAGGCAACTCTCTGTTTTGACTGGGCTGTCAAAATGTGCAAATCACTGTACCTGTTTATTCATTCTCTCCTTACCCTGCCTCTGTTCCATCCCAGTAGGGATGCTACACAAGAAATATTTGTTAAATATTATTTTTTTTAGGAAATTGTATCTTTCTTAAAAACTTCTGGACCAGCACTTTAACTACTACATCAAGCACTGCTTACAGATCTTAAGAGCAGTAATATCAGCAAGCTCCTTTTCTCTTTGTTCTTAGGAAAACCTAACACACCAGTTTTGTGTACCATTTAACATGGCATTTTATTTATTAATTTTTGTATTTGGGAAACTGATGCTTAAGATGCTGAAATAACAACATGTGGCAAAGATGTGTTGGAACTTTATTTATTCTGCTGCACCAGAGCATACTCCCAATGTGTAGCAGGACTCTCACAAACAGAAGGGGAGACAAAAGCTTCTCAAAGCAGAACACCAGAATCTAACACTCAGAGTTATGGGCTGTGTCTGCCACTTTTCCAGTCTGCTGTGCAAAGGCACGTAGGAATATGAACACCCATCCCAGTGCTCTGATGATGTGGTCGGAGATGGGATTAACAGTGGGAAGTGTGCATCCCTCTCTTACTCTCTGTCCCTCAACTCTAGCCTGCTCATGTGTGCTGTCCTGAAATCATGCTTTAGGATGTAACATGAACCCTGGGATTGGAACAGGTGGTCATCAGCTCATGAGTTTTTTTCCCCACCATCTGTGCTGATTAATTGTAAAAGCTTTGTCTCTCATGAGCTGTGCATGAGGCAGAGGAAAAATGTGCTAGAAGAGCTGAGCTGTTCTGCCATTCTCAGCTTGGAGCTGGCCAGTGAACTCATACAACAGATTATTAACTTGGGGAGCTCACAGACCTACAATGAAGAGCTGAAAGCAAATTTATTAACCTTATTTTAATCGATACTTGAAGCTCAGTGTTCTTTTGCAGCAGGTAACACTGTTAGCTTGGCCTGTAATGACCTGACTTGTTTCATTACACAACCTGGTGATAAACCAGTTGTCTCAGTTACACTCAGTATCTTAGCAGTTAAGAATCCTAAAAACTGCCTTTATGAGATAGACTGATCTACAAATGCACTCTGTGAAATCCTTCGTTTTTTTCAGAGCCTTTGGGCTCAGTCTGCATTAAGCTTAATCTTGTGAATAAATCGTGCCCCTTTCCATTGTGCTGAGTGAGAGGTAGCATGATTTTACCCTTTGGCCACTCGGCTCCATACGCATGCCCTCCCCAGGAGGTCACTTCACACACAGGCTGGACGTGCTAAAGGGAACAGAGCAGCGCATGAGTCATGGCCCACGTGGGAATGGTATTGTACAGCTGAGAGGTGACAAGTGTTAGATTCTCAACGTAAAAAACATCATGGACTTTGTGCTTTTGAAGAACTAGGACATAACAGGAGCATGAAGATGACCATTTAAAGGACATAAATAAACTTTATCACCACAGCCTAAATGCTGCTGCAGTCTCACAGGAGGAGTGGGGTACATTGGATAGATCATGATGGGAATGGACATCTGTTGTCAGTGATGCTTTCTCAGTTTCCTGTGCCTGCTCAAGTTCCCCATCTGTCTAGACGATTTCTGCAGAGACAGTGAGGTGAAGTCTTGTTCTGGACGGCAAAGCAAGAAATTTTGGTAGCAGTACTTAGCCACGTAACTGGAATTTGAACATTCTTTGAGGAACTGACTGAAGTATCTTTTGAAACATGAAGGTAAGTTTCAAATCCAGGCAAAGTCAAGCTTCAAACAGACAGACAAATCCTGCCTAACACAAGGTTTGATAGAATCATTCACTGCTGTGTACATCTAGTGTAAAAAAAGGAATTCCTGTTAAGAAAATACTTATCTCAGAGACTTTGACGTCTTGTCAATAGATGTCAGATACTGCTCAAGTGATGAAGCCAACTGCATCAGTTATCAAGGCCTCTCATTCAATTTAAAAATCAGAGTTAACATAGTAATCTGTTTCCTTCTCTCACCACTGTGGGTGTTATGTTGTGATTGCTGCTAACTGATGTAAAACATGCACCCCATACCTCCATCTCTTCCTGTCTTCTTCTCATTTACACACACTGCTGCCGCTGCACCAGACATGTTCAGAGCAATCAGTACAACAGCTGCCCTGACTGAGGACTCTAAACCTCACCAGACACAAATGATGCATCCACAAGCACCACATGTAATGCTCTGTATTTCTCTGAAATTTAAAACCTCATGTTTCCTTCCCAGTATAATTCCCACATCCAATTAATATTTATTTAATATCCATACTATAACCAAGAAGATTCTTTGAAGCCACCTTCATCACTCTCAACTGGAATTAAAAAATAATTGCAATATATTTAAGAGACACTAGAGGGAAGCCAAGACGTCTCAACAACTCTCTCTAATAATACTGCTTGCAGTCCTAAACCCAAAGTTAAAACCAAACATCCTTAACATGGTGTAGAAAATACTGGTTATACTTACTGTGTTTAAAGATGCCAAACAAATTATTAATTTACAGGATGGCTCTGCTGTTTCTTTTCCATTGACACTCCGCATGCTGTGACGCTCCAGGCTGCTCCCTCTAGGTGCTCCCTTGGTGATGCCGAGAGCCTGGCACTCTCACAGTTGTAACACTTGACAGTAATCTCTTGAAGCATTCAGACACTGTGATAACTTGCTAATATACACAGTAAATACAAGTGGTGAATATGTTGGTGTGTTTTCCTCCTTATTTACTGTTTGTTGCTAGTTGCCCCAGTAACTTCTACTGCAGACATTTTGTTGTTACTGGTGTTATTTTTTCAATACCCATCACACTGATAGGGCTACCAGACTCTCCAGTTAAACCTGAGTGTGCCTTCACCAGCATTACAAACCCACTTTCATCCAGATTGCAGAGGTAAGTCAGATGCAAATATGGTCTGAACAACTGGTTTATATCCCTGCTCTGAACTGCAGTTATCAGGCACAGAGCTTCTTCAGAGTACACCAAAAACTCTGGTGATGTGATTAACTTCTCCTTAAGTCCCCCTTTCCCCTCTCCCTACTTCTTACTCAGCCACCCAGGTTTGTTCCCAAACAAGCAGCTGTTTACCCCATTGTCACCGTCCCCAGTCTGGCTGACTTAATATCCTTCATATCCATGTTATTTTACAACAGGGGTGCCCTGGAACTTTCTCCCCTGGCCATCTGTTCTGTGAAACCAGTACTGCTTTATTTTGCCCATGGCGTACTTCAGTCTCTCATCCCGCTGTCTGGTTGGAAGCGGCGCAAATCAGGGCTAGCCATCCACACATTTACCTTAACATATCTGTTTATCTTCACTCCCCAGCAAAAGGGGTAACAGAACAAAAACAAAAAAAACATTTGATATACAAAATAAGCTGATGGTAACACAATGCCAAAAATAGCTTATTATGTTAAGTGCAAGGGAGAAAAGCCTTTATATAAAGCTTGATTGCAACAACATTTCAATTTACCAGTTTAAATACAAGACTTGCATTAAAATATTTCTTCAGATACATCTCTTGCTCTAAGGTGGTTTTTAAATTTATATACACATATCCAGTTGTAACACTTGACAGTAGTCTCATGAAGCATTCAAAAAGTATAACTTGGTAAGTACACACCGTAGATATGAGTGTTTAATGTATGTATGATTTCTTCCTTCAAGGGTTTGTAACATTTTGTTGAGTACTAGCCTCAGACAGGTGACCAGCCACCTGGTACAGTATAATACCCCCAAGCCCTTCCTCAAGTCCCACAGTCTATGCTTCCGAAGCTCACTGGATCCAGATGGTGTTGCCTCTTTCTGGTCTGCGAGACTCCACTGTCAGTTCTCCAAAAGTTGAGAAAAACTGCTCCATTTCCTTCTGCAGCATATCATTCCTCTTCTCTGCATCCTCCTTCGCCCGCTCTGCGTTACGCATTTTGATTTCTACCATTGTGAACTTCTTCCGCTCTTGATCCAGCTCTTCATGCAGGGCCATCATTTCTGTCTCCAGGGTGAGATTTCTCTGCTCCAAGCTGCATGAAGGAAATAAAAGCAGACAGCTCCTGAGCAGAACTCCTCACTTACTCAAGCAGAAATGCACACCACCAACAAATTCATACACATCTTTTCATTTATAAAGCTTAGACTGAATTTCTGATGGGCGTATCTACAAACCATGGCTTCATCAAAGGAATGTTCTCACAGGGCAAGCTCTTTGGTAGCTTGTTAAAAAAATGCCTTTGTCTCTTTGAAAAAGCTGATTTAGAAAATGCCTTTGAACAGCAAAAGGCACAGAAGCAAACAGCTCCATCTAATTCTCCAGGAGTAGGCTAACTATTCCTTTTACTTCTGGAAGCGTTGACACCTGGCTGCTGCTAGTTGCAGTAGTGTCACCCACAAAGTCAGAACAGTGCCCTGAATGCCTTTGTTTCACTGCTAGTCTCCTTTCTTCAGCTGATCTGCCTGCCGTATCTATTTGCCAATATGGACCTTCATGTATCTGTAAATATGTGTGCCATGAAGTTCAATAAAGCGAGTAAAAGGTCCTTGTGTCAGGGCAATCCCAGGCACACCTACAGGCTGGGCAGAGAAGAGATCGAGAGCAGCCCTGCTGAGAAGGACTTGGGAATGATGGTTGATGAAAAAGTCAACATGGGCTGGCAATGTGTGCCCACAACCCAGAAAGTCAACTGTGTCCTGGGCTGCATCCAAAGGAGTGTGGCCAGCAGGGTGAGGGAGGGGATTCTTCCCCTCTGCTCTAGTGAGACCCCACCTAGGATACTGTGTCCAGCTCTGGTGTCCCCAGCATAAGAAGGACATGGAACTGCTGGAGCAAGTCCTGAGGAGGACCATGAAGTTTTAAGAAGACTGGAGCACAGCCCCTACAAAGATAGGCTGGAGAAGAGAACGTTGTGTGGAGATCTCCTTGCAGCTTTCCAGTATCTGAAGGGGGCCTACAGGGAAGCCAGAGAGGGACTCTTCGTCAGGAGCTGTAGTGATAGGACAAGGGGGAGTGGCTTCAGACCGAAAGAGGGTATGTTTAGATCAGATGTCTGGAAGAAATTCTTTACTGTGATGGCACAGGTTGCCCAGATAAGTTGTGGATGCCCCATTCCTAGAAGTGTTCAAAGCCAGGCTGGATGGAGCTCTGAGGAACCTGGTGTAGTGGGAGGTGTCCCTGCCCATGGCAGAGGGCTTGGAACTGGATTATCTTTAAGGTCCATTCAAACCCAAACCATGCTATGATTCTACAGTGTTAGTGGTACTAAACACACAGTCATCACACATATTAAACCCTCTATGAAGTGCTCTGCTACACTGCACACCATGCTGAAAATAGTGATGCAGGTGAAAGACTGCAACACTCAGTGTGCTGCACTTTGACTGGCAGCTGCTGTTGCCAGCAGCTCTCACATTGTGATCTATGACTTGCAGTGCCAGAGGTACCAGTGCACAGAGCCACTGTGTAACAGAGGCGAGAACAGGAAGACTTGAACAGAGGCGAGAACAGAAAGTCCCGAACAGCTTGACTGAAGAACCTTTATTACAAAGAAAGCACATTCAGCTCTGCACTGCCGAGTGCACTAATTAACATTAAGCCCAGACTTCGAGGTTATTCACTGATAATTACAACTACCCACCCCAGCAACCTTGCTCTGTATGAGCAGAGTCTGCACTATCTGTAGACAAAGACACATCCCACTCTTGCCCTCTTTTAACAGGTCTGAGCTGTGAAGGCAAGGCTCAGCAGCAGAGCAAAGACAGGACGGTGAGCAGAGTTAACTCCCAGATGCTGCACTTTCTCAAGAGGAATGAGGACTGGAAAGGAGTCCAGCAGTCTCCCCAGTCCCAAAAACTACAGGTGGAATATGCCACAACATTGCTTTCACTGAAATGTGACACTCGGTTGCCTTTCCCTGGAGAACAGACATGAACTAATGGAAACACTGTGACAGCCTACTGATTTTGTTAACTACGCTTTATATAGACACCCACAAGGTTCTGGCTTTACTTTTGACACCAACAGGATAGCGTGTCACAACCATGGCAAACAACTGCTCAGAAACAAAACTCCTCTGGATCACTGAAGCAGTGTCAACACTGAAAGATGACAAACCCATTGGCAAGCACCTAGTGAGTGACACAGTAGTGACTGCAGCTAGCACAAAACATGAGAGGGAAAACTTGGATTTACTCTGCAAAAGGCAGTCAGATGGTAGAGCGCCAAACCATCTTACCTTTTTATCCTTGTCTCATATTCTAGTTTTTGCTTGGCCATCTCTTGCTTCAAGCTGGACACCAGGCTGTGCAAAGCACTGTGGTTGTTGGTACTGTTGGGCACAAACGTTTCACTGTTATCGCTGCTGCTGGTGGCTCGGCTGCTATGGCCCCCCACACTCCTCCTGTCACTTTTGTTCTCATAGTCACCCGGGTTAGAGAGGTCTTCATGTGGTGGCCCATCCAGCACAGAGTCTTCAAAGTTACCCGCATAAAAGTCCTGCTCAGGGCAGGTGGTGGTGGACGAGCGACAGGAGTTGGAGTGCTCTGGGAGCGATATTTCACATGAGGACGTGGACCAAGTGGCACTGTCCACACTCTGTTTGTCATCAGAGTTCACCATAGAGAACTGCTGGTGGACATTGTCGTAGGTGGAAAGCCTGTTGTGCTGGCCTGACTCACCCACCGATGGCTCCTTCTGCTTGTTGTCCCTCAGAGTGACGTAGCCATTGGGCACCCAGCCCGGGCTCCGGTTGCCGAGGGTGTTGCCATGCCCATCCGTGCTGGACACGCCCATCCGCACCCCTCCGTTCTGCACGCTGTGTGTCCCCATCTTGGTCACCGGCCCTTTCAGGGACGACGTTCTCCTGGTTTGCAGGGAGCAGTTTGGTAAGGTCTGGCTCTTCTCCGGGCCCTCCACAGAGCTGCTGAAGGACCCGTTGGTGACTATGCCGCTACCTTTATTAAAAGCAGGATTTTTTTTCACCATGAGTGGTGGGCTCCTGGTGACATCTGGTTTCTGGATGCTGTTTCTGGGGCTATTTGTCTTGCTTCCTGGCAGAGCAGTCGGAGACTCACAGTCCACGCCTCCCCTTTGGGGAGACTCGGGCGTGTCCCAAGAGCAGCGCCTCACTGCCGTCTCCTTGGTATTGTTGTTCTCTTTGTTCTGTAGCTGCCCTGCAGTGGTTTTCTTTGGAATTTCGTTGTTGTTGTTGCACACTTCAGGTCCCATCTGAGGGTCTATATCCTTGGGAAACAGCTCTTCATGTTTGCTAATCATCACTGACATGAGCTGCTGGACTACTACTGTACCTGAAAGGGGACACCAAGCACGTGCTTGTGAATGGCCTATTTTGTTTAAGGCATAAATATACTTTATCTATCATATTCCTCAAATACTTAGCAAACATTTGGCTTATACAAACATTGACACAATGCATCCATCTGTGTAACACCCTGAATGTTTAACAAGGCTGAAGTGCCTCTTGGCTACACGGCCACATCAGCATTACCTCTTCCTTCCATCACGCCAAGCCAGCAAGGCCTCACCGACCCCTAAAAACAATGGGAACATCTGCAAAGAAGCTGTTACCATGACAGTAACTGCATCCCAGGAAGGCCACAGGAGGAGATAATGAGCAGAACATGGTAACATCACTCTAAGTGATGTCCTTCCACTCAGTGTGGAAAATGTTTTAAAACCAAAGTCTCATTCTGGCACAGCACTTGTGTTTGGCAGTTTAATAGCAAATAGGCAGGCAAGGGATTTGTGCTGCTGGAACAGACATTTTAGTCTTCTGAAGCGAAACAGTGCAGTAATGAGACAGAATTAATTTAATGTGAATGCCTTTAACCACTCCATGGTGAGACTATATGCAGCCAGAGAACTATTCCACATTACAGCACACTATGGAAGTAATGCAGGACCACAGCTTGCTGCTTCCTGTAATAGATGGCCACCTTTCCTCTTAAAGAACAGCCCCTTGGTGTGCACACCACTTGACTGCACTGTAATTTACACACTAGCATTTAGAACTGGACTTGGCAAGATAAAGATGTGCAACTCTTTTGCTAAGCAGACCCTCATTAAGGATTATTAAGAATATTTCAGGAACAAGGTCAAGGTAGTTATAATAACCACCTCATTTTTAAACTGCTAAAAAGCTTTCAGAGGCATGCTGTGCTCTTCTAATCAATAAATTCCCACTGTGAAAATCATTTCACATCAACTCCTTTGTAATACTCTGGATTTTATATCCCAACCTTTTAAAATACAAGTACCAAGAGTCAATTCAGTGTGGGTACTCAACATCCTTTTTAGGGGTTCTCACTTGTTTGTTTGCTAAGGCAAAATGATACATTAGAACTAGGCAGTAGGAAACTTCACTTAGCTGCTCCCATGGCACACTTAGCTGCATTCCTTCTGAGAACATTACCTGTTATGTGCAGAACTTGACTACAAACATTGCATTGTCCTCAGGCAACTTTTATGACTGCATTTGACAGGAAAAAATTTCCCCATGGTTGGAATGCCGAAGAAAATGTCTGCTGAATCAAACAAAACCAACTCCTAATCCCCATCATAAAGATATGGTTCCCCACAGCTGCGTATTTGATTTTGAATGATTGTGCAAGAAAAGCACTTTGTATCTTCCAAACAGCGAAGAGAAATGACGAAGGGTGGCCATGAGCACCAACCAATGTGTAGTCTTTGTTTAAAGTCCCTATACATTTAAGTATGTGTAGCCCTATTGCAAATCAGCACTGTCTTATGTCAAGAGGTCATAAATCTGTTTAATCAAACCCGTTTCTCATTAGTTAAAAAAGTGTATGTGTTTTCCTACAGAGAATGTAGTATCCATCCTATTTACTACAGCAGGTACCATCATTTTAATTCTAGGGCTGTTGATAAGCAGGTTGGAGAGTTGCTCAGGCAGTATTCACAGATTTCATACATAACTGGGAAATGCCTAGTTTCTGTTCACAACAACAGAGTTGTTGTAAGAATTAAAGGGAAGAAGGAGGAAATGAAAAACTTCAGAAAAACAAGAAAATGAACAAAGTGTACAGGGAATTGTACCTGGGAAGAGAAAAAGCATCATACTCACAGGAAAAGAGTAATTCCATACACTACCAAATAAACTACGAAAACTGCATTTTTTGAGTTTTGGTAACATTTTCAGTCCACAGTCTATGTACAGCCCTAATTTTTGAAGCAGTTGAGTAAATCCTACACATAAAACAAAACATGTTTGATGGCAGAAAAGGCATCGTGTACTTCATGTAGAGTTAAAGTCACAAAGGCTAAGACTAGAAGGAAGCTATAGGAGGATATGGTCACGTCCATATTTTTATCTTAAACACAGCAAAATGCTACAGTTGCACACGGCTGTGAGAGCATGCAGCTCGTACACTGATTCCTGTTGTTCAGGAAGGCATGTAATAGCCAAGTGCCTCGTGGGGGTTCTACACGGGTCACTGCAGTGTGAACCTGTTCTCTTCCCTGTCCTCAAGAACCACAGGTGAAATATTAACTGCACTCCAACTGCACATGCTGAGTAAGAACATGCTATGTTTACAGGAAGTTTAGAGAGAGAAGGTCCATGTTTAGTGAAGTTGCCAGGGCAGAACAATCTCATTCAAAGTCTGTTTGCAATGCTGCATGTTTCAGTACCTTTCATAAGTAACCTGCAAGATTTAACCCCAAATCTTATTCAGGTTGAAAATTTCTGTCTCTAAATAACAGATATATGGAACTTACTGCACACACTGCATGGACTGGTATGTGCTGGCAACAAACCTGAAGAGCTTTCTTCTTTTCCCTTACAAGTTATGTACAGTAAGCTCACCTTCCATGATAGTCAGAGGATCTTCCACTTTGGGGCGCAGGATGTTGGGGCCAAAAACTGTAGCCAGGTTTTGCACACTCATTTTGTTTACACCTGAATATGACTGGACTTCATCAAGGAATCTGTGGGGAAGAAAGAGGTCCTTAAGGAACATGTAAGGAGGAAATTTTAAAAAAAAAGTCAAATCATGTGATTGTTTCTTAACATAGTTTAGGTACTGCATTCCAAATGTAAACAAAGCCAACAACTGCAGTTAGAACTGGGAAAAATAGGGTCCTATCAAGAGGACAGAATATATTCACTTCTACTTTCCTGCACTCCTTGTCTGCCTATGAAAAAAAGTCACAATCTTGATAGAGCAAATTACTAACTAGTCATGCAGTAAATCTGCAGTTTTAGTACCTTCACTTGAGTTCGCCTGTCCTCCAAGTGTGAGTAATGTTTTTCCTTCAGGGCACATACACAGACAGGTCTGTCTGTCAGCTCACACTTATAAATACCATTGTGATATTCTTGCAAGAGCACTTACCTACAGATGTATTTCAGCAGATTGTAATTGACAGCTGGCAGGCTCTTCACTTGCTTCACCAGTTCTTTCAGGCCCTTTAAGAGGTTTAAGGAAAAATAAAGAGTGAGTAGGCAGAGTTTTTTAATATTTTATCAGAGATTTAAAAAAATAAGTCAGCAATCTTTGAAGAAAGACAACAAACACACCACTGAAACTGCAGCACTAAATACAGGTTATGATCAGAACAGCATGTAGAACCCATTTTGGATTTGGGTAACAAGGGTTAGCTCTGGAAAAAAATAAACAAGAAAATGAATATCTTGGTTTCATCATGTCTTTTCTTTTTCTTTCACGCTTTCTTTTTTTTTCTGACTAGCAGCTCCATTCCTCCTGCTGATAACAAGGCTTCCAGGAACAGTTCTGGTTTGAACTAGCTGACATTTCCTATAAGAAACTACTTGGTTATTTTACCCAGTTCAGGTCCATACTAGATCCTGACTAATAAATGACTCCTGATTTAACAGCAGGAGTCGAACAGCAACCATCAAGACCCTTCCTTTTATAGTTCAGAATCTAACCCATGAAAATAAAAGTCTCCTCCATGCAAAATGGAAGCTATTGACTACAATGATGTTTACTTGAACTCAATTCAGTGACATGCAATAAATACAGCTAAGGTTGTGCTACACACCTTTGTTCAGAATTCCAAAGGACCCAGGCGGAAACAATTTTCACACAAAACCTGCTTCAATGAATAGATGCTCATTTAAATTAGGACAACCACCAGCTTCTCTCCTCCTGAAAACTGGCAAAGCCTTTTATTTCATCTTACTTGAGTTACCAACTCACCGTTTCTTCCTCCTTGCTGAGCATTTTGGCACAGGAAAGAAAATCTTCGTATTTTGCATATGGTACGACTGGTTCTGGGAGTTCCCTTAGGTACAGCTTGAGCAGTGAAGCCACAGTGTGCACATCTGTGTTGCTGTTGGGGTGGAATACAAGAACTCATTAATGTGAATCAGGATGATAGTGTGAGACTGACAGGCTAAAACCTGCCACTCTTCCATTGTCACCCCACATTTCACTCATCAGCAATATATACGTTTACAAACCCTACTTGTCATCTGGTTTTTGCTGGATTTTCTTGTCCTATAAAGAACTCAAAATACCCACAGGCAAACGTCTGTCAACTCTAGTGATTTATTACCATAAATAATTACACATAAGGCCCTGTTTGCAGAGACAGGTGTGGAGGAGATAGATCCTGGCTTTTGTTGACAAGCACCTCCCTTCAGACATGCAAAATTCATCTTAAATGACGCTTTTCATTTTCACTTGAGCCAGAAATCAGGCATTACACTTACAAAGTGGGGATTATTCATCTACTAGAGATGGCCCCAGTTCCCAAAACATGCCCAGCATGTCTCAATTCCAGTGCACCACCACCTCCTCTGTTATCATTATTCAGGAAGCAGGTTTTAAAGGAAACCATATATACCACAAGTGTTGAGTTTAAGTCTTACCTATCGGAATTACAGCTCTTTCCCTGACATGCATCTCTCTCCTGTGGGCTCCCACAAAATTACTACTGTGCCTTTTAGCTGTACTCTTACACTGAAAACCTGGATATACTTTACACTCAGAACCTCAAATCCCTGGGAAATGGGTTTTAGCTCTATCCTGTAGGAAGTAAGCTGAGGCACCAAACAGAAAATGCCTGAATGCTTGCTCAACAGGTAACAGCACAGGGCCAACAGCCAAAGACCTCACAGGAGATATGCTTTCCCATAACTGCATTTGCAGAAACTTCAGGGCTTTTTGGATACAGCTAGTAGGAGCCTCAGCTGTTTATCAGGCACACTAAAAGTAAGAACATGGGGAGAAGGATTGCAATCACAAGTTCAGAGTATGCAATCACACCTGGCTTCAATGTTTCTGTGGTGCGTAAAGTTACACTCTGTTCACTTAGCAGTACTTATCTGAAAATAAGTAAGTAGAAATTAGATATAAGGCACAAGTTAGCGTGAAGAAATCTCTCCTGCGTTATGTCTGGCTCCATCTCTGGGTTTAACTACTCAGGCATTTATTCAAATCCTTACTGGAATGTTCTACATGCTTTCCCTGGTTCAGATAAAGAGTTGTACTGCAAGCTGCTATCTTTCACTCTGATTTCTGAAAAATCAAAGAAGGGGACACTAAATTTTGCTCATTTCATTTACAAGTAACAGAAAACGCACACGCATGCCTACAGTGTGCGTTTTTATTTATTTTCTTTTTCTTTGAAGACTTCACACATGGAGTATTTTTTTAAACTCACAGTGTCTCAAAAGGAATCATTGGTATTTGATGCATTTAAGCTTTGCTAGAGGTATGTTAATCATTATTTTGGAATAATCTGTTAAAACAGTAATGGCTTTTACTAAGTTAAATCTTAACAAGAATGGTGGGAACCACCTTAGAGTAATGTGGTATGGTATATCAAAATAAAAAAAGAGACATGATAAAGCACTGTACATATTTAAATGCTCACCACCACCAAACTCCTCAAAATGAATTCACAGAAAACATTTCTAATTCAAACACGAATAATTTCAGCCCAAATTCCAAAAAGCGTTTCCTAGAGAAACTCTGTAAAGCACCAATGCAAACCCACATTTTAAAAGAAAGTTCAAATTCTAATCTCTTGATTGCAACCCTCTGCTGTAGAGTGGCTTTAACTCAAAACATTGGTTTTACCCCACCACATTTTTTGGATGCATATATAACAAATGTGGGGAACTACTAGCAAGGAATGATTGTACTCTTTGATGAGATTTCAAATACTAGCTCAGATCTGGCCTCTGACCTTTCTGTTTTACCTATTCCCACTTCAGCACTGATTGTCTTTCTGAAGATTTGAATATTACTGGTTTTGTTATTTCAGCAAGGAAACTCCTCACACCTAGCTGAAGAACTTAACCACATTTTCCAGAGTCTATTTGCATAAAACTGGAGAGTTCTTCCCAAAATACAAAAATCGAAGAGGTTAAGTGAGGGAAATTACTGAAGTACAATTAGAAGTTGGCACACAGGTCTCTCAGTAAGGGGATTATGCAGTAACATCTTTGCTTCTTTGTACTGCCAGGATCGTGTTTCATGTAGTATGTAAGAATAATTCTGCACCAGCCCTTGGTGTGGAGTACTTGCTCCTAGAGGGCACAACAGCTGAAGGATAAAAAGGCTGAGGAAGGGGACAGAAGCCCTGAAAATGAATGCAATTTATAAACTTTCTTTTTTCAGTGTGAAGTACTGTTAGTTTATCACTGTCAGAGGTAAGCCGAGTGCCAAAAATTGTGGAAGAACTGAGAGAGAAATGGGGAGGCAGGATGCTGAGGAGGAAGGAAACTGGGAAGTGTTGCTCCCAAATTAACTTCCTACAGCTGTATTTACAAGTATATAAAAAGGTGTTTTATAAAATGGGATTAGAAACCCAGGTCGCAATCAGCAGACAGAGAAGACACATATACAACATTTTCAACTAAATTTTTAATTATTATTATTTTCTAAGGCAATACCACAGACTGCCACAAGATGGTGGGGTTGCAAAGTAAGATTTTGGAACATTTCTTATTTTTTCCCTTAACTGTACTGGACCACTTCTTAGGACTCAAATCTATCTGTACAGAAATTACCATACAGATTTGGGCAGCACAAACAAAATATACACAGCCTCTATACACGGACATACTGCTTGCCAAGCTCTTTAAGAATTGAATTTTTAAATTCTGCCTTATCAACATTTAGACAAAAGCTAGTAACTTTCTTCTTTGAGTGCAACTGTGGGTATAAAAATGTCGATATTTTTATAGATAATGTAACTAAAATGTAGATAGTTTTATAGCTAATGTAACTGTCTCTCAGAACCTGAGACTTGTTTAGACCTTGCAATGTAGTATTATTTTTTTCAACTTTTGCTTTAAATTACAGAGGAAAATTTTTAAATGGCAGAATCCAGCCCAAATGTATCTGTATTTTGGGTGTTTCAGTCCACAAATACCACTATGCACTTTTCAGCCACAGAGGACAGCTGTAGGTTTCAAAGAAGTGCTGAACTGGAGGACTTGGAGCATTTAATTCCTTTTTTAGTCTACGGTGTTCCATCCACAGTCTAAGTCAAACAACAGCACTTACATTTCTGCCTTGAGGATAACTGGTGTAGTTTTTAAAACATGAATCTTTGCAGGCCTGTGGAGGACCTTTTCCTCATGGAATTTTTCCAGTTACAACTGATCAGTTTAAGACAGGGCAGAAATTCCCCCTTCAGCACTGTCCTTGCTTACATTCCAGAATCTTTACAGCTACAGAAATTTAGTGATTATACCTATCTTCATATTTCTTTTGCTATCTGACTGTGTAATATCAAAGTGTTTCACGATTACACATTCATAATTAACATGATTAGAAGTATTCATTAATTTTTATTAAAATACAGTATGTCAATTCTGGCAGAAAATCCTCTGTTATCTAAATTGGAACAACTCTCATTACCTGAGGCAGACTTTCTCCAAGTGCACAATTACGAGCTTGAAATGGGAATGACAAAGCACAAAGTGGGGAATTGAATGTAACACAAAAAGCACCAGCGAGCTGAGAAACAGCTATTTCAGCATGTTGTGGTGGGAGGCCTGAGAAAGATGACTTATCTCACCAAAGTACTAATACTGCATTCATGGTGGCATTTCCAGAGGAGTATCCCCCCACTCCACCACTGCTCATGCACAGGCATGACAAACACAAATGTGTCCCAGCCTCTCCTGAGTCATCAGACTGCCTATATTCAAAGCCTCATTCATCTGAACTTTGTCATTAATATCTCTCATGGCGTTGCTGTTTTGACAGCACTTTCCTTTGTGATACCACAGACACCGTGGAAGTGGCTGTCAGACCGATTACACTGCCTGGAGTTTTTCACTCTCTCTACCATAAACCATCTCACTGAAGCTCAGCAGGTCACCAGAAATCCAGGCATAACCCTCGCACTCAGACAAGCAGACAGCCTGTTCAGAGAGCTGGAGTCAGCGCTTCAGAGCGCAAAGCCAACAAGCCCCTCATAAACTCTGTGAGAAGAAGTATTAACAAGGCAAGGTCACATTACAAAAAGATTAATGCTGTGCCAAAAATAGCTCTAGATCATGATGGCACATAAACAGTTTGCATGAAGAACAAACAGTAGGGAACAACAAGCTGTGAGGCTATAATTCAATTTAGGAGTCCTGGTAATAAAACAAAGGAGAACATTACAGGTTGAATATTGGTTTGAGTGACTTTGGGAGTCAGGCTTGGTCCAGAAATTCAAAGGCCGGGTTACCTGAAAGTTCTGTGTGATTTTTCTTCCCCTATGTGGGTATCTTCAGAGCATTACTCTATATAATTTTCCTACATAACATAGATCTAGTACAAGCAGTCCTGTGCCTAATCTAAGTACTAGAGTAAATTTTGCCTGCAACTTGTGAAACATATATGAAAGCATTTACCATTTTAAACCCTGAGCTGTCCCTCCCTCTCCTTGCTGCTGCAAAGTCTGGCTCTAGTTTAAGTTAACAACTGATCTCAATTCTTGTTTTTTGGTTTAGACAGAGAAATAAACCAAACCTATCCTGCTCCTTTGTCCTTGTGCTCACCATTTTTACAAAGCATGCTACCTTCCACAGCCCACAAGGAATACTGAAGCTTGGCAGACTCTATTTCCAAGTTAGATACCCTCTGCAGTAATTGTACCAGCAGCCAATTTATTCAGGTTTATAAAGGCTTTAAAAACAGCAATGAAGACAGCAATGTAGGTCAAAGAAAAAGAATGGGGAAGGATGTTTAAAAACTACTTGGAAAAATACAGATCCTTAAAGAGGGACACAAGTGCTTTCAGGTAAGGTGGGCAGAGGTTTAAGAAACAGACAGGCTTCCTCTAGAAAAAAGATCTAGCAGCTGCAGTGAATATGCTGGTAATTATTTTATCTCTTGATAGATTCTTCAGGAAAACTGTTAAGTTTCTCCAAGATTTTTCAGGGATTGCAAGCATATGTAAAAATGTGCAAACCCACAACAAATAAACTACCTGTTCTTGTTTACTGGAAGAGAAAGGCACAAATTTAGCAACTCAGGTGTGAATGCTTGGAAGAAAATTCTCAGACCTTGCACATAGTAACAAAATGTTGTGCTTTCTTACAGGTGACCATGGCTAAGAAATCATTTGTCAATGGCAAATAAAATATGTAACTGATTTTTTTTTCAATTAGAACTGACAAACCAACCATTTCTGAAACTGAAATTCATGCAAAGTAACTACAAATGCTCACTCACTGCCAATAACTAAAAACACTCTGAGAACACCAAACCCAACTAAACACACAACAGGACACCAATTAAACTGATTTAATGATCCTTGCATCACACTAGATATGTCTCCTAATGTGTATTTAATTGCTAGACTAGGTCTTTAACTTGTGCCATATACAGAGATTATTTCTGTTAGCTGGTTAGAAAAAGGGCTGGAATCGGAAAGGACGTGGAAGTGGGTCCAGAGGCAAAGCTGATGAGCAGATTGAGAGGATCAGGGAAGAAAGTCTGGAACAAGCAGAAACAAACAGGCGTTTTCACAGGCCTAAGGCCATTTGGCAGGAACAAGCTTTTGAGTAAAGACTTAATTTCACATAAAAATGTGGAGTTTTAGGGATTACACTTTGCCAGTACGAAGGCATATAAAGCCTATTCTTTGCAGGAAACTATCTGCTTCTAAACAAATTCTTATGTACAGGCTTGGATCTGGAAAACAAAGAACAATTTTTACACCCAGTGTTTTCTACTTGCCGTCTGCACAGTGCCAATGCAGACTGCGGCCCCACTGAGACACGTCCCATTTCCTGCATTCACCAAAATTTTAAAGCACTCTTTGCCTCTGGAGGAGAAAAAGAATTGTGCATGTGCTGCTTGTCACCTCATCCTCATCATTGTCTTATTTTGCTTCAACAATCCCAGTGATTAAATGCACAAGAACATCCCAGTTCTACATTCTGGATTACATGGCTCCAGTGAATAACAGCTACCATTTGCCAGCTATCACATACGACCAGCTCAGGGACCTTTCTCTCAGCTGACTGCAATGGTGACCAGAGCAGTAACATTTTGTCCTATAAAACGCTGTATTCTTCCTCAGAGGAATTCATACTCATAAGAAAATGTTTTGCTAAATATGCATTTATGGGCTTTCCTTCTCTCTTGTGCATGCAGACTGATGCTGGTAGATGAGCTATGTAACTTTTAAACTCTTCTGAACTACTGAACTATATACATCAGTAATAGTTATGAAAATCCAAGCCACATACATCAATCATATTAATTTTTAAATTAATATTTGTTTCAGTGACATTTCAAATATTTTTTCTCCCTGAGCAATCTTATCTCACATGTCATCTGGTAGTAATTGTGACGAACAGCAGATGGAAAGAGGCAATATAAAAAGAAATCCAATTTTGTACCCCTCCTAGGTAAAAACTGGAGAACAAATCCTTATGCTATTTTCCTTACGCAGTGCCATGTTCTCTGTGCTAATTTTACAGAACAAATGGTCATAATTCACTTTGTGTCATTACAAATCTCTGATTTGTAAAGGAGATGAGGACTTTATAAGTAAAATATAAGCTACACAAGAAGAGAGAAGCAAATACCCCAAGGGCAAAGAAATGGATTCCCTGGAGGGGGCAATTTTTACACAGAGGTGGAGCTGTACTGGAAATACCAAGGATATTTCAAATAGTAGCAAGCATGAGTGATTGCCTAATTGCACTGCTAGTTCCTTAAAGCAAATTTCACAATATGTGCAGATACATTCAGAGGGAGTGAGGTATTTATTGATTTTTGTTTCTAAACGGACAGACAATTCTGAGGTATTGTGTTTTTCTTCACACAGAAGGCCTCAGCAGTTTTCAGCTGCAGCAGCTGCACCTCACCTTTCCAATACTGCAAGAAATGATGATGTTCCCGTTTTTATAAGAGGGGGCGTGGGGTGTTGGGTGTTTCAGATCAGACACAAGGTTTTTCTCAGTCCGTGAGTTTGAAAAATTTTAAACACTTGTTCCATTCTCATACATGATTCTTCAGCAACATCTTATTCCAACCGTAAGATCAAGATCAAAATCAGTAAGTGAAAGTTTTTTCCACTGCGTTTTTATTAGTAACTTCAGTACTGGAACATCCAGCTGCTAACTCACGTGAGAGCAACCATTTCTCAGATGTGTTTTATGCTTCAAAGCATCGCTGCATATTCTTCTGAGTGAAGCTATTCCACTTCTTGTTTCTAATTTGCTTTATTTGTTCTGCTTACGCTTGCTCTGCGGTCTTCTCTGCCAAAGAGGTGCAGATAGGAAGGCAAGAGGGGAGAAAGAAGGGCAGGGCATTCACAGAACCATGGGCAGCAGCTGAACTCTGGGCCAAAGAGCAAATCTGTGCCTCTGAACTCCATCTCCCAACACCTGTAAGGTGATTTAAGGCATGCAACCATCTTAAAACCAAGATGACATTTTAAAGGGGTACTAACCATGGCTGTATGATCTTACCTTTGGTTTTGCTTTTAATTCTACATGTTACATACTTTACTGAATTGGCTAGGAAGGCATAAAGAGAAGAAGAATTTTAATAGCAATTTATCACACAAAAATACACACAAGCCTACACATGTACTTCAAAGCATCTTCACGTGTTCTGAAGTCTTTGTCTGACTTATGTGCACTTGCACATGGAAATAAATGTGAGTGTGAAAAATGGCAAACTCCTCAAACATCAGCTCTTTGTGTTAGTTCCAACACTGGTGACAGCAGCCAGTCCTTCTCCCAGTCAGAGCCAGTGACCCAGCACCACTACGGAAGTGTGACCTGTATTCCATTGTGTTCCATGCCCCAGGAACAAAAATGTCAGCTCTGCTCTAACTGCAAAAATCTCTATTACTGTTGATGTATGAGAACCAGCAAAATGTAAGTTAATAGAGAGAACCTGGGTAGATTTTGCACTGTGGGACTTTTGGCTATAATAACATGTGATTACAGATTAAACACAGTGGATCTGGAGGTTCACAAGAAAATGTAAGCATGGATGCCTAATATAAGTGTTTTTTTCTTTCTCTACAGCACTTTTCATATTGTGGCCACTTTCCAAGAGCTCAGCTTGCCGAACAAGCTGCATCAAACCTGGAGCCCGGGCTGCTGTTCAGCACAATGAAAATGCTACCTCAAAACCAAGGTCATCACACAGGTACTCTATAAACACTGTGAAATGAACTTCACCTCAAGAGTTTACAAATGGAACAACAGGTTGGAGGAAAAAAGCAGATGCCCAATGGAAACAATGTAGAGATCAGAGCAGAGCTTATGTCTGCTTGACTTCTGGACCAGTGCTACTCCAAACTCAAATGTGATAAAGTACACAGGAAAAGTACACTGTGCAAGACACGAGGACTTACAAGGTCAGTATTCTATAAATTCTCAGCTTCAGAAGCAGAACTGCAGGACCAGCAATTTATAGGCAGCTCCTGCTGATGTTTCTAATTGCTAGAGTAGAAATTACGTGCATTCTTCACAGCAGTAGCATGTAAAATCTCTTCTCCTTTTCATCTGCTAAAGCTCAGCCAGCCTACCTGTTCATGGGGCTCATTAGTCTGTGCTACAGATGTCACTAGATAACATTGAAAAAAAATTAGTGTGCCTGAGCCCTAGTCTCATTTGTTTGGAGTAGTTAGAATTTGTGCACTTCCTTCAAGCTGTACCTCTCAGTAGGGTGTTCAGTACATCATCTTCCCACAGTTTGGGGTGGCTTCTTTCCTTAAGCATTTCCTCCACAATTACTTGGCTTCCAGGCATAGAAAAACCTTTTGTTTCTGCCATTTGCCTACTCTTTGGTAGAGACAGACATGATGAGTAATATTTATCATAATGTCCAAGTAAGAAAAATATCCCCAATAGATGCTTCTTTACCATTTTTAAATAAGGTACATGGTATTGGAACAATAACTGAACATGCCATAAACATTTATCAGCTACCACTGTCACTTCCCACAGTCCTCTGGCTCCATAAAGCCATTTACTCATCAATTATCCCAACTCACCTTCAAACAAGAAATTAATAAACCTTATACGAAGACAAATCACTTTTCTAGAGCATTATAAATTCTTAACTTTTCTTTTAAAGTGAGGATCAGGACTGAGGAAACTGCTGGAGATGAAAGAGCATTACAGGTGTCTGCCTTCTGTGCATCTGATGCACAAACCCTCAAGCTTAATGACTCTACTCACTTCACAGGAACAGGGAATGGAGGTACCTAAACAATTTCCAGCAATCAGGTTTGAATTACGGCACGTTTTTGCACTAAAAGATCAAGCTACACTTTCCTTCCTGTTACTTGGATTGCTATCAGACAAAGGTCTCACATAATAAATGCAATCTGCCTCTTCCTCCTAATTCCCATTGGGCCCACAATTGCAGTGAAGCATCCTGATGCCACTGTGGGGGTGGGTTATGGATGTCACTTAGGGCACATGCTGAGGACAACCACGGCTTAACAGTCTCTTGAATTGGAATTTCATTACCATCATATTAATTCCGATCAGAGTTTAAAAGTCTGTGTAGCAGTCATAATCCACTGGTTCTGTTTCTCTGATTGCACACTCTGAATATGTGACTACTGCTGTCAATGCTTGCAGGAACACAGTACGAAAATTAGTTGTACAGGAGAGTAAAGTCATACACAGCTGTGTGAACAGGACTAGGTTTTCTTTGGCCCAGAAACTCTCATTAACTTTGTAAAACTGCCTAAATATCGGAATACAAATCAGACCTGGATCCTCAAGACCACATAGGTTTTTCTTTATGGTCAGAGTGACTTTTATTATGAGACCAAAGACTAAAAATTATGAAGGAATACATGAAAGTATACTCGGCTTCCAGTCAGTTTTATAGATAACAGAACACACCAAGATTGGTGGTAACAGAAATTCTTCCTTTGTGGAACTGACTAAATGCCAGCATCACCACTGCATGTCAAATGATATTAAGATCAAGGCAATCCAGATATTTTTGATTAAGCCAAAACATTAGCAATACTTCTCCTAACCAACTTTTCACAAAAGGAAATTCTCCAGAAACGCTTTGAAATCAGACATCAAAGTCAGAATAAAAAAGAAGACATTTCAGAGCGGTAATAGGAAACACACAGAGAAACCTACGAAAACACGTCCGTCTATCTGATGCTGCCATGTGTTTTACAGCACCATGGGTCAGCCAGCCCGGCACACGTGTCCTGCCTCAGCTCCAGGGAGTGGGGAACAGCTGGAGGGTTTTACCTGTCAAAAGAAGGCTTCTCTCCACAGTCAAATGCATCCTGTAGCTCCTTGACGAGATTAGCCTGCCCGGGCAGTCGGAAAAGGCCTTCTTCCTTCAGCCCCCGCTGTCGGATGAAGTCCACGCACTGCTCCACCAGCATGGGAGCCAGGCGGTTCCCATAGCGCTTCTCGTACCGGACAGTGTCTTCCAGCTTCTGCCCAAAAATACCTGCACCAAAAAGAGAGCTCTGACTCAGCTGAGCATCGTAAACACATCTGAGGAGCCCACGCCTTCTGTTACAACCCACGCAATTTGCAGGTTATTTAAATGCCAGGACAATTAACCTACAGCTTTCTTTAGAAGTGCTCAATTTCACCATGGATGCTCTTCTGGAAATACAATGCTGACATTTTACAACAATGCTCAAAAACAGTATTTAAAATAAACCACTGTAAATTATTTGCAAGACCACAGGCACAGAAAACACAGAAATAACACAAATAGGATTTTCTGTCACAAAGCTTCTGATTCAAAAGTGATGCATATCTCCATCTTTTTCAGTTAATGTCTAATTATTAGATACTTCCTGTATCAGTTCCAAAGACATATGAACATTACCTGTACATATGGAGGGAAAAATATTTATAATGTAACTCAGCATTTTGCCCCTACTAAATGAAATTATTATTTTGTTCTTCAAATAGACAATGATAAATCCATAATGTATTACCAACTGCATTATCGCCATCTGCTTTAGCAATAATAAATTTTGTGTATGAAAAGAAGTTCCTGACATGAAAGGTGAAGTATGTCAGATAAACTGCAGGAAACTTAAATTTGTCCTTAAGCTCAGAAGAAAATGCAGGGTTTTCTGACAGAATTAATTTCAACCCTGATCTGAGGGTATCATTGCTACCACTGGAACGATAGCTACTCTTTATAGTTTATTTTGCCTCTCCTTTCGAAGTGCAGAGCAGCACAATAACGTTCAAGGCATGTCATCTGTGCTGGAAGCTCTCTCTTGAGACCACCACTTGCTTAACAGTACTGAGGCTGAAGCAAGGCAATTCAATTCCTATATATAGCAAGACAATGAATAGTTCTAAGGCAGTCTCGATCAGAAATTAAAGACCAAATGACTGCTTCACCTTTGCAATGACGTACACTATAAAGTAAAAACAAAAAGAAAAAAGAAGAAGGCGGTAAATTGTGCCCTTCACTGAGCACACTGTTCCTGCTGGTTTAAAAATATTCAACAAGAAAAACAGAACTGTTTTGGTTTGCATTTTATAAGAAAAAAAAAGCCCAAAATTGAGCTAGACAGCTTTTGATCTTGAACTAAAAACTTAATTCACCCATAGATTACAATTCAGATTGAAGCAATCTGGGTAACCTTTAACGTGTACATTTTTCCTTTAACAGAAAGGTAACTTGCACCTCAGTTGCAGGCAGGACAGCTGCCTTGCAAATGCCCAAGGATGTAGCACAAGCCTCAAGTTAACCATACTGAAGGTCTGGGGTTTCTACTTACAAGCAATTATTTTTACTGTAGCAGAGGAAATAACTGGAGAGATGTCCTGCTAAGACATCCAGAGAGTCTCTGAGATGCAGAGCAGCGAATTTTGTGATTTCCATGGTACCCGCGCTTGGGGATGCCAAAACCAGCAGTAGGTAAGGGGAATGAACATCACACAGTCACTCTTTATTAGCTCTCTTTTTTCACGCTGTACAAAACCCAAAGCCCAACAATTAGCAGTTAAAGAAGGAATTTTTGAAATTTCAGAGTGAGTCAAGCTTAGAAGAATACTGACTGATGTAGCATCCACAAAGTTCAGGGCCTTCAGGCTGGCAGAGGAGTTAAGTATGCTGAGGATGTTTTCTTAATTCTTGCATACTTTCCTAACCTCCTACAAACTGACTATGGGGATGGGAGGAGTATTAATTGAATTTGTGTTTCCTGTATTTGTCCAAGTTAAGAGTTGCAGTTGGTCAACACAAAGAAAATCCTCAAGTCCTTCCACTTGCTACACTCTCCTCAAAGCAGTGGAATTAAGGAGGAAGGTCCACTGAAAGTCAGTTAAGGAATCCACGTGAATATGGGAGTCTGAGGATTCCAAAGTTGTTAACGTATGAGAAGGCTGCTGTTCCGTGCCCCCCAGTCTGTCCCTTCTCCCAGCTGCACAAGCGCCCTTTTCTCTGCCTCTCCTCCAAGGGGATGTGTTCTAGCTCCTGAACACTTTAGCTCAACTCCCTTAACTTAATCTCCACCTCCTGGTTTTGGTGGTGTTTTGTTTTGTTTATTAAGGGATACAGTATTTGGAATATGGTCTAAAAAATGTTAAGCGGAGGACGTTAATCACTTTCCTCCTTCTCCTAGCTCTGCTCGTGCTGATACTGCCCAGACTGCTGTCAAATCTTCCTTGCTGCCAGGTCCACTGCTGGCTTGTGTCCAGCTTGTCCTGCAGGGCACTCAGGTCCCTTCCCCAGAGCTGTTTCCCTGGGGTTATTTCTTCTTAGGTGCAGGACTTGGCCATCCTATTCCAGTTTGGCCTATGAACAAACAGCCTGAACTTTCTTGCAAGAACCCATGAGATCTCCTGGTTTCAAACACAAGACTTTTTGCCTCTTTTCAAACAAAGTATGATAGGATATTCCAATTATACAATTACAGTGTATGTATAATTACAACTCACGCCCACTGACAGTACAATTAGCAAGAATAAGCTTTCTCCTGCTGGCTATACCTTCTTCTCACCATGCTAACTGTCTTTAATCAGTAATGTGCATATTGCAGCTTACATTTGCAGGAGAGACTAAGTTCTTAGACCTACCAGAGTGCTGTGAAACTCCTATTAATAATGACACTGCAGTCAAAACACATCACTTTCTATTAATACATTTTTTGGATGCTGCCTTTTTTAAAGTTCATTTTAAAATTGGCTTTCAAAGCAAATCTAATAGATAATGAATAAAATCAGAATATGGGCAGTTTGTGCAGTGGGAGCAAAAAACCTTCCTATATTATTATAAATTGCTGATGCACCACAACACAAAATGAAAACAGGTGAGAACCGTAAAGCACTAAGGCATCTGTAACTAGATTTAAACACTATTTTTCAATTTGTTTGGCATTGGAATTAATCTGAGGCAGGCTTGGGTTGGTGTCAAGGTGTAGGCTGAACTTCTCCGAAGGAAGCATTTCCTCCATCTACCAACTGTAGAACACTGCACCAGGCAGCACTTGGCCATGAAATGAATCAGTCATGATAAGCCTGCACAAATATTGACTTGAAGTTACAGACTTGCTGATGCCTTATGGCAAAGGTACTCTGTTGCCAGGGACAGAAGGGGCAGAAACGTGACAACTCACTCTGCTTCCACATCGTGTTGCCATAGCTTTTACCTGGCTCATCATCCTTCTGCTGTCTCCTGGGTAAGGTGCACCTTCTTCCACTGCCCCTCCCTAATGCTTCTATCCCCTCTCATGCCACAACTGACTGCTACAGAGATACTGCAGATGAACAGTCTACAAGCATTAAAAGGTTGACTATCTGGAAGCAAAGGCATTCCTGTGAAGAACTGCAGTTCCACATTTGGCAGAGAAAATGGTGAACACTATCAGCTATAATTGGTAACTACTTGTGCCTCCTTTACACAGAAGAAAGGAGAAGACAGTCCAAGTTATGGAGACTAGAATATAACCAGAATCACGACATAATCCCAGACGCTGTTTCTTAAGAGTAAATTTCCACTACAGTAACTAAACAAGAACATCTCTGTTGGACTAGGAAGTAAAAGAGAGCCCTCATAATTCCTGTTGTAACCTAAACTCAAGTGGCTCCTCCTAAATTTCAATGTCTCCAAAATCCAGAAATGCAGAGATGCACAAGAGCTGACCTATGGCTTGGTGTATCCTTGGGATAGGGTGCCAGAGGAGAAACAAATAAACCAACAAGAAACCGTGATATTCAGAATAGCATTGGTTTGGCTTCCCCACAGCTGGTGGAAGGCAGGGAAATGTACAGGATCCAGTTCTGACCAGTCATTAGATTTAATCAGCAGAACTGCTATTTCAGAGAGCCCTTGCAGGTCTGTAAAGCTATATCCAATTAAGCCAAGATCACGCATAACATCAAAGAGGAAAGTCACATGCTAGTAAAGGGCATGCTGAGCAGTTATTCATTAACTAGAACATTCCCGTTGCAGAAGTTTTGTAAACACTTTGAAAAACTGGATTTCCATGCTTAACAGATACCCAGAAACCTTACGAAAAACATCACAGTGCTATATGCCAATTCTGCACTTGTCTTCTCAAGAGTTGTGGAAGTGCTGTGCTTATTTTTCATGGTACATATTCACAGTTAGAGTATGGCTTTAAAATCTAAGAACGCTCTTAGTCAATGATTTCCTCAGCTAACTGAACACAGGTAGGGGTCACATCTAAAGTCTACGGACTTCTGATTCAGGAGGAAAAAAAGGAGAAAAATCTAGGTGGCCATTCTGCCACCTTGCTCCATAAGGAATGGCTTGAAATAAGGAATATTTAAAAAAACCCATGTGCCACTCTAGATCTCCCATAGCACACGCACTCAGTGAGCCAGGAGGTTTCAGACAGCAAAAGGCACTCAGGGCTGATGTTTTCATAGATGGCCCACACCTGTACACGTGCTCCTCCAATGTGCAGGAAGGGATCCTGGTGCTTCCAAAACAAGTTCTGGTTTCATGGGCTCTACTGATCAGGAAGGGTCAGTTAAGGTCAAAGGAACTGATCTCAGCTTAGAATCTGGATGTGAATTTTAAACAGCTCTCAATTCTTCATCAGTAATTCACTGACAGAAAATAACACATCAGATGAATGGTTTTCAGCGGCAGGGCTGGGAACAAAGGTCCTGCAATAACACAAAGAAATGGCTGGCATGGTCACGCAACACCTAATATGGAGTTTTTAATTATAATTTCCCGTCGGCTTTCTGCTCAGATGTCCCCCAGCAGTAACTGCTCTTTTGAGTGGATCAAAGACAGGGAGTATTTCTTTCTTCTCTTCAGAATTTTGTGATGTATAGGAGAGAAAGAACCCCATCAAAACCAGTGGTAACGGAATTTTGTTCCTGCCTGAATCATTTTCTTCTCTTCAAGCCTTCTCCCAACCCCACAGTTAGTGTGATGCTGGCAGTAGAGAAGGCAAGATAAACTCCCACCCTGGAGTTCGAACATTTTCACATCCGAATAACCTCCTTAGGAAAAACAACCCTGAAATAAGAGCACAACTAGATACAGGAAAGGAAAGGAGGCAATTTTGAAAACATAGGAACTTGTCAGAGTTGATC
The DNA here is from genome assembly GCA_013397175.1 of Platysteira castanea. Lineage (NCBI taxonomy): Eukaryota > Metazoa > Chordata > Aves > Passeriformes > Platysteira > Platysteira castanea. Next base: position 155,972 of record VYXC01010087.1, read on the forward strand.
ACATCAGAGCCTGCACTACTTCTCTAGCCATGGCCAACGAATGCCACCTTGTTCTCCGTAACTCTGCCCACCCAAATTCACCTCATTATTGAATGTTCTCACCATTGCATGCCTCCCTCAGATGCTGCTTTCTCCATTAACCCTCCACGTCTCTGTGGAGTTTCCTGTGGTGGCACTTAAACAGAAAGCATCTTCTCCAAGTTTAAAGACGATTGGTTCTGTCTCTGTTCAGATGCTGCCCTCTGAGCATTGACTTCTCCTATGACATGACCCCCAAACAAGCCTGGCATCTAATTTTTTGGTGCCAATCACAATGGAACTTTGATCTGCATTTCCAGGAAGGGTTCTATATCTGGTATCATTAGTGAAGATGATGTCATGATTCTCTTGTACTTTTTCCCATGACTAGCCAATGGTTTTCCCTGCTGATTTTATTTTTTGCGTCATGTTGCGCAGCTTAGCACTAACTGATCTGCTTTATCCAAGTATGGATTAGGTTTGCAGAAGGCTAGTTTTGCCTTTTTTTATACTTAGGTATACAATCTGCAAAAGAAATTGTAATCATTCAGTAAACCAATTAATAAGACAAGTGTAGTTAGCCTAATGTGCCAGTGCAACCATAGTAAAGACTTAAGATTGAGTCCAGTTAATGATCATCTTTCCACTGACTTCAGTGGGACATGGACCCAGTTAAATATATCCCCAGCATTCTGCAGCTCTGCTTTAGGGGCCTTGACAGAAAATGTATATAAGAAAGCAACTGAAACGAATTTTACATAGAGGAAAGCAAATTAGCAGCAACACTTCCATCACTCTGTTCTCTGCCCCAAGCGCTGCTGCCTCACTTGGGAGTTTTAGACATGAGTTTTTGTATGAGATCATATGGGGGAAGAATCAACAGCTGAAGCTCTTCTTGGAGCAGCTAAGGCTGTACCCAGGCACAAAGGAAGCTGTCTGCAAAATTATCAGTTAATCCTTTATTCAACTTCCAAACATTTCTCAAATAGTTAAGGGTATAAATGGGGCACAGGCAGCTCTAATTCACACCAACACCTTGAAATGCAATACACACGCACATCCTCCTGGCCAGCCTCCAGCAGGACTGAACTCCAGGAACCAAGGGCCTTGGGGAGGGGGGCACAGGGGGCAAACAGCTCCCAGTGCTATCTCAGCTGCAGGTGATAGCTGATCTCTGCAGCAGTTCTGCAGTGAGCCCCTCACTGGCTGCGATCCTTCGTTCCAAGACATCGCCCCTGACTGCCTGCTCGCCAACCCTCGAAAGCAATGATGTCACTACATCACTGCTGAGGCTTAGGAGCAAAGAGCTGCGTGGTCTTGCAAAAGGGCAAACGGCAGCAAGGAGGAACAGCTGAGGAAGGGGCAGGAGAAGAAGGTCACAGAATTTGTATAAGCCCTGTGTAAAATAATTTCTTGCTTTTCAGAGAAGCATGACAATTTAGCCCTTTCACCTGGATTTCTCAGTCCAGCAGAGCTTTTAAAACAGCACTAACATCCTCTTCTTCCCCCACACAAAGTTTTTGTCCTTGTCATGAAAACAGTTTCTCCCCACCCATCCCAAGTGCCTTAGCACCTTACCATTACCCGTCGTATCTGTCTCAGACATGTGTTTCAGCTGACATACTATGACATCCAGTCTCCTCTTTGCCCCCCTTCCCTGAGTACTGCCACGCTCTGCTTCAACAGGAGTATGTGCAATGCAAAACACAACTGGCTATAAACCTCTCTATGCAGCAGGTGAAAAGGCAAATGCAGGCTGCAGGGCAGCACCATGAAGGGGCAATGCAGCACTTGCACCAGGACAGTGCATTGTAGAGCTACACTTCAATCCATCAGAAACCTCTGAAGCCAAGGACTCAAGCTTCTGCACAGATGAACATTTATCACCTCGTTTTGCTCCCTCTCTTCTCCCTCCCTCCCTCCTCCCACACAGACAAAATGCAAATATAAACTCTTTTTCCAGGTGTTCTGCCAAACAGGCAACTCAGAGCATCACAGGTCTGATTTCTCTCAGTGCTCTCACTCAATTCTGCTCAGAGGCACCGCAATAATCTTGTCTCATTCCACCTCATTCCTGCATTCATGGGCTATTATGTAGAGGAGACAGTATCCGCTGGCCAGCTACAAACACATGAACAAAGGAGTAAATAAATCATTCGTGGAATGTTGGCATCTGCATTGTTTAATGCCTTTTGTTTCGGTGCTCTTATCTGCCCCTGCACACAGAGCCCCCTTGACTTCTCAGAAGCCGTGGCTTCAGCAGCAAAGCAGAACACAGCGACAGAACAGACCTACCTTTGCGGAAACTAAAACACCGCTTAATTTTCCTGTAAGTAGTTTTAGGAATGAAGGGAGCTGCTGCTAAGGCACCTGGGCTGCGGACTCCAGCATTTCTGTCTTCAGGCATCATACAGGCCACAGCCTCCACTTCCCTCCAAAGCTCTCCTTTACCAGCAGCATCCAGACGAAACACCACAATTGCTCATCGTTACTGACTGCTGAGGAGTTTTTATAATAGTGTATTTTCCTCTGGAGCTAGGAGATTTGTGGTCTTCTAGATCTTGGGTAGAGCTTGAAACGATTTTGATGTTCTCTTCCCTGCTTCAGTTTTGCTTAGGGGAACAATTTCCTTCCATCTATTTCCTTTCGTTTCTTTTATTTCCTGCGGTGAGACAACTGCCTATTATGCAATGTCACAACAAAAGAGTTTCAGCAAAAAGACGTATCTTCCATTCAAAGAGAAGTGCCTGCACAGATGGAGGGGGAGAAAGACCTCTTCCTCCCAGCTGGAACAGGAGGCTGAGTAGCAGAGACTCTAATTCCACAGCAAAAGCTCAGCACTGTGCGGTGTGCAAGGGGAAAGAGAAGAACAATACCAAAAAGGCCACGGAAGAATCCTCCAGGATACAACACTCCTCGCTGGCACCCCTTATTTCTGCAACCGAGAAGCAAAAATAACAGTCCCTTCACCCGAAAGGCTCTTTGTCCATACCAGATTCCTCTCAAAACTCCTTTTACACAGCCAGCTCCTCGTGTGATGCTCTCATGGGCTTCTCGCCTGTTTTATTGCCTTCCAACTACCAGGAGCTCTCCCGGGAGAGGCGCGTCAGATGCGGCAGCGGCGCATCCTTGCTGGCAGGATCCCGGGAGCTGCTGAGGAATCCGTGCCTGCAGCGGGGGATGCTCCGGCGGCTGGCTGGCTGGCTGGCCGCCGGCCCCGGGGCCGGGCTGGCAGCGGGGCTGTGCGCTCCCCGCCTGCGCGCAGCAGGTGCGGGGAGGCCGCGGCGCAGCAGCCGCAGCGCAGGTTTGTGTCTCCTCGGGTGACTTTGAGTTGACTTCAGGCGCCTGTCATGTGCGGCGGCTGGGAAAGCGAGCGGGCTGTGCCTGGCTCCTGCAGGAGGTGCCAGACCTTACACTGCTACCCCTGCTAAAATGCTCATGCTCCTTCTTCTCGCCTCCTCCCTCCCCCCTCAGTTGCAGGCTCTGTAAAAAATTGCCTTTTTAATCTAATCAGGAAGGGAATTTCATGTGCAAACAGGCATTACATGCCCTGCCTCATTTACATTTCTTTTCCCTTTCAGATTTTTTTTTTCCACAGTCACCTTATTCTTTTGGTGCAAAAAACAACCTGTTTCTGATGAGCTTAGCAGATTCCCACCTGCCCCCTCTCCCACCTTCTCCTTCTAGCACAGGTTAACAAATAACAATTTAATGATACGGTTAATCATTTACAGAGCTCCTCGCTCTGGTACCAGGAGTCCTCTCCCGCTGCCAGACAAACTTTAAATATCAGTGGCTCACCAAGGCTTGTACACATCCGCTGCACGCACACACACACACAGAGCTTACTTACAATGCTTGAAAGAACCAGAAAATTCACATTACTCAAAGTGGCACTTGACTTGTGTGACACCAGGCTATTGTGGTTTACCATTAAGTACTGAAATTTAGGAAGCTGATATAAGACAAGTGTTTTGATTAATTAGCTGTCTGAAATAATTTTGTGTTGCAAGTAATTACTTGTTACTGGCTAGTCGTCATCATGTGATTGCAACTTTCCTGCATCTTTCTTACAGCTATTATAATATATAAAACCATTTTTAACTTCAGCAGCTACAGCTCATAAAGGCAGGCTCTTAGGACATCTTAAGCCAGAAGTGCCTGTTTTAAGAAGGGTCAGACTGTTGCAGCAGCTGTAGCAACATCCACATAGCAAAGAATAATAAAAATACGAGTGTGTCTGGACATCCATAATTACGAAACAGTTAATAGGATTTATTTATATTTGCTAAGATAGCTCTGACTATCAAATAGTTAATAACATGGGGGACATGTTGGAAACTCGGTTCTTAATGGTGACACATCCCATGATACTGCCTTTGCCTTGTTATCACAGTCAAACCGTCTCCATGAACACTACACCTTAATTTATGTTCCATCTATTTTTGCATTTTCCAGGGAATTAACTGTTTGCTTCCCAATACAAACAACCCTGAATCAGTATACTTGCTCAAGAAACCCAAAAAGAAAATCAAGAACATACTTCAAAGTGTTTCAACTGCAAATGAATTGAAAAGGTAATGCAAGGATTGCACCCCTCTAGTTTTATGCAAACCAGCAAGCAAAATCCTCAGCGAGATGCTTCCCTCAGTAACTGCCATTAAACATTCCTACAACAATGGTGGTGTCCTGAGAATTTTCTTAGTGGCTGGAAGGATTCCCAGCAGCAAATCAGAAATAGCTTTTGCCCTATAAAAGCAAATGAGGAGCTGGTGAAGAAAGTACAGGGTCAGGACTTGAGAGATTTGGTTTCTATTTGTAGCCCTGTTCATGGACTTGGGCTAGAATTTAGTTTCACCTAATCGCAGCTCCCCGCCTGTGACATGTAGAGACACCTCCACTTGCAAAAGAACAGCAAGGCTGCCTTTCCTTTTTATCTGCCACAGAAAGATACTGTGGTGTAGGAAGCCAAGTGCAAAAATCCACAAAGATACTCTCTGAAAAATCCACTTCTGCTAAGCCTCCAAATTTCTTACTGCCACAGCAGCTTATGCTGCTACTGGACTGGAGTAGGAGAACACTGAGGAGCTCAGCATGAGGCCTGCTTTCTGAAGAGAAAGCTGAGGATGGGTCATCTTTGTGCTATATAAAAAAGCAGATTTCTTACCTAGCCTAACCACAGAAGACTGCTCCTCATACCTTCCCTTTCCCAAACCAACTCCATATACCTGCAGCAGTTCATGCCTTTTAAGACAAACCTTTCACTTTCCGAGTTTTGGGGGTTTTTGGTATTGGGGGTTTTTTAAGCATTCTAAGACCTACATTCCCAGATTCAGGACTGTGCCATCTTATTTAACATAAAGGGCCAGATGCTTTGCACCGTCTTTTCAAGGCGCACTTCCCCAAGAGAAGCCAAGGAGAAGGCAGTCATGTTTCAGAGATGTCAGGCAGGCCCTAGCTGACCAAGTCCCTCAGTGCAGCCCACCAGTGAGGCCAAAGTCCTCTCCTAAACACTGTGTGACCTGGATAAAGCACAAAGGAAGATGGATGGCTTAGAAGAAAGTTTTCTTTGAAACTTCCACGAGTCTCTCCCTCCTCTTTCCTGTGGTCTACCTGGCAATTAAGAGAAGACACCTGAAGTCAGCAATCACACTTTTCAGTGATAACTGCACTTTTTGGTTGTAAAACAGCACGGACAATCCTGCCCGCCTGACTTTTTTCCAGCAACCTGAAGACAAGATGAATCATTTGTTGCAATATAGGTGGTCTTCCACTGTAGGAAAGTATTTCTGTCTTCAGACTTATGGATTTGAGAGCTCTAAGGAACAGACTGATTAACATACAGACATTTTGTGCAAGTGTATCAATCGTACTCACATTATAATAGAGACATCACCAGAATAGTAATGATGAAAATTATTATAATAATTTGCAGCCCATTCAACATAAGAGAGCTTTTTAAAAAGACAACTAGACTCCCAAGGATAAATTTTGGTCCAGTACTACTGAAATCATTAGAGATGCCAGTCAAATTCCCACACTGTTAGTGCTAATATTCTGAGGCACAGCTTTATATAATACTATTATTGGTCTTAGCTGTCACTGGAAGGAGAATTGCTGACAGCTTTTCGAACAGGCATTTAAGAAACATCATGGATGGTTTTTCAGCTGGTGACCAAAGGAATTACCCTGCCTCTCCCTGCAGAAAAGCCGATTTCATACAAGACCAATCTTCTGTGAAAACTTGCCCTCACACTATCGTGTGTTATCTTCATCAAGGGAAGTAGTTCCAGACAGTTCAAAGTCTTTTAATTGAGCTCTCTGCATGTTTACTCCACTTTTCTGGGAAGATCTAGACCATTCTCCTCTTTACTTCAAAACTCTGGCTGTGACTGAGGTAACAGAAGAACCCCTATGAGTCTCTGTGTTTCTGTGCGCACTGCATGTTCCCTCAGTGACTCACCTCCTCCAAACGGTGCCCATATAACCCTGCGGATGGATTTCACCCAATCCTCCATGTCATTCTGCGTGCTCGCCATGAGAAGGTAGGTCTCATGATTAGCTGTCATCCGCTCTCGGTCTCCTCCTGCAAGACAAGATAATTGCACTTAGAAACCCTTTGGCTTCCGTGCCCAGCCAAGCTCCTGCCAGTCTGACTGCAAGAAGCACCAGCGGCTCCATAGCAAGCAGACATGGATACTGTGCAGTGCGGTGCTTGCTGTCAGACATGGCATGAAAAGAAGGTCCTGTAAGTACATTCCCCATGAGACAGTGAGAAGCTGTCATGCTTCCAAAAGGAAATGAGAGGATAAATGTCATCAGTAAACAAAAACAGCCCCATGCTGTTCCAAGAACCACAGGGGCCCACAGTAATCTGTAACTTGATACACGCACTGGAAATTTTGCAGCAGTTACTGTACCACGATGGAGAGAATAAATGCAGAGACAGATAAGGGTGCTTTGAGCAAGTGGGGATGACTCCATTCTTATTTTCAGGAACACGCTGTGCCACATAACATTTGATACACCCAAGTGTTGCTGTGACTCTCAGGAGAAGGCAGACGACACGGTACAACCCCCTGCCTTGGACGGGTCTGATGAGGATTAGATTAAAAAGGAACACACTGCCTTTTTATCCTTTCTTTGAAGGATGGGCCCACACCAAGGAGGTCAAAATCAGAACCTGGCTTGCCACAGCTCCAGGTTTTCAGACTTGGAGTACTGCTTCACCTCTGTTCTAAAAGGTACCATGTTAGTGCAAGGGCACGTGGGGATTCAAACCACCTTTCCAGCACTGCAGGATGCCAAACCCTTCCAGAAAAAGAGTGGCATTTTGAAGCCCTTTCACTGAGCCAAGGGCAGGCACAAGTACTTCATGCACAAATGCAATGCACCTAGAAATCCTGTCAGTCCTGTATTCACATCTTTCCAGCTTCTTACATTCCCATTTTTTATCCTAGTCATATCTAAAGTAAATATCTCTGTTCATTACAGCAGGACTACTGCTCCTGGAAGAGTGCCATGCTTAGTGCTGGGCATTGAAACAGCCAGGTTTTTAAAGAGAAATTTCTTAAGGGCTAGAAAATCCTGGCACAAGTATTCTGAATTAATCTACTCCTGTAGACCACCTTTTACAGAATTAGGACACACAACTGTAAAGGGGACTGAACTGAAACTTGATGAATGCAAAAGCCAGACACTGGCAGATTCTACTGAAAACTTAAAGATTGTATCATTATTCAAAACTTAAATTTGACCTTGGAGGTAAACAGAGACTGGTTTTCTACAGTTAAAACACAGCCCTTCATACACCCTATGCTCCCCAAAAAGGCATTGAAACAAAAAATGCAACAACCTGGACTACAATACATTTTAGGCTATACCACAGTCTGAAAGTCTAAAGAACACTGGGTTTTTTTTCTAAGATATAGTAAGGATGAACCTATTTTAAGTGTCAATACTAGAGAAATATAAAGATTAGGTAAACTGCCTTTTTTTTTTTTTTTTCATCTTTTCAGTGACTAGCCCAAGATCAGTATAAAGCATTGATCTTCTATGCTCTGTTCCATCCTTTTGACCATGGATAATGAGGGTATAGGGACACGGCAGCATCAGCATCCAAAACCATAGCACCCCACATCAACCCTGCCCTGCAGAAAACCAGTCAGGCCCTGGAAATTTGCTCCCCATTTTGACCTTTTACGTAGCCATTTTGAGAAGAACAAGGACAGACCTCTCATTAAAGGACAAAAAGGAGACATGATACTGTATTCAGCTTACTTAAACAGCCTTATTTTACACATCATCTAGAGTTCTCACCCTGAAAAGACCAAAAAATAAGGATAGAAGCGAAAAACCTCAATATATTTTCACAGCTATTAAATACAATAGTAATAAATACAGTATAGAGAAAAATAATGCACCACAGTTGAGTCCTTTCTGTGGCTTAATAAGCCTGAAAAAAATTATTTATCTAATCATATTGCACTGTAGCTCCTTTTCATTTCAGTAGACTAGGATCCTGCAAGGTGCCACACAAAAAACCGCAAGAAACATGCATAAATATAATACATATCAGATCCAGGAATAAAAAATGTGGTGACGTGATTTTTTCACTAAAGAGACAACAAAAAGATGACACGTGATGGTCCTCCTCTCAGGTGCTGCCAGGTTGATCCATATTCTTTTAATAGCCTGCATATTTAAATTCAACCGATTAGGTAATATTTGTTTAGCAGACTATGCAGTATTTACTGAGTTATCATGTTATGACAAATTGGAGGGTGTTCTCCAGACAGAGTGGATTAATCCCAGAAGCCTAGCTAGTTTATTTACAGTGTGAATTCCAGAGCAGTACTTTAGCTCAGGTAAACACCCAGTGAGCCAATACACAATCAGCCTGATTTTGCAGAGGAGAGCATAATGTTTGGTTATATTACCTTGTTATGAGAAAGTGAAGCTTTCCTAACAGAAGGAGCTTCATCATTCTACAGCAATTCTGGATCTGCTTTGTAATTCAAATCCCTTTCTTTCACAGCACAATAGTGGATCTTGCAGGGTTCTCCTACTTGTGTGTTAATGTAGATATTACTCATTAACTAAAGCCTCATTTAAAAAATTTTTTGGGACACAATAGCACTAGGATTTGTGTTTTACTGCAACTGTTATTTTTACTGAGACTATATTTTAAATATAAAATTAACAAGATCAGACCTATAATTTGGGAAGAAGTCATCTCAGTTAAGAAATATCAGAAAAACAAAAATAGAATTAGAAGGACCTTTCTGAATCTTCAGTAGGTCTGCAGGACACTTGTGAAAGACATTGTTTAGAATATCCACTTCCACTTTTTTCCTTTCAATACTTTTGTTATGATTACAAGGAAGCATGAGTAGATCACAATCTCCAAAAATCAGACATCTATTCATACCACAGGTACCAGCATTAAGAACATCAACTTGAAAATGGGTGCTCAGCATAAAGTCACATGGCAGATGTGAATCTATACTCTTTCCCATGTGCAAACCATAATCTATTTTACCTATATTGTTTTATAGCTTCAGATTATGCCTTCTCAAATTTCCATTCCTGCACTCGCAGTCCAAGAAATGCCTAAGCCTGTGAGATGTGGCCTGGTTGTGAACAACCAACTCACGGGACTGGAATATGAACTCCACTTTTTTCCCCGTCTTTTTCCCTTTGTTACTTTTTCCGTTTGTTACTTTGTAGGTGTCAGAGGAGCTGGAAGGAGCCGAACCCAGTCTACCTGACCAAAGAAACTGACTCTGGCATGTCTGAGACAAAAGCTGCTGTTGGCACAACTAATGTGTATATCCCTTGTATTCCAGCCTCTGGAAACCACCAAAAGTAATTGGATATACACTGTTTGCAGTCTCAGAACTACAATGTACCATCACATAATGTTACTCCTGTAGCCCCAACCAGACCCTAATCCGCTTTATTTTCTTGGCAGCAGCAGAAATGAACTCTTATTTATTGAAGGAATCTATCCGTAACACCCATATAGGTGCCCAGTGCTCCGTCCTGCCTGCTCAGGGGCTCGGTGACCCACAGGCTGATGCTGCTGGTACCTCCAAGTATCAGCAAGGGATTTTAAGAACTCTTGCCAGCATCCAGAAAAAACCCAAAACAATCCAAAACTACAATTAAACACAGAGAAGCCAATTCCTGCAGGGATTCACTCCGCAGGGGAAAGGAGAGGGACCAGGCTGCGCTGGTGATGCAGCACCACAGCTCACACTCAGAGAGGCACCGGGAGCAGGGACTGCCTTTAAGGAGGGATTGTATCCTAAAGTACCAGGCTCAACAGCTCTGCAGCTCCTTATCGCCCGTCCATTAAAGGAGAATGCACAGATGTTCTGGCATTCAGTCCTGAAAGGTGTTTTTACTACTTTGTAGACTCTTCCTGTCTAAGGCAATACCTTTCCTTCAGCTGGATGTACCTGGGCTGAACTCTAAATGAAGTACTGCCTTTGTCCTTTTAAAAGCATCTTGGATTTCTTGTGAACAGTGGTTCCAGCTTTCTTGAGAATGGAATGCGAAAGGATTAAATTCATACCAACTGTTTAAGAGAGAATTTTCTCCCAGGAGGAACATCAAAAAACTAGGATTAATCCGATTTTTCTGAGCTGAGAATGTCATGGCCAACCTCACAAGAACATTCACATTCTAAACAAAAAAAAAGTAAAATAAAATTGGGGACCAATTTCAAAGTGAAACAGTTTCCTACTCCCTCGTGCATTTCTCTTAGCCACAGTTTCTGAAGCCCTTACTCTCTTCAGCTTGGGAACTGAAAGAATATGAAAGGCAGACTGGCCTTAGAACCCATTGGGTTTTCTTTAGAAACATCCTCCTGCTTGGACGCTTTATATCTGTTTTCTCAGGAAAATGCTAAATAGTAAAATTTTAGCCTTCTGATGTTTCAGATGAATACACTAAATGCACTTCTATATGGTATTCAAACAGAAACTCCTCGCTACTCATCACCTCACAGCACGCTCTTCTTTGTTCAGGTGGATGGTAAGACTGTGTAACTTATCATTCCTGATCAGGACTCCAGTTAGTATTTCTTCACAAGCAAAACACCAATAATCATGATAAAATTCATGGGTCTTCCACCACACTTTGCCTCAAATTTTCCTCTTTGCTGCAAATGAACTGCACGCTAATTGACATATTTAATCTATGTCTCTAGAAAAACCCACCTGGATTTCCTTCATCAACTTTCATTTTAAAGCATTTATTTTCAGACATTTTCATCCGAAGCAGAAATCATCTCTGCAAGTTGTGAAGGATAATAGAATATCAGAGAACAAGATGAACAACCTTATTCTCCTTCTTTTTTCCCTAATAAAACTCCTTGTTTAAGAACAAAACAGAAATTATGATTACCAAATCTTGATAGTACAACAGTATTAATCACTGCTCCTTTAAAGCACAGGTCTGATTTGACACACTGATGAGCTACAGTTCAAATCCACATGTCTGTTTTCCATATACCAATGCTGGAAACTGTGGGATGCATCTATCCTCAAATGAGACCAGAAACTCTATCATAGCTGTTAAACTTCTCATCATGCCCATTTAATGAAATGTAAGAACTCTTCCGCTGGTCACTGCTTCTGTTCATGAACCCTGTGCACCTCGAGTCTGATGAAAATCACGGGTGGATGTGTGGAAGATCTTGGTTCCCGCATTGAGCTGATACGGGACAACTTATCCTGCAAACTGCCATCAAACTGGTAGATGAGTTTAAACACTAAAATGTTTTATGTTCATTCCAGCTGGGACAGTGGAAAAACCTAACTGCAAAAAGCTTGGTCAGAGCGCAGGCTGAGCAAAGCCAAATGAAGGAGCTAAGCTTCAGAATGTAATTGCATTTTAATGAGATTTTAATGTCTTACTGGGTCCAGGATTCATTGCAAACTTTTCCTCATAGCAAGTGGCAATCTGTGTTGAAGGCTGAGCAACCGCTGCATCTCACATGACCGATTTGAAGATCAAAAAGAGACAAAGCTACTTGAAACTTGCTTCCTCTGCGTTTGGGGGTTTTGTTTGGTTTTTTTTTTTTTTTTAATTCTTAAAAGCTATATTGTCTATTTATAATTCTTAATTCTGCACATGCCTGGTAATTGGTCCTGTTCTTCCAGACTGTGTAAAACTTGACCAAGAATCTACAGCCTTCCCACTTAGCTCATCTGAGAATGAAGAAAGGAGTACATAGCATAAGTTCAAGTCACTGTCCTCTTTTTCTTTACTACAAAAAACGAAGTCTGGACAACCAAGTTCTTAACAATCATGCAAAAACTCATGCCATCAGAAGAATACTACACAGTTGCATTACCTCTAAAGCCTTGACGATGGGTAATAGATTGGGTTGAGGGAGATATACAAACTACAATTCCAATTACAATTTCCCAGGACTGTCCTGTTGGATCTGCTGTTCTTGTTCTGCTCAAGGTTGCTTAGTCATCTAGAGGACAAAGATGTGGCTGGAGAAACACTTGTACCACCTATGTGCTTTAACTGACTGATACCACCACCCCTGAGAAATCTCAGCTTTGAAACACAGAGCTATCAAAATCACCATTTTTTACTAACACACCACATCAGGTGCACTATTTAATTTTTCTCTTCACAAAGAACTAACACATTTTCCTAGAAAGAGAATCAAGTAACTGTGAACAAGTCAGTAATGAAGATACAGCTTTTTAAATACTTCAGTACAAATATAATTTTCAACTTGCTCGTATGCAGCCAGTCTTTTGCATTAATAATCTGCAACAGCAGTTTTCTAAACTATGGGTGTATTTTTTTGAAGGGGGCGTATTAGCTTTTCAACATAAAAGCTGCAGCCTAATTTAAGTGCTAAATGGCAAAAGATTGCTAATACAAGTATATTCCCTGGTGGGCATTGTGCTCTAGCACAATTTCCCCACTTGCAGAATGCCTCGAAGACAGCAGGGCTTTTTCAACAGAATGAGCTGTTTTCATGAATCACTGAACCAGCTGCTGTTGGATACCTGAAATCAGGCTCAGGAAATGGATTCCTCATGTGTAACACAATGAACACTCTGTACAGGTAGGTCTCTCCTGTGCTGCAGGGCTACAACCGTGGCACCATCAGTCTGTAAGAGTAAATTTAGTGTTTTGCACAATAAAAGCATAAAAGCAGTGCCATATTGAAACATTCTGTGTACTGCATAGCTGTAATTGTTGCTTAAATACCTGAGCAAAGAGCTGTGATGCTTGCTCATCAGCAGTTAAAATTGTTTGAAAAAGAAATCATTAATGAGGAAAAGAGATGGGACTTCAAATCATCCCTCGCACAATATAACAGCTCCAATTTTTTCAGAGCACTTTAATCTTTTCAGGCATGTCTCATTCTTGATCCCTACTTTTGCTGCCCTTCCTTTTTTCCTAGTTTGAACTTCTGCTATGCTTCAAACAGATTTCATGGTTCTCCTCCTCAGCCACAGATCCCAAGTGGTACCAATTTTATAAAGTCTATTCATCCTACCTTTCCCTGTCACTAAGATGTTGGTGCCAGCACAGTTCACTTTGTATCTTGCCCTTTCCCAGCATCATTCTCACTTGAAAAAAATCTCATCTCTCTTCTTGCTCAGGGCACACCACCCAGAACAGTCTGTTTACAGGTTTTAATAGAAGTCCATCAAGCTGTGTGGACCCCATCACAGCTCTACACTTTACCAGCCCCTGAGCACACACTGCCTCTTGCACTGGAATTTCATGAGGGCTTTTTTTTTGATAGAAAGATGGGAAAAGTATAAATAAACAAAAGCCCAGAGACTGGCCGTAAGAAATCTACTTCTCTATATCCTTCATTACTACTAGGACTTGAGACATATAAAATATTGATTCAGTTAGAGGAAAAAAAACATTGCATGCCACACTTGGCTATATAAATGTACAGTGCTGTTACAGTGCCCTGTTTCCAAAACTTCAACCATAAAGAGCTTTCCTCTAAAATTTTGAGTTAAAGAAAGTAAAAATAAAGCAGAGTTTTGTCTAATGCCATAAATTATTAAAAACCTACTGTGGCTTTTTTAGTTAAAACTTGCACAAACAAAAGATACCAAATTGTCGGTGCTTCTTTCCTGGGGACAGAGACAAGAGAGATTTGCTTTCTGAATAGCCTGGTTGCCATCAGCTAGAACAAGCAACCAAGACAGCAGAACTTGTTTGGGACCTCCTAGAATAAATACCAGAGAAAGAGGAACATGAGTTTTTCAATGACCTGTGAAGGGAGGAGCTTGAGGGTCACATAATATCAAACATTAGTGGTAGTGCAAGAATTTGTGGACGACTTCACTGTTACCTGCTGTAAATTTATACTAAGAGAAAAGCATAAATTCAAATTATTACAGCAACTTATTTTCTCTCCCCTACATGACACATCTTGAAGATAAATTACTGTTATTTGAGAGTAACAACCTTCTCTGAAGTATCTCAAGCTGGACACCAAAATGACCATCATGTTATTGGAAATCTGGCTGATCTCCATGCTGATTTTAGAGGAAGTCTCTGCAAACATATATCCATCTCTGCCTCTAAGGAGAGAGGGGGAAAAGCCACATGCATTTGCTGGTGTAGTCATAGCCAAGCATGTAGAAAGATGCTTTGAAAGAATTTGACTGAGAGGACTTTGGGGAAAAAACAAGATCCTGGAGCTATTGCTGCTGAAGAAATGACTGCCCTGTGCTACCGAATTCTTTCTTTGCTCTTCAGCTTCTCATCATGAATTGCACTGAAGTGCAAACACTCAGCCTGAAATGGATTTTTCTGAAAGGTCAGGTCCCCAGCACATATTTGTATGGCATTTGATCTAGCAGGAAATTAAAACTTCTGATGATTTTAGGAAAGGAAGGATCAATACCTGAATGGAAGTCCTCAAGTGTAAATTCACCCAGGGACTGGCAGGACTTACCTATGTATACACTGGCCTGTGAACTTCAGACTGCAAAGCCAGCATGCCAGGATGTCAGATCAAGGTTGTCCTCAGAGACTAACAAGAATAACATTCAGAGCACATGCTCACTTCAGCTCTCAGCATCCACTCATTAAGCCCTCCGTTCCTCATGAATATGGACTGTCCTGAGCCTTCAGCAGATAAAAATTGAGATGCTCTTTTAGCAGTCTAAACATGCTCTTGTGTGCACAACACAAGCTGGGGAATTAACTCAGTACAAAACAGCTAAATTCATTTTGGTATTTCTTCAGAGAGGCCAGCCAAAAAGAACTTTCATAAGGAGGTAACCATTGTGTATCCCAGAATAGTGAATTGTGCTAAGCTGTAACTTGAGACAGTCTTTAAAATTCTGTCTCATACAGTGGCCTATGGCCACTGCTGACAAGTGGAGTGATCTGCCCCAAACACAGAAAACACTGCAGGCCTTCTAATTTTACAGACAATTATTTTGTAAACAGACAGAAAAGATAATGTCTTTCCAACAGCTTCCAAGAAAAGCAGCTTCCCTTCTCCATCAGGAACTGACCATACTCCTCCCTACTTCTGGACATAGTGCTTTCCAGTCTGCACTGAGTTAGGCCCAAACATAGAAATACTTCATTTCTCCAGAGAGCAGCCAGTCCTTTTAGCTCATATCTGACTCCAAATTCTATCACAGATAAAAATAATAGCTCTTTGTGGCATAGATGCAAAACCAAAAGGATGCAAATATCCTAAATGAGCAAGTATATATTATGCATACATGTAATTTTATTGAAGCACCACTTATTTAATAATGCAAATTCATGTTTTAGCAGTTCAGTAAATAAATCAAGAATAAGTTATTCAATAAAGCATGTGGGCTAATTGACATATGCCAAAACCAATTACCTAATACAGTGTTAAGTCTCAGCATAAGATAACCTTGCTTATCTAAAGTAGCAGGAGATTTTAGTCATCAGTTCAGGACAGTTGTTCCACAGCTCATCTAAAACCAACCATCTCCAGGAACATTGTGCCTCTTAGCACTATTTTGGGATATCAATTCAATACTGACTCAAACAAACGTGTGCCGCTTAATGAATTATCAGCTCAACTCTCCAGTCCTTGAGACATTTCAGTCTCTCAAATGTCAAATTCAAGCACAGCTTTCATGTGGAAAGAGCCATCAAACACCAGTTATCTGCAAAGCACAAACAGAGCTTAGTGTCCTGTACATCTCCATACCTTGCAGTAGAGCAGGATGAACGGAAACCTCATTTCAGCCTTGTTCTATTATATTTATGACACAGACATGTTGATAATATGGCCTGTATTTCCCCTCTCATTCATGGTCACAGAATGATCCCAGAGTGAATTTACTTCTAATCTGAGTAGGTCTGTAGCTCTGCCTTGACAGCTGGAGCCCATATACTACAGAATGTTTTTTTCACACAAAAAATCACTTGGGTCTCATTTCTGGCACAGAGTGCTGCAAGGAGAAACCCAGTGTATTTTGAAGTACTCCCTTTTAAAGGACATTAAACAGTGAGTATCTACATTTACTCGTTAAGAAATATCAGTAATTCTGTGAGGTAAATAACCTGCAATTAAGCAGAAAAAGTTTTTCAAGACACTTGGTTTTTCTAGTAGGAAAGAAACAAAGACTTCTTATAGTAAAGCCATGACAGTGCATGACAAACCTGAGAGGTTATCAGCCGGCATTTCTGATTTTGGCACACAATTATTGGCAAATTCTGTACATCAGTGAAGGGATTCAAAGTTTGACAATGGAAAAGGCAACAAAAATCCATCACTTGCAACGTGGGCAACAACAATGCATTAACCAACAAAGCCTCACACTCAGCAGACATTAGCTAATACTGAAGAGACAGCGTCTATCCTCCAGGTAATCACTGCCCTCTCACAGAACACAAAGCCTTAACCCAGAGAAAGTTATAAGCTCAGGATAAGGACCTAATGATGACATACAAATACCTACTATTGACAAAACAAGAGACAGGAATTTAACTGCCATCAGGTCCTTTCAGAAATTTACTGTTCATAACCACCACGTGCTCTGTAAACTGAGGCCACTCTAAAAAACCTGCTGCAACTTTCTGATGTCCTCACAGAATCACAGAAGAGCGTGCTAATGTTAGCTGGAAGTTAGACAAAGAGATTTCACTGAGGTTTAACAAGGTTCTCTAGCTGTGTTAGAATCCGCAAAATTGCTGAATACCAAGTTATGTTCTTTTGGCAGGTTCTTTAAAATTCTGTCTTATGCTTAGACTAAGTTTATACATTCAAAATAAAGGTAATTCATTCACTGACAGGTTACCATTCACTGATTATGTTATTCCCATACGGAAAGTATGGAATACATTTTTGTTAAGTGTGCTGAACACGGACATAGCAAGCAACTGTCCCTGAACGATACAGCATATATGGCAGAATATATTTTGATACGAACAGGAATAAAAAAGAAGTATGATAAGATAGAAGTCAGTAAGAGAAAAGTATTTGCCACGGAGATTACTAAGTGCATCACCAAGATTCACTGCCTATTCAAAACACAGAGGGAACTGCAGGATCCCATGTCATGTTGCACATGGAAGCTGCCAAACCCTGAGTGATTTTTTGGAAAGGTGACTGTTATCTTAGAAAGACGCTCAGTATCAGCAGCACAGCTAGAACTGGCGAGCGTGAGTCTGAGAGAGAGCCAGCTCTTGTAAGGTTTCCCACATTAAGTCTTCTGACAGGGACACAGACTCTTGATGCTTATCCAGGCTGAGCTGGATATCAGCTGAACTGCTGAGTCCCTCTGGAGTGTACCCAGGCACTTATCATGGAGAGAGAGGGAAGCTGCCCCCAAGAGCAGAGTGTTTTTAGGTGGCACAGCCCCACGAGGGGCACAGCTGCTCTCCCAAGAGTTGAGCAGAAATCCCAGGTAAGCCTGACACAGCACTTTAAGTTATTTCTTCAAGTATTTCATGGTACAGCCAGCAGCTGCCAGGCAAAGAGGAATTCCCCATCATACTGGAAGTGGAGTCTCTTCTCTCATGTGCCACAGAACCTCCTCAAATTCTGTGGTCATTCTATCAGACATATAGCAATTAGCCCCCAGCTCAAAACCACTTTCTCCTTGGAGTTTCCTCTCCAAAAATGAAACATTTAGTTTGCTGCTGTTTTATGCACTCACACAGAGCTAAATTCCAATTCAAATTCTACCTTGCCCAAAGCCAACAACAGCTGGCATACAGCAGCCTTAGAACTGTCTGTGGGATTGGCTGTGGATTGGGGGTCTCCTTGTTTCTACACAGACATGGAGTGCAACCAGTTTCATCAAACCCTTCTCTGAAGGGCTGCTTGGCCAGTGCTGGGGGATGCAGAAGTGCCTTCCTAGGTATCAGCATCTGCTTAGGTTTTCAAAATGAAAAACAAAGGAGAGCAAAGAAAAATACTTGAAAGAGGATGCTTAGATGAGACCCAAATGTGTGTTGGTGTCTGCATTGCAAATTTCACTTCCTTTCAAAGAATTCCTCTTCAAAACATCGCTGTGATCCTTTGCAAACATACTTCCCCTGTCACCTTCCAAACTGTCAAGGAAGTAAACTGCATACAAAGTCACTTTGAACGTTGAAGTATTTAAGCAAATTCCCTGGAACTCTGTTCTCTGTGTTGCCTCCTGTGATTAATCTACTGTAAAAACACTTATTGATCACAAGCTGAACAGGAATACACTTTCCATCACACATGCTACATTTTGAAGTTAAAAGCACAAAATTCTCAGGAGAACCTTTTATTCCGTAATAAAATCTTACAAAAAGAAAAATTCAAGTTGATTATGTCTAGTTAAACAGGGAAAGAGACTAAAACTTACTACAACTTAATTTTTGCAGATCAACAGATGGTCACATCCAGTTAATCTCATCATGTTCCTTACATATTAAATACAACAATCAGCCAATGCGCAGCATTGCAAATTACTCTGTTACTACGTAGCACTGA
The DNA here is from genome assembly GCA_013397175.1 of Platysteira castanea. Taxonomy (NCBI): domain Eukaryota; kingdom Metazoa; phylum Chordata; class Aves; order Passeriformes; genus Platysteira; species Platysteira castanea. The sequence goes on from VYXC01010087.1 coordinate 174,969, forward strand.
AAGGGAGAAATTTATGCTTAGCAGCCCAGTACCCGGGCATTTTTTTGAGCAGAAAAGACTTGTTTGAAATGAATGGCATGAAAAGTGAGCTGAATAACCAAAGGACACCCTGCTAATAAAGACAAGAAGCCACATTTCTCCACCTGAAGCTGCTATAGGACCCCTGTATGGAGAAAAAAGTGACGTGGCTATGGGAGGGAGCAACTCAAACCAGTTTAAAAATCACCACCTGGGAAGCAGGGTCCATAATACAAGAACCAGGCTGTAGTAAGAGTTTTGTTGGCTGTGGCCAGGCTGCTCTCTGAGTGAGCCAAGTAAAATCTCACCTGGGTACACCCATGTGGCATTTCAGGGACAACACTTCAGGAAAAGTCATTCCTGTATTCAGGCTACTCAGCCTCTGAGAAATGCTGCACTCACCTGCTGTAGGATGGAGCTCTTGCCCAAGTCTGCTGTGGCAGGGGAGTGCATTTTCTGCCATGGTTTCTTTCTTTACAGTCTCTGACTATACTCACTTCTCACGCAGAATCACTCCCACTGAATTAGGTTTTAGCCCTTGGATAGAGACTGAGTGGGGAAATGGCCCCTCTGACATTCAGATTCATCTGCTCTCTAACTAATATGCACAGAGTAAATAAACTTAATTTACATAAATGAACATGATGATTTCTCCTTTAATGAAGGATTAACTATCAATGCCATGAAAGGCATCTGGAAGCAGTAATCCATGAGCCTTCCTTCTTAGGGGCCTGGACTACTTACAGAAATAACTTCTGTTCCAGCTGACAGGACACTGACAGATCAACAAATGGATTTACACAGTCCCAAAGGCTCACGGATTCAGCCCTGTGCCCCGGTGACCACACTGTCCTTTTCCCCAGTACTCAGCTGCTGTAGTAATTATGCTATGTAGGCCTGAATTGCCATGTGAATTTACCAATAATCAGGCACAGTATAGAAGAGCAAACCTGTTTTCCAGTCACAGAGCTCTTTGCTACTGATTCACTCAAGAATCTCGGAGAAGTTGTGTCATTTTCCTGACCTTCAGATTCTCTAAATGGGGACAAATGCTTCTGCCTTACTCTGCTTATTAGTCTGGCATGAAACACTGTTTAAATGCTGATAAAATAATTATAAATGAGACAACATCCCATGGCAGAGAAAATGAAAATGGCAGCACAATCTGAGGGGACAGTGTAAGTTAATTCAAAACGATAGTGGAAATATAATGATACAATTAGAGTGGTAAACAAATCTAGAGGTAATGAATCAATTTATTAAACTAAATGTCACTATGCATTCCTACCACGTAGGCACAATTCTCAGAAGAACGCCTCAAATAAATCTGAAGAACTCAAACATACCAAGATTGCAATTCAAAAAACTAATAGCAAAGTCTACCATTTAGGACTGCTAATAAGATTTCTGCAGTTTAATAGCTTTTCTCCCTAAAATAGATTTTGCTTAGCCATGTAACTAAGCTCACAGATCTCTGCTCTTGACCTTCTAGGGCAACTTCCACGACTGTACTAAAATATACACCACACTCCTAGGTCTGGGAGACAGATTTGTTGCCACAGAGGCTGGGTCACTGCGAGGTTAATTCTTACAGTAACTGCTTCTCAGCAGGACTCTGGTATCACGTCCAACAGCTCTGCTCCAGTATGCAGTGATGAAATGAAGGTGTTTATCTGCACATGAATGGGTGGGTAGGAATGGAACCGTGTTTGGGCGGTGAAATCCCGACACACCCATCCAGACACCAAAACTGGTGGCTTCTAAAGCAGACTCCCATAAATAAGGAAAAGTCTCCTACTGCATGATGCTCTTGAAGCCTAAGTCCTCAGGAAAAATTTAGCTCCTAGATGAAATGGGGGATGATATTTCCATGCTTAGAAGAGAGTCCTTGTTTCCATACAAGGTATAGCCACTTTTTTTATTTTTAATGGGATTAATTCTCCTGACCTCACAGATCTGAAGAAGTAACTCATAAAATGCAAGGCTATTATTACCTGTGGAGAGAGGCCACAAAACACTGTGTTTGTGCTAAGACAGGATCTCAGGAATGACCTCTGGAAATGGGATAATGGGGATACAAGTTTCAGCTCCAAGGAGGCTTTATTGGACAAGGACACACATTGGGAAAAGCCAAGGGAAGGGTGGGTGACAGCAGGACTCAGACACTTTCTGTTTAGGCTCCAGGTATCTCAAGCACCTGGGATTCTCCACCCACTCCAGGATGACTCCGGATCAAGCCTCCAGGTACGTATCAGTGAACAGCCACCCAACAGTGAACTGGCTTTGTTCCAGTTACCTCAGGTACCCTATACACCCAACCATTTGCAATATTCCCTTCCTTTAACTTTGCTACTGTATTACTTTTCCCAGGCTAAAGAAGAATGCTGAAATCTAACAACCAACTGCAGCACATGCGGAATAGCTTCATTCACTCATCCTCCCATGACATGACAAAACCCCGCATCTCACAGGAGGACCAAGAGACCCACACAGCCCATTCAGGCTGCATCAGGAGAGAGAGGTACCCCACTGAAACTGGGGAGGAGTATCTCCTTCCAGCAATCCCCTCCCAACAGCAGTACAGAAAACCTCCCTTACAGCTCCATAAAACAGACCAGCTCAGGAAGAGATCTGTTCATCAGGTAACTGTGCCACCCTCACTGTAAAAGGTGATACAATGCTATCACCTACACACCAGCACACTGCCACTGCACATCCCAATGTGCTATGGTCACGTTAGCCTCATGAAGCTCCACTTCATCAGCAAATTCAGTATATATACAAGCCTGCATGAAATAGTCCACCTTGCTGTCTGCTGGTGTAGGACAGCTGCAACACTGGCATGTCTGACCAACACATCCATTTATTTGCCTTTGCTAAGCTTTAAAATAAGGCTTCAAGCCTATAGAAGCAGCTGCAGTAAAAAAAAAAAATTGCCTCACTAAAACCTCTGAACAAGAGTTTGTTTACAAAGCAAACTGAATTTCTCTGGGACACTACCAAACAAAACTGAACCTCTCAGACAGCATGTCTGCTCTCAGAGATGGCAACAGAACCGCTTGAGTTCCCATTAGTATTTAAGCATACAACTGGGGAAAATCCACAGCCAGGCTCCAAACCTGCTGTGTCAGAGGCTGTTAGATTCCCCTCAGAGACTGCTGCAGGAAGAGCCAGCCTCACACCTCCAGGAGATGGTAACTCTCAGCTGACTTTCATGCATGTGGCCTCTCTAAAGGCACTGAAAAAGAAGTCATGGCACAATTCTGCAGAGCACTTCAGAGCTCTGAATCCTAGAACAGGCTGTGCTCACCCAGCTCAGTTAATGTGTACTGGTTTGTGCCAAGAGAGCCCTTTTACTGCTACCCACACTACTGCAGAGGCCACAGACACATGTCACCTGTGCCAGCCCAGCCACGGAACAGATTCTCTGGTCACTTGCCAGGGCCCCCAGCTGAACTTGGCTCTGTCGGGAAGACGGACTGCTCCCACCACTTCCCATCACCATCCCAGCATGGCTTACCGCAACCCCGGAACACCACAGGGAGCTCTGCATACCTTGCCAACAGCTCACCTTGGCCCTTGCTCTTGTCCAGTTTAGATGCGTAGCTCTCACAGAGACCCTGGCTGTTTTACGTGTGGGAACAGATGAACACTGCTCAAAATGCACTACTACTGTGTGCTGCCTGCAGCTTAGGCCATAAGCAACCTTCCAGGCAGCTCCACAGCTTTTTGCTCTGATACCCATAGAATTCACCTGCAGTGCCTTGCAAAACACATGATTCTTTGCAGCTGGCCTCTCCATTTCTCCCCTCCCTCCAAGGGACAAAGGAGGCTTATCATCAAAAGAAGACAGACACGGTTATCAGCAGCCTACCAAATCTGCTTGAAGCCATGCAAACAACAGCTCTGACCTTGGAGGCAGTCAAAACAGAATCACATCTTATCTCATTCCCAGCATGGGCATCTGATTAGTTGGAAGGACACTTAACATGGCGAGACAGAAGCACCTTCACTGCACACAGGAAAATCTTGCCTGCACACAGAAAAACAATCCAATAGTAAATTCACAAGAGTAAATTTGCAAGAGTTAATTCATAAAAGGTGGTGGCTGCATCCTCAAATCAGCTGCCTGCCTGCCATCCTATCACTACAGTCACTTGGCATTCCAGCCTTAGAATTCAGTGTCATTCCTATTTTTATAGGTACTGTTAGCCCTGAAAACATAGTTATTCTTCGGACAATTACAAGGAAGGATGGAAAGGTTGAACCTATTTCTCAAGGGTGAAAGGAGGTTTCTGGTGAGTGCATGGAGGTGCAGAATCACAGTGGAAGGAAAAGTGGGTGGACACTGATTCCAGCGCTGGGCTAGCAATATGCAATTCCATTAGAGAAGAGTTATGCTTGCAGACTACACTTGGGATAAACTGCTAATCCTACCCCAGTATACCGGGCTAGAAAGAAACTGGCAGGTTGGTGTCACTTGCATCACAAACTACAGTGGTCAAACATCCTCTGCAGTAAGAGGGAGAGGAGAAGCAGTTCAGCTGAGTGAAATGAGGAACTTCATTTTGGGGTTAAGGTGTACATCTGGGAATTGAAATATAGCTGTCATTTAAAAACATCTTTGCTGGGTATTTTGTTGGTGTGTGCATCTGGGTTTTTTTTAAAGGAATGAAATGCTATCCATAGAAGTTACCCCAGTGCATACAGTATCTGGTATAAGCCAAAATCCTTATTTTAAAAAGGAGCAAGTTGAGGGAGACTGTGGGATTTGCAGGAGCCAACCACTTAAAAAAGCAAATCCTCTCTGAGGACAAACCACACTGAAATTGTTCCCAGGCTGCATGCATAGAAGGGGAAAAACACTCAAGAAAGAAAACCTTGCATTTTCACACCTGGGCAAGGGTAGAGAGACCTTATTTAAAAAACAAGCAAAGGTGTTTTCTATACCCAAACCCACTTCCTCCATCTTCAGTCCCTGAAATGTTAATTTAAACATAAAGGAGTTCCTGATCCTGACCATGGACTGCATAAAGCAGAAATGTTCAGAAAACTGTTTTTGGCAGAGATACTGGAGAAATAGACAGGTGTCACAGACAGGTTTTAGGAACCAGTAATTTACTTGTTCATTTGTGGAGGCCAGGACCTAGAAGCTTCATTGCATTAGAAATTTAGGAAAGACTCATCAAAACACAGAAAATCAGCTTAATAAAATTTCAGATGACGATGTGATGAATAGTAAATACACTGCCATCCTGTCCACCTGGTGATGACATTTGGGTACATTTACCCAAGACATACATTGTCCTTTCCATACCCTGCACGTACACACTGCCATAGGCAGTACAGTTTTCCCCGTGGCACCACCAGAAGTTCAGTGCACTTGGAAAACAAGGCTGCTATACAGATGTGAAATAAAACCTGATGGTGAGACCTTTCTTGCACACAGTTTCAATACTTTTTCTATCATGTGATCTGCAAATGGTCCAATGATAATCAGAGATATGTAATGAAAAGGTCTGTGAATATTTCATTGTTTGTGATGACTTAGAAAATAAAGAGCTACTTCAACTGCTGATCAGAGTAAGCTTCATGAATGGTCTGTGAGGTTACAGAGAGCAAGACAAGCAGAATTTACCCCTATCAAGTAAGCACAGACTTTTCACTGGCCTACCACAAGAATAAAAATTTACTGACACACCAGTTTTCAAGGCACATATGATGGTTATTGATATAAAAAAGCTGCCCTCTGAATAAACTGTATATTGCATGCGGTCACAGAGCTATTCTCAGCCTAAATCCTCTGCTGAAAATACTGTAAACATACCATACACAAACAGTCTGTGCTTGAAATTCAAAATGAACAATTATTTGATTCATAAAAATAGAAACAAAAAGTCTCAAACAACAGAAATCCCAAGTAAACCCAAAACATAACTCCTCCATCAGAGAAACTAATGCAATTACAGACTCATGAAAGTAATGGCAAATCACACAAAGAACCGACTCAGCAGTTCTCCATGTCTCCCCGAGTGGGGAGCCGTGGGAGCAGCTCAAGCTCAGTTGCTTAGTGGGAAGCTCCATTCCATTCCTAACTTCAGGATCCAGTTTCAACAGGAAAGCTGAGCTATGGAATCAACACCCCTCCTGACTCCCCCCTGGCTGGTGGGGTGCACCAGCCACACAACAGGAGGGAGCCACACTTATCAGGAGCAGCATTAACTTCTTCCGTGAGAACAAAAGCCTCAGGTATGTGCCACGGGAAGATAAGCATCTGGCTCCTCATGCACCGGGAATAAATGGCATTTAGACCCCAGTGCTTCCTGAAGGACGGACTCCAACAGGCTGTACCTGCCCAGCAGCAGTGGCCTGAGACTTGTTTCTGTGTCCTTAACCAGACCTAGGTCCTTGCACTCCCCTTGAAAGCACAGCCAGAACTGAAACACAGCAGTGGGAGGGCACAGGAGGTACCTGAGGTTTCCAAAATCACCGAACAGGTGCATGAGACCTGGTAGCGCCATCCACAGCCTCAAAGGCAGAGGAAGGGCAGGTCCCAAGTGATGCTTATAAAGTCTGTGAACAGAAAACTGGGCACGGAGAACCTGTCTGGGTTGACAACCACTGAGCTGTGTGAAATAACACGTGCCGGGGAGATTTCCAGTGAAAAAAAACAAAGATACATACAAACCTATCCACATCCCCAGGAAGCAGAGACTGCAGCGATGCTACACTGCAGTGTGGGGAACTGGGGACAGAAATCCCAAAGTATTACACAGAAACAACAGCGATAATCAGTGGGGCACTCACCACGACCAGAGGGTCAGTGGCTGCAATGACCCTGTGACCCAGTCCCTGCACCACTCTCTGCTCACAGAGGCTGCCCAGGGTGCTCCTCTTCAATTTCAGACTTGCCAAGAATTTGTCCCAGCTGGTCAAAGAGGTGCTGGGCATTAATCTGCTCCTGAACAAATAAATTCCCTCTCTAACAACCTCATGTACTGGACTGCAGGAGTCAGATGCAAGACACACAGTTTTCAGGACATCCATTAACAGCAACAAGTATAAATTCAATACACGTTTTACCAACTATGTTTAGGTGACAGTATTTTCGCTCCTGTAAATCAGTCTATAGCAAATTAAATCCCTAATTTCACTACAGAGATTTGTATTAGCTTCCACCAGCCTTGACTTTAAGCTGCTTATTTCACCTTAGACATCACTGTTTCATTGATTAGAATATATAAATAGAAACCTGTGTTTCTGCATCAAGACTTTTTCTGTACTGCACAGGATGACAGATATATTATGGTACTACACAAGAAGTAACCAGCCAATTCTAACCCCAACATGAAGTGCAAGTTTGGAATATTTCCACTGAGAACAGCAGGGTTATACTGGTCCAAACTTATTCGCAGCAGGCTTTTGCAAGCTGATTTTTAACTTATGATAAAAATGTAAATCTCACTCCTGTTTATTTCTCAAACAACTACTGATACCAGTGGTAATCGTGTCATGGAAGAATGCACAACTGAATATACTAGAACAAAAAACATTACTCAAAAAATCTTTCATTTTCAATTTTATGGAAAACACTGCAGTCATCCTTATTTGGTCTTCATAAAAGATGAACAGATTTTTGGTTTTTAATCACCTGTAAAAATGAATTTAACTGTGAGAATGAATCCAGCAGTCAGAGGCAAGACTGCAGCCAGCTCTTGCAGTTCCACTCCATGTACACATCGTGTCAGGACCTGCTCCAGAAAACCCTCCTGGCTCAGAAGCGCCTGTGTACCATCGAGCTTATTACTGTGCATGGATCCTGGAAAACCGGGGCTGGAAACCAGGCAACTGACCCATCCCTCAGCTTTGCACCACACAAACTCTGCCTTGTGATCTCCCCACTGTCTCCTGCTGCCCTGACAAGCCTGGTTATATGGGCAGGACAGGCCTTGCCAACAGCCAGGCTGTGCTTTGCTGTCCATGGGCTGTTTCTGTGCAGGGAATTCAGGATACTCAGTCTTACATTTGATGCTCTGTGCCTCTAAAACTCACACTGACCATGGTGGGGTTTCTTCCACTTCTTAAATATTAATTACAATATTTTCTTAAATAACCAGTTGAGTATCTATCCCTGAAAGGTATTCTGACATTTCTTAATTTAAACTGCAATTTGTAATCCTTTAAAAAGGACTTCCCAGGATACTCAGTTGCCCAGGGTTAGGCATTTTCATTGCACTTCTCTGTGGACTAATCCCAGCTAACCAAGCTACATTCATTAACCACAGACAATTACTTAATCCACTATTTTCATGACAGGGGCCAGATCCCACACAATGTTGTCATACCACTTATTCTCTCCTATGAGAGGAAGAAGGATGATGAGGCATCAGTACTGACCCTAATTGTCACAGCTACAAAATGCCAGTTTGCAATAAAACTTCCTTCCCAGTTCGGGTTTTGCTGTGAATCTAGATCTCATTATAACATATGGAGCCATTATGTCCAATTATGCCATGCTAAATATCCTGCTATGGGGTACTTAGGGTAGAACGTCTTCCTAATGATAGAAATTACATTTCTATTAGATTTGCAGCACACCATCTCTCTGCTGGAAATCTGAGACTGAGTGTTGCTCAATGCTATAACCTCTATTCTGAAAGAAAAATTGGATTTAACTATTAATTTATTTAAAAGTCACTTTCTGCTTACTTTGCCAGTGCCTTAAGGAACACTGCAGTAACAGAGAGGCTCTGCAGAACTCCTGAAGGTCTTACAAAAATAAGATATGATAATTCAGCAGTCCCTGCAGAAATCTGAAGTATTTTCAATAACATTATTACTGAACACTAATAAAGGAATCCCCAGCCCGCAGTACAGGTATGGTGATACTGCTGTCAATATTTCATTAAAAATTCCTAGAGGGCAGCAGGGATCCAGCTATGAAGAAGACAGCACTGACATCCAAAGCTCTGAAGGGAAGAAAGCACATTTTTGGCTATCATTTATTAAAAAGGAGCTTGCCTCTTCTCCTCATTCAGAACTCATTTTTTCAGATGCAGTTTCAGTCCTTCAGTTCATGTAAAGCACAGGTTAAAACACACCAAGGTGGCATTTCAAGCTGGAGAATAGTCATCTGCCAGGCTTTACATCATTATACACTTTGCCTCAGTTTTGATTCATATAATTGTCACACTAAGTTCTGGCAGAAAGAGCACAATGAAAAAGGCTTTAAACCATGCTGTTATGGTTCCCTACATATTGATGTGACAGGTATGTTATTATTGCACAGTAACTGCATATCTATTGAGAATGATACTTCCAACTCAACACACTGTGTCTGTAATTCAACTTGGTAACATATAACCTTGAGCATACAGTGGTTTAATTGCTAAAGAAAAATGAGACGGAATTACAAATTTACTTTACTCTTACATATTTGAAAAAAATAGACATTTGATAAATTGTGAGATCAGGAGAGTGGAAATTCAGAGCCTGGGGCTGGAAATGTAAAAATGTACCTCGTCTCACAGCTCCCAGCCCAAACCTGCAAGTGGTCTGTGCAAACTAAGCTGGAGTGGACAGGCTACAGAGGCAAGAGGTGACACCTCTGGCTCCAGGCCACCCAATGGCCATGGTGGCAAAGCAATTTATCTGCTGTTGACCAGTGCAGGACAGTGCACAAGCCATGTGCACCAACTCTTCTTCTGGCACTATTCACAGGAGCTGTATACCAGAGGTTTTACCTGCAAAGCTAAAATCAGTGGTAGAGGAAGGAAGAAGAGTGTTTCTGTGTTCAAGGTACTGAAGACAAACATTAACTGGCAGCTACAATTTCTGCCAGGTGCTTTAAAGCATTTGGATAAATATGTGCAGCCATAAAGACTGCAGCTGGGTCTCCAAAACCTACTGACTACAGCACAGAAACCAGGGGAAGAAAGCAACTGGCCTAGAAATAGGTGCATGTGCAGGGTGACGTTTGATCTTGTTCACGACAGCGAGGGTTAACAGGAGACAGTGCTCGTGGTGCTCAGCCCAAAGCTGGCACACAAAGGAAGGAGCACTCCATTCCATTAGTCAGCTAAGATGACATTTCTAATTTGACGAGGCTTTTAGTCAGAATGTAACCCTGCACTACAGCCAGCCCATGGACTCCAAATGCAAGGAAGCACCGCTTGGATTTATGGTCCTGAACTTGTATTATGTGCAAAAGTCTGAAAAAACTTTTATTTCCCCTCTTCTCTGTTCATTTAGCCTCTCATTACAAATTCATAAAAGTGCCTCAGTAAAATGAGGCTATTACAATCCCAAGCAATTTTGATTTGTTTAAGACAACACAAATGAAAAATGAGAATGTAAAATATTTATACAAACAAATGACATTTTGCCATTTTCCATGCTAAAGTGGCAAGAGGAGAATGAAAACACGGTTGACACTGGAATTCCTTCTCCCAGTAGGCAGAAATTAGAGATCAATCATACATGACATAGAGTTAAAAAACAAAAAAAGTCAGTCAGGAATTTAACCATGCCGTGGCTTGCATTTGCAGCTCCAGTCTCATTTCTTTGAGTATGTCTTCTATACCTGCAGTGCAAAAAGGTGCAGACCAGTCTTTGTCTTGGCTTCCTGATCTCCATTTCTGCTTCCATCTAAGTTCAGCTTCCAGAAGGCAATTCTGAGCATGACATGCCTACGTACTGCTGATGTGATGGGCATGGAGATGCTTGGCTAAGGACTGCTGGCCCTAAAGACTTGATTCCAGTTATGCTCATGGTTTTGCACAAGGCCCAGCTATGTTGGCTCTTAAACTGCTTGTTTTGTCCTGCACTTAACCCTCATGGTACAAAATAAACACCTTGGCTGTATTTGGAAGCCATTCTTTAAGGCACCTAGCTGCTACGGCAACAGCTTTTGTAGGAAGCAGATGTCCCACTCTCTCCATAAACCCAGGAGCTCTAATGGCACCTTGTGTTCTTGGTGATACCCCAAGGAAACACTACAGTCACAACAAGTGAACCAGGCAGCCTGGTGCCTGCCATCAGCACTGCTGTTCCACTGGAGACAGCCTTCCTAAATAGAGACCACAAAAAATGTTAAATAGCCAAGACTGCCTCACACAGAGATTACCTTGAAAGAGCTGCTGAACAACAGCAGCTCTTCTCTATTCTCAGCACCTGCAAAAGGCATTAGCAACCCTCACAACTAGCACAGTGAAAAGGCACGTAGAGGTGCTGAACAACTGGCTGCTGCAGACATGGATTATTAACAAACACAGGCCTTCCAGGTTGCTGAGCACCCGTGGCATATTTTGATAAGAGAGCAGAAAGGCAGCCACTTCTTTTCATGATTCCTTGCAGGGGAGCCAGCCTCATGCTGGCACAGCCATAGCAACCCAGACATCAACAGAGCATCAAGGCAGATGAAATCACCGAGACAGAAATGCAGAAACTACCCGAGTGAAGCGTTTGCATTAGTGACTGCCCTGCACCAGAAGGCAGCACCTGAGATCCTTCCCCTAGAAACACTTTAGTAGAGCTGAGATGTGAATCAGGACTTTGTGCCTTGAGTCCTTGTGTGCTACTTTTCACACAACATCCACTGTAATCCAAGTGTTGTGATCACACAGGGAAAAGAATATGAGACTTAACTCTCAGCTCTCAGGGCGACAACAACTACCTCTGCACAGCTCTGGCACACAGCTATTTTTTGTAATGCACATGTGGAGCTCCCCTTTACAAGAGGCCTTTGTAACTGGAATGATAACAAAAGCCCATTATGAGAAGGTGAAGACTCTAGCTGCTAGCAGATGCCAAGTTGCTAATGACCCCACAAAGATGAAATCAGAGCCAGGGTTTAACCACCTAACAGCCTCAGCAGATGCCATTGGGCCTGGCTGTCTTGGAGCAACAGGAGGGGATGCATCAGAACCAGCCACGGCTCTGCCTGAATGGCAGAAACCTTTGCATGGCAGCAACACTGTCCAGCCAGCCTTACACCCACCCAGGTAGCTGTTCATCCCCTCTGGGGCTGCGAAGATTAAAAGAACATATGAGATCTCTGTTGTCCTTAAAACACTGCTGCTTCATTTTCATTAAACTGTTGACTGCTATTTCAGAAGAAGAGTCAGGAAACAAACCTCTGCTTATCTAAGAAAATTATGAAAGAAGAAAAAACAAATGGCTCCATCCCAAGCAAAGCCGTCTGCTCTATTGATTACATTTAGCAGCATGAACATGCCTTTTTCCTCAGCCTCTCTCCCGCCTGGTATCAACAGCCTGCCTCAGGACCTGTGAATTAACCCTCCACAGGAAGATGCAACCTGCGACACACCAGAGTATTATGTTTTTATTTTTTGAAATGCACCGTCAGTCCAGCCAACAAGAAGCAATAGGTTCCCTGAATGAGGCTGTGAGGTAGAAGGGCAAACACAGTCACTGAGACTCCTCTAACACCCTGCCTTGAAAAGCAGTATATATAAGCAGAGACTTGAGGAGAGGCCCTCAGGCTCTGTGTCCCTCACACACACACATCTGCATGGCAAGGAGAGGAAGGCAGAAGGAAAACATGGTTCAGGCAGCTACAGAAATCAGATCTGCTTCTAACTGAATCTGCTCTCAGTTGGGGAAGAGGTTGAGAATGCAAAGTCAGTATTTCCTTAACTCGCCCCACACCTAGGAAGGGGAATCAGTCTGCTCTGTGTCACTGGGCACTCTGAGGGACCTCGGCCTTTGCTGCTGCTGTTTATGAAAATCTCTCTCAACAAATACCTTCAATCCCCACATAAATCATTTTTTTGTATATCTATCACAGGCTGTGGCCCAAAGACAACACACATTTTCATAGCATCAGTTTTTTCTGTCATGTGTATAACTCAGTTAAGAAAGGAAAGGACACACATGTGAGAGTATTTTTCAGCAGTTTACTGTAGACTGGGAAAGCAGTTATTTTCCTTAGCTGCTGCTGTTATAAATCAAAATGTGTAGATAGGAAAATATTAAGGTATTTATAGCTATGTGAATAAGTGAGTTTGTGGAGCGCTGGCCAAAGAAAGCCAAACAGTCCTTTCACTGACTGAAAATGACAAGCTTCTTGGCTTCCTTGGTAAAACAAAACTGCAAATGCTCATTTCAGAGCAGTAAAAATACACCGTAATGCAATATTTAAAGTATTTTGTTCATTTACTGCTGTATTTTAATAGCAATATTGATAACGTTAGAAGCAATATGAGGTTCTTTCAAAAGGAGAAACACCTAACCCATTATTTGTTGAAAACAACATACAAAATCTACTCATATTTTTTACCTGACCCATCTGGCGAATTCAAAAGCACTTCATGTATGGCTTTAATTAACCAAGAATATCAGGCAAGCTTTCCAGCCCTCTTTTACTGGAGCACTCAAGCGCTGGGTAACACAAAATACTTTGTCTGGCCTTGTGTGGTCGGGGCAATGCCCAAACCTCTCTGCGGCTGCAGGCAGCACCCACAGCCTGAGTGCAGCTCCCCAGGCACTGACTTCAGCCACCACCTGTTCCATTCCTCACTTCCTCTCTGCTCTCCTCCACCTTCACCCACTTTACTGACTAGAGTAAAACGAGGGTAAACACTTAAACATTCAGTACCACACTGATACCTTGTCCACAGGGACACTGATCACTACCAAGTCGTTTTGATACAATGCCAACACATTGCCTAGGACCCAGCTGCCAACTGTGGCATTTTGCTTATTTTATAAGCAAGATGACATTTTGTAATTCTAGTAACAAACCATTAAGATGGGCAATTAAATACATGATATGGGGAATTAGATGTAAGGCACAAAGAGCAGCAGCAATTTCTTGGGTCTGTCACTGTACAGAACCAGACAGATGTGTTTGTGTTGTTTGGTTTAGCAGAAGGATCCCAGCAGCAGGAAAGGGAATGGAACCTGACTCCCTGGGCCAGCTGGGCCAGTCTGGGCTGAAGCCCATGAAACGCTGCCCAGTTTCTTGACCTGGGTCAAGCAACTACCTGCCAGCACGAAAGCTGATCTGAATCCTCAGTGTTTGCAAATGATCTTTCTGTTCATAATGCAAACAAATGTTTCTGCTGTCCCAGCTTTGAACTCAATGTATACTCAATAGCCAAGCCAAAAACAAAGTCATAATCGCTGAGGTGGAAATAATCGCAAATACTGTTTAATATCCCAAACTGGTGCCTTTTGCTAGCTGAGCTCCAGGGGCCAGCACTACCATGATGTTTGTTTGGGGGTAATTTCTTTGGAGGTCACCTGCAGCCACAGGAGCCCAAACTGCAGCACCTGGGCCCTTAATTCTGGCATTCAGGTCTGACCCCCAGAGCTAATGCAGGCCATCTGCAGCATGGCCCCTTTCCCTCTGCTCTGCCCCATTATCTGCACTTGCCTGTCCAAGGCACCTTAAAGCAGTTAACAGCTTTTACTTGGTCTCATTTCTCCTCTCCCTCTCATTCCCCTACAGGAACCTAGTCTTGTTTTTGTCAGGAATGCTTCCATCACTCTCCACCACAGGGAGACTGTGTCATAGCCCACAGACGACATTTAACATACTGCAAAATGTTTATTTTCAACTAATTTATACTTTGTTATTCTTGCAGTCATCCATCTCTTGCATTTTTCCAAAGTTCTTCAGCTGGGAATAGAAAGCTAGATCCCAAGACTGTAAAACAAGCTTCCACCAGGAAAGCTGTTCTGTGAATTGCTCTTTTAACAAACAGGGAAAGGATTGAAAAGCCAAAGAGAAACACAACAGTGATGACAGCCCCGACAGAAACCTGCCTGATAATTTCTGCCTGTATTTCAACATCCCTTCAGCCACAGCACATAATATAAGCATTCTCTTCTGAATGGACTCAGTCAATATTAATTAAAGGCACAGGCATTTTAACATAGCCAACAGGCTGCTTTCTCTGTCTTTGTGACAAAGGCATCAGTTTCTTGCGCCAGCTCTTCCAAAATAATCTCCATCCCTGGGTAAATTTACATTTCAAGGGAGAGTGCAGAAGGTCTCCAAGAACCTCATTAAAGTTCTCCTTTCACTGGGGCAAGACAGATGTTTTTATTTGCCAAAAAACAAATGGAGTCCCAAGCCAGGGGCAAATGTCTGCCTCAGGACACAGAGAGGTGAGAGCCTGCACTGGTGGGCAGATTTCACTGTCTGCAATTTGCTTTTGCAAAAGGTTAATCCCTAATGTGTTTCAAGAAGGCAAACACCAACCTGCTGTACATGCAGCTGCATACAATGGAAAGATTTTTATGGCCAAGGACAAAAAGGTCAGGGACGCTCATCACGTTCACATTTCTCCTGGAAAGCCATGCTGAACAACAAGCTCCTGAATGTGAGCCTCTGTTCACAGTGAAACAAGCACAAACTAAGGAATATAAAGCTGCAGGTGCTAGGAAAGGAGCAGGAAAGTACAATGTGCAGGTGCTGTAAGGGACCTTGTTTGTCCCAGGCATCCCATATGTTCCCTGTATTGTGCTATCGAGCCATGAAAAAAATGAGCCATTAATAATTGGATTTGGTAGACGTGGTTTACAGAACCTGAAGGCTTGAAAGGCCTGATAAACAGAGAGAGAAACGTATTTTTGTGAACACTAGAGCAAAGCAGGACATTTGTTGCCTCCAATATCATAAGCACTGAAGTTGAGCCTCAAAATAGTTACAAAATTTTTTAGATCCCACCCTTTATATAGCCTAAGATATGATTATCCTAGGGAAATTCCTCTAGCTCCCAGTAGAACCAGTGAGCTAATTCTCGCAACTGAACTACACCACACTATACAACACAGAGCAGGACAACAGCAAGACATGTATTCAGGTTATCCGTGCTTGCACAACTTTTACACACCTTGGGATCCTGCTTTCTCCAAAGGGACTGGCCTCAGCTGATCCAAATCCCATTTTAGCGTTCCCACTGGGTAACCTCAATGCAGTTGCGGCAGGAGTGCTAAGGACAGGGCATGTGTGAGATGCCACTGCCCTCTCTCTGCACGCACGGTACAGCCCAGCCCCGAAAATGAGACAACTGAAGCATGACATGCCAAAGGAGTGCCCAAGGACAAGTCCTGCAGCAGACTGCTGTGCTGAGGGAGCTGACCCACGAACAGAACTGCCTTCCTCAGCACCTGGGCTAGAAGCAAAGTCCTTTATGAGCACAGTTGGCTGAACAAACTGGAGGAGTCCATTCCTTCCAACTCGGTGGTAGCAATGAGAATGGAAAAAAAGCTTACATGCAGTGTAATACCAAAGTCAGCAGAAGGAAGACTGAAAATTGGGATGGAAAAAAACAGAGAATATAATTATCAGAGCAAGGAGTATTTTCCATCCAGATCTAACAAGTTACCACCAAACACTGAATGAGTACTACAGCTCTAATTCCATCTGGCAAGAGACTTGTAAATTTTGCTGAAATGATACAAAATACCATCCCTGCAAATTACCCTTCCACTTTCACCTCTTCCCAAGGCTCTGGAGCTCTGCTTTTGGGCAGCTGTCCTGACCTTTGGTATAGCCAGGTACAGAGCTGATACAGATGCAGCCATTCCCTCCAGGTTGTTCTCCCAGGCTTCCTCTCTAACAGCTCCCATCTCACCAACCACTACTCGGATAAAAAGGTTGATAGCTGAACTATAGCACGGGAAAGAAAAGGTGCCACAAATAAACCTTCAGGTCATCTGAAAATTGTCTCTGAGAGACAATCACAATAAATCCCAATTTCTTTCTTGAGTTATATTACCAGCTTTTTCCTCAGGGCTGTGTATCAGAATACCCTGGAACAGTGCCATAGTTCAGTATGTTATTTCCTGTCTATTTACAAGAACAACAGTTTACCCTCTAATTCTTTTTCACTTCATCCATTTCTCAACCTGAGCATATCTACTTCTGCTGCATTAAAATCTGTCTCATAGCAGGCTTATGTTAAAAAAGCAGTGTTTTTTTTGAAGTCTGTGACAAAAGAAGCTGGTATTTTGTATGAAGTATGAGAGTTACATTTTCCTGTTTGCTGACAACTTTCCAAACTACCACAATTCCATGGCACTGTGATCTGTAACATCTAGAGCATGGCTACAAAACAAATTTAACACATTCTTGATGTGTTCTAATTCTGATCTTATTTTGTGAAGTTGAGAGGCTTTTTTCTTAACTTTGTGATTCATTTTTTACAGGAAAAAACCCCCAAAACACACCCATAAATAATCCTGCCTTGTTGTAGGACTTACTGAAACAATTCTCTCCAAGAAAGAAAAATAGTTTCTATTTCTGCTACCTAAAAAATTGAAACTCCAAAACAAGGCTTCTCTTCTGTCAGGAGCACTGGAAATTAATTCATAGCACATCATGACATTATACACAGGCTTTTCCAGTATGGACACAGTGGAAATTTCTCATCAGGAAACCCTGCTCTGCCCTTCAGAGGGAGGTGCATTATAGCCACAGGTCCCACATGCTCATTCCGAGGAACTGACCGAAGTTGAAATTCCCACATTACAGGAAAGTTTCAGCAGATCGAAACTTTCGGAAACAGATTCCAGTATATGCTGCAGGGATGTACACATCTTTGTAAGACTACAGATGACAGTGCTGGCAAACCCATTCAACCAGAAATACAACAAACTTCATCTGGTGATATTTATGCTGGAAGAACTTGTAACTTCCAGTAAAAATTTTTTAAAAAGGGACTTTTCCACCTCACCACGAGCACAACATCCCTTTAACTGCTGCTGCTGCTTTGACTTGCCCACTGCAAAACCAAAGAGCACACGGAGTACCTCTGCTCCTTACTGCTGCTGCTCCTTTCCAGTCCCAACCTCTTTTCCAGTCTTCCAGGATAGCGTGGATATGCTGGTTTGGCCCGGCTCAGCCCCACCTCCAGCTACCACCAGACCATATCCGTGCAGCTCTCCAGCACTGGTCCAATGTATGTTTTATTCCCATTAGGGCAGCTCAGACTGCTGCCTAAACAGCCCCGGACAAAGATTACGCTGCCACAGCGGTTTCTACGCTGAAGAGCCATTTCTTGTTAATGCCTCTCATGTCTGCAGCAGCGTGAAGCTGCTCCACACAGCCCCGTGCCCTGGAAGTGGGCAGGGGGAGTGGGATGGGGCTGCCTCCCAGGCAGCTGGCTGCCAGCCATGGGAGAGCAGCCTTTCCTTTGGGGCTGCTGTCTGAGGCTTTTTTAAATCCCACTTTAGAAAAGGCAGCTTTGATTTGTCAGATGTAAAAGTGGCCTCCAGGAGGGGATGGCAAACTACTGAATTCCACAGAGTTATACAGGTTTAGATGTACTTACTTCTTTTATGGTATTTGAATACACAACCACCATCTTCTCTGGATATTAAGTGCCAAGCAATGAATCTAAGGGGATTCTTTCACTTTAGTCATGCAATTCAGATCACAGTGTGGTTTCAGCTGCACTAGGAGACTATTTTGAGTGTTCTGGATGTATACAATTCAGTCAAAATTAGCCAAAGTACTGATCCAATACCTCAATGAGCTGGTAAGTGCAGAAGTAGATGAAATAGCTAAAACCCCAAAGGGGCATGGAACAAAGGGATGGACAGCACGGCAGTAATTTTGTTATCCTAACACTGAGGTGAATCCTACAGATTACACAAAAAGAACATACCTGTCACCTGGTTTTGCAACGCTTGGATCTCAGTACGGAAAATGCTCAGGCACCTACCACCTGATAGTAATACCAGGGTGTTATTCAGTAAATGACATTTTCTAGACTAAAGCTACATTTTTATCCTCAAGCCTGTCAGTTCTCCCCGAACTGGAAGCTAACAAAGCACCAAAGAAAATTTTAAACAGTGACATGTCAGCATTTCTTCTTCCAGATTCACTAATTAATCAGCTATACAGTCCTGCATCTTGCCTGCTTAAGGCCAAGATGCCCTTCCTGATCCAGACTGTCCTTGGCTGTTAAATGACGGTTTTAGTCACATTAGTTACAGAAAAAGGAAAAAAGGGATAAGGATTCTTATCCTTATGTAGGTAGTCCACCACTGGGAATACTACTGTGAACTCTGAAGACAGGCCATCAAAAATAAAGGTCAGGTCCACTCTGCCCTGCCCCTGGTTCCTGGCTGTTTAAGAGAACACACTTTCACTAGTTCATAGTAAGATGCAAGAGAAAAGCTGGTTCAATCTGCAACACCCTAGACACAACACGGGCAGACAACAGGAAAAAGGGATAAGCAGCAGGAGGGTTTGTGGGGCTTTCCCCACCCCAAAGAAAGCAAGCTTTTCCAAGCTGGATGAGTTCTCAGTCTGAGGTCCCTTGCCTGTATTACCAACTTCTTACTGTCAAAATTAAAGAAATTTCCAACTTTCTGGTACCTTCAAAATATTCAGTACCTGGAACTGGCAGACAAGCACCCAGCTTGCTAGCACTGAATTATTTCCCATAGGCTTGACACCCAGTGGAGGAATGGCCAGGTGGGAGGCCCCAGCTCCCAATGCCTGGTTGCAGCAGGGCCTCTTTTGGGTGTGCTGCATCATCAAATAACTATGGATGCACAGTCTTACAGCAAGCAACAAGTCAGTTCAGCTGTGTAAGTTTCCTTTAACCAACTAAAATCACTCTCACATTCCAAATTTAAAAGCAGTAACAACAGGAGATAAGGCAGAGTGTCCTTAATGCAAAATCACCACACCAATTTCTGATACAGAACAACACCTACCAAACCTATGTCCTGTGAATCAAGAGGCTGAAAGCTTCACCTTGCAGTGTCTTCCCATGCCATAGGTGATACACTCCCCACTCCAGCCTCCTTCAGTTCAGCTGGCTGACTGGGATGCTCCGTTTGCTAATAAAGCACTTCCCAGTATTTACACACCCAACGGAGGGCCTGCCCCTCTTCATTTTGTCACTAATTGTGTCTGGGTTTAAAGGAGTGTTACCAGCACCTGCTCTTGTTTTAGTTTATCTTGTTTTAAGTCACCCCCTGACCTATCACAGTTCTCTGCTATCAGCCAGAATTACCAGTTGGTAATTCTGGATCAACTCCCCTAATTAACGTGTCTAGGCAAGAATTCCAAACAATTTTAAAGGATAACTGCAGTTTCAACAACTATCCTGTGTCAGCACAGTTCAAGGCCACAGGAATCTCTAGTGTCTCCAGCCCTCCCTGCTCTGAGGAGGCTTTCTTGGGGGCAAGCAGCTCTGCTCTCATTACAGGGACATGCTTTTATTCCTGATCTGTTGAGCTGAAATAAAAACAAACTGTGTCTAAGCCTTCTTTCTATTGTCCCTGTAGAAAAAAGGTGATTTATTTTCTAGGAAAAAAAATATGTGAGCTGCAAACATCAAAGCAATAATAATCTAGAGTTAATTCCTCACAGATTCTCCTTTCACCTAAATCAGTTCATCCAATTTGTTGTTGCACGACTGCAGTTACTATTATACCTATTTAACACGTGCTGGGTAAAAGAAAGCGGTACAACCACTGTCAAAGGCTTCAGGAAATGAAGGTTTTGCCTTCCTTGTCCCAGCTGCTCCTGGCTTCTTTGCAACTTTCACAGTCAAGAGCCTGTTTTGTACAAAGCCAGTGGCGCTTCAGCTCCCAGTGAAGTGTTTCAGAGCACCAGCAGCAAGGACTGTCTTCCCACGGCACTTCTGCACTGCGACACTGACACTGGTTCCAGCACCTTACTCCCTTTTCTCTCAACAATCGAGCAGCTTGTGCTGTCCCCTCTTGCCCCCGCATTCAGGATGTTCAAATGCAGAATAAAGCCTCAAAGTCCTTCCAACATTGTCATTAGAGCCATTCTGTTTTCAGGAAAAGTAAACCACCAGGTACTCAAGGGCAAAAAAAGAACTTCCACATGGTGTAGAGCACGGTTGAAGGGACAGACACAGCTTTCTCACCCTGCTGTGAAAGGAGAACGATGCCCTGTTAAGCTTCCTTCCTTGGTGGCCCTTAAAACTAGGCAGCACATTTCTAATGCTTTCAGTACATATGGTAATTTCTACTCAAGGTTCTATGTGCTGGCATTTTTCTGATGAAGTAGCCAACAACACCACAGCGGAAATCTGTTTCCCCTTTAACTCAGGACAGAGTGAACAACATCCTTTGATCAAAATGGGACTGAAAGTCATCTTAACACTGTACATTGCCTCTTCCCAAAACCTCCAGTTACTGGGCCCAGCACCAGGAGCCTTGAAGAAGGGTCTGTCACCCTGACAGCCCGCTCAGTCTGGTCCGTGTTTTCACCACGCACAAAAGGCGACAGCCTGACAAGTGCATTACAACTAAGCCATCCAAAGGCAGCCAGACAGAAACTTTGTGTACAGACCCTCCCCAGGGGACTGTTCTTTCATTTAGCTTCCTAAAAATAGCTCTTTAGAGGGGACTGAGGCTTTCAGGGGTTGCTAGTTGCTTTTTTAACCAGTTTTGAAAAGACTCCCTCATCCATAGGCTTTTGTTGCTTTCAGCAACTTACAGGTCAAAAAGCAGAAGATGTACTGACAAAAGAAACCTGACCTACATCTTGCCTCACTCTGCTGGGTTACATCATTCCTATGCATGCTTATGTAAGACAGAGAAATGGTGCACACCAAAGAGGGTTCAGGAATCACAGCCTCTGCTCCTGCCTCTTTTCACCCAGCATTGTGAATTCCTTTAAAATTTCTCTACCATATTTTCCTCTTTCTGCAAAAACCAATTAAGAATACTGACTGACCTTACAGGAGAGACACAGTATTTCAGTTAATAGGTTGTAAAGACTCTAAGAACACCCAATGAAAGGCTCTATAGGAATGTGAAGTGTGTCATAAACTCAGAAAATGTACCAGCAGAGACACAAAGGTCATGTCTGAAGTGAAGTGTGTCAAATAAATATCATTTAAAGAAAAAAAGTTGTAATTTAAATAGCTACAACATGGTTTCCCACCATAATCTTAACTGAAATTTTACAGAACACTCATCAGAAAGGCAGTAATTTCCCATGCTACTCATGGAACTGGAAGGAATCTAAACAGATAAATAAGGTGATTTGCAATCAGTGATACCTGTCAGAAACCACTAACTATAAAAGTTGGTGTATTATCTGCTTTAAAAAGACAGAGTGAGGGCCCACACAAGCAGAAGCAGAAATGTCTCTCACTACTACTGACTGCTATCTTTAAGTAGAAGCCTCCTTTCAGTTTTGGTGTTAAAAGCAGAAATCAGCTCCTTTCAGAACAGAAGCTGAAAGCTGCCAGTGCCTGGATCCTTACAGGGCTGAAGGACAGGATCTCCTGAGCTGCAGGGGAGCAAACAACAGGCAGACAGGGACAGGAAGTGCATGCAAGGACAGGGGACAGGCTGCTGCTTCTACCACAGCAATCTGCTGGGTTAGGTGTGCATTTTGCCCCCAGGGGATTTCACACTTAAGCAAGATCCCGTGCCCCGACTTAACAACTTGCCAGCTGCCAGCCGGACCAGCCAGCATCACAAGTCAAGTCACGGATCAGGGCAAATACCTCAGAGGCCTTGATGCAATAATTACACAGCAGTGACTGCACCATTTCACAAGTACCCACTGTGCCTCGGGATCCTTTTGCTAAGCAGGAGGATTCAGATGCAGTCGGGACCACAACTTGAGCACCTTGAGAGAGGGAGGCCTGGCAGTGAGGATGACCCTCCCAGGAGAGCCTGGGCACTGCGCAGCTGTACTCCTGCTGGAAAGGTGGCCCAGACAATGTTTGTGACAGTTCACAGAGGTGCCCTTAGAGTTTCCAAAAGTTTATGCAATTTGTCATCTTCTCTGCCCTGAATCCCCACAGCATTTTTTTCTTTCCCCTAAGAGTCCTCTCCATACCATGTGTGAACCTCAGGGGGTTAGGTCAGGCTTTATAAGGCTGGGAAGGAGTACAGGAGTCAGGCTGATGCACTTGCACAGCTGCCCTTCCTGTTTTGCATGATGAAGATCACATTGTTCAGGGTATTCAAAGCCCTTTGTAAAGCAGACAGATCCCACCAGTTGCCTCACATCCTTTTAGGACCAGACAAGGACTGCTTAAAGTAAGAACTTCTTTGGTGAAGGATCTCAGCGTCTTCTTTCTATTGCTCCACTGCTTCCATTAGCTTCCTCTGCTCTTAGGCAGTGTCCTACCCCTCACCTCTCCCAGCCACAAAGACACAGGCTCTGCCACGTATCAGGTTACCCTAGAGGAAAGGCAAAACTAGATCTGCATTTCCCAGTCCATCCCCCCATCTTCTGGAGGCAGAAAAAAGACAAAGATCAGCCCATATTCATTTGTTCCGGTCAGGATATCAGTACTTGATAAAACCACAACAATGGTTGTGGCTCAAGAGCCATTCCTGCCAGTAATGGTCACTGTGTGATCACAGTGTGATCTGGGTATGGTGTGCACCCTGATTTCTGAAGGAAGAGCATGTGAGGTACAGCTTCCATAGGCTGCACAAGGGCAGCTGATACTGTGATTCAGCACTGAGGTTGCTGGCACTAACTCCTCCCCATTACCATGCTGTTTCTGAAAAAAAAAAACCCCAAACCAACTTTGAGTTTGCTTAAATCTGGCCAATTGACCTTCTATTGCTCCAGCGCCTCCTTCTAATGACTGCAAAACTTCCAACCACAGCATTTCTGATTCACTCGTATGTGTCCAAATCTCCTACTTACAGGCTTCTGCCAGTGGCACCCAAGATGAAAAAGCTATTTGTGGAACTGAGAAAGACAAGATGATATAGAAGAGGGAAATGAAACAACCAGGGCATAATCTAATTCCACAACAATGAATTCTACTTTCAAACCTCCTCAAATTAAGTTTCAACGAAAAAAAAGTCCTGAGAATATATTTTTCATTTGAAGCAGCCACAGCTCTTCTGATTCTGAGTGCCTAAATGAATATATTGCACATACCACTTTTAATAAGGATAGATTCCTCCATTTTCTCTTTGACCATTTATTCCAAGCTCCAGTTGCGCAGCCATCTCTCCCATATTTTAACTCACTCTGGCCCTGTATTTTACATTTTCAACATATCATTTTATTAGTTTTCATGCTAGTAGCACGCAGTAACAGAGATGTCCAAAGCCACTAACCCTCCTTTTCTTTTATACTGAAACAAAGATCTCAGTGGCAGGCCACGGGAGGACATGAACAAATGGTGCCAAAATACACTATCTCTTTCCTCTAGTAACACAACACCATCAATTGGCTCCCTAACTGGCTGAAGTTTAAAATTCACAGGCAAGAATGGTGAATTTTTACTGTTAGAGGAAACATTTTGGGGCTTTGTTCACTTAATATTGGAAACCTAGTGCTTCCTCATTACAAATCCAACTCATTTGCAATGGAGATATCCCAGGGGGAGAATAAAGGAAACCAAATGAAACCTGAAGCAGACTGCAAACAAGGAAGCTGAAGCAACTGCTGGATGCTGTTAGCTCTTCCACACATTTTCAGGAAACATTCTTAGCACACAGACAGATGAGTATTACCTATATTTTCCTGCATGAGAATGGTTCAAAGCTGCATTAGGGGACATTTAGACTGGACATTAGGAAGCATTTCTTTACTAAGAGGGTGGTTACACTAAACACTGGAAGAGGCTTCCCAGACACATGGTTGACGCCCCAAGACTGCATTTGGACAATGCCCTTAATAACATATTTTAACTTTTGGTCAAGTGAAGTGGTCAGGCAGTTGGACCGGATGAACATTTGTAGGTCCTTCCAAATGAAAAATTCTATTCTATTTTTATTCTAATCTAGCCCATCCCATCTCTAAACATATGTGGCTTATTTTTCACGAACATTCATAGCTGTTTCTAGCTGCCCCATTTTTATTTATGGCTAAGTATAAAATGTCAGTTCAGGTATTCTCTGACACCTTTCCCATCCAGAGAAACTGGACTTTTTCAGTTTTGTGCACAAGGCTCCCTCTTTACCCTGCTGCCAGATGGGTTGAAAAGTGCACTGGTCCAGGATTTATCTGCATACCTGGAAAAAGGGAAGGTTTCAGAGGCATCACAGACAGAGCAGCTCTTGTGACAACCTGAATGACCCCAACATGTTCCTGGTCATTTTGAAAGTCTGACACTTACTTTCATCATTAAATTAAAAAAAACCCGCATTATTCACAAGATCTATTGCCAAGAGAAGGTTATAATTGCTCCTCTACCAGCAGGAATGAACGCTGAGAACTTCCAACTTTTTACACGTATGGTGTTAGCACACTTCATAACTCTGCCTTGGAAGAAGAGGGAGCTGCAGTCTACGGATAATGTCCACGTTAAGTAATCTGCTACCATCTGACATTCACAGACAGAAAAGTCAATAACTTCATTTAATGATTAAAACGAATTTGGTTTTGTATCAGACTTGGCTTAAGAAGGATGAGCTGGATTCATTAGAAAATGATGTTTAATTAATAAGCCACTTCTACTTGAATTAGCTAACAAAGATCAGGGGAAAAAAAAAAACATAAAAAAGCCCCAGAAAGCTGTTTTAAAACAAATGAGATAACTGTGATTTATTGCTCTGCATTTAGAGGACATGAAAATGAATTTGACAACTGTTCATTTTTAGCCATAGCTCAGAAACTTGTATTTCTCTGAATGGACATTTAAATGACAATGTCAGTCTGGACTTTACAGTTTGCTTTTGAGCTGCATCACTTGGATTTATAGCCCACAAGAGATACCAGGTGCAGAGCTTATATGCAATCCATCACTTCCCAACTGGGACAATAAAGCCAGAAAGATACTTCACCTCCTTCAAATGAGATTTCTGCCCTGTCTCAGAAGCTGCACAGACAATGAAGTACAAGTGTAACCCCATTTAGGAAAGAGAAGGCCAGATGCAGCAGCAGGTCATCCTGCAGAGCAGAGGAAGGGAGCTCTACAGTATCCATGAGCAACTCCAGAACCAGGGTGCTACAACACACCCTGCAGGGCCACCTTCT
The DNA here is from genome assembly GCA_013397175.1 of Platysteira castanea. NCBI lineage: Eukaryota > Metazoa > Chordata > Aves > Passeriformes > Platysteira > Platysteira castanea. Next base: position 200,920 of record VYXC01010087.1, read on the forward strand.
CCTGCTCTCAGGGCATGATGCGTGACCAGCAGCACAGCATCTCACCCGCTGACCTAATTAAAAGGTTTAAGGGTGTAGAGGAAGAGAAGAGACGTCTTACATCCAAATATTGTGTAAACACATGCTCACTTCTTAACAGTTCTCAGAAGCATTACAACTCCCTTCCCTTTACCTCTCATATTTGCACTACCAAAAGCCAACTCAACTGCTGCTGTTTCTGAGCTGTCCTCAAGCAGGGTAGTGGACAGCATCTGTAGGTAGGTGAGAAGAAATGCAGTTCCTCTGAGGTGATGGAGTTTGTCTTTTGCTTTGAGGGCCATGTGTCTTCTCAGTTCAGAGGTACAAGAGTATCAAAATTAGATGATGAAGTTAGTCACACAGAGTGTCCCCTGTGCCAGGCTGATGCCAGCACGTGCCAGACATGAACTGCACTGCTCACCTAAAAGGTGTCAGGATGTACTGTGCGTAATTATCCTCTGTGCAAACACAAACACTATAACATGCCAGTGAGTATTTCTATAAGTAGTTTGTGTGGTACCTGACCTTGAAACACTCAGGATAACAAGAGGAGTAGATGGGAAGACACAACACTGACTAAGAAATATCCAGTCAGCCTGTACAGCAGCTTGGTAAAATTTGTGCATTTCATCACCATAAGCAAACATGGAGCTTTCATCTACACTAACATGTACAGCATGTCCCAGAGGAGTACCCTAAAACATTTGTCACTGAAGTTTTAATAAAATCTCATCCACCTCTACTTTTTGCTAGAAGAAAACACAACTAATTCATCTTAATTACTCTGAAAGTGTAACAAGTTCTAGACCGTGCAGACTCAGTTTACTGGATTCAGGCCATGGAGTAACTGACTTTTCATTCTCCTTGCCTTTGTTTTAGTAACTAGTGCTGAAACTGCAACTAGTGATGATGACTGTTTCTGGAGGATAAAAATATGGATTGGCCAGAACCAATGAAAACAAAACAGAGTATTCAAATTTTAATACTGGAATTTTTTTTTTTTCTGGACAAGCACCAAAACATTAACTATTTCATCTCACCTGAGCATGACTTATTATTAGCTAATTATTTGATCTCAGTTCATGGAAACATAAACCAACACGTGCTATAGCTGCTCTGCTTGCACCATCTGCACTGTTAATGTACAAATGCACAGATCTAGCAGGAGTACACTGTCAACCCCATCATGGAAGAGCCACTTCACCTGTCTTTTCAAATGTATCTTAGGCACAGCTAGGGCAGAGAACCACAGCAGCAAAGAGCAGTTTGGTAATGCACATTGCTAGTACACAGAGAAGGCTGCTACAGCAGCTCAGCATGCTGAAAGCCTAGCAGGATCTCCAAACTCTGAGTTCATGGGAATTCAGCAGTTCCCCTTCCTTGTTTTTTCTACGAAGTAACTCAAGAGAGGCAGCATATCGTGCTATTTTAAGATAATGGTATCATTAGGGGGAAACACATGTAGTTATTTTAAAACAGAGCAATGCAGCTAAACCTCATCAAGGCTCAATCCGAAGCCTGGGTCTGGCTCTGAAGCAAGAAATTCTCGAGCGCTGGACAGCCGAGTTGAAACAAAAGGGTGCAAATGCGAGACAGCAAAGCCCTGCCCCGCTCCGCACGGCACTTCACACATGCACAACTTTCCCTGCCGAGCCCAGCTGCCGCCCCAGCACCGCGCGAAAGCGGGGCGCTCCCGCCGCCCAGCAGGCCGGGATCCTCGTTCTTCAAACAAGGCACGCTGGCACAGGCTGTGACACAGCNTCCGGCCGCTCGGACCGACCCCCGGCCGGCCGCGTCCTCTGCCTCCTGCAGCTCCTACTTGTTCGCGGCTACTCACCCAGGCACTGCCACGGCGGGGCTTCCACCGGAGCACGACGCCTTCCGCTCGGGAAACTTATCTCTCCCCCGCTACTGCCATTTGCTAACTTGCCTAAAGATCCTGCAAAATCCCAGAAAAGGCTAGGAAACGAGAGGAGACGACTTAAAAGCTGACGGTCAGGACAGGAATTTATGGAATGAAATCTTTAAGGGCAGGAGCAGATAGAGCCAGCCAGCTAACGCTTTCATGCCCTGACTCTGGCCAGCAGCTTCATTTCGTGGGCAGACCAAGGCTTAGGAGATGATTTAAAATACCTGCTCCTGGCGTATTCCTCTGTGCATCAGCCGGAGTCCCCGGCGTAGGCAGCACGCTGCCGTGCCTCGTCCTTCTGCCTTCTCCAGCAGACCCCTCAGGATCACGGTGTCACGGTTCCCCAGGCCTTACAATCAAGCAGTTTGTTGTACGGGAACTAAAAATAGCACTGAATTTTTCACTGGAGCACTTGCTTGAGTGAAGATAGTGCCAGTCAGCCCATGCATTAGTGAGCCGTACAGACCTTTAATACAGCCCAGATCCTCCTGGAAATAACGGCCATTTACTTTGTTCAAAAGATGTTTTTTCTTTCTTTTCTTTCTTTTTTTTTTTAATAAATCTTCTTTCTGACCACTAAAAGACGAACTGAGTGGGGTTGTTTTAAGAATATCCTTGGGAAAGAGTGAGTCACTTAAGCTGCTTTTATGATAAAAGATCCCTGGAGGAACTATATCTCCTTAGTCTCTGAGCTGTTCAGAGATNTGCACAACTTTCCCTGCCGAGCCCAGCTGCCGCCCCAGCACCGCGCGAAAGCGGGGCGCTCCCGCCGCCCAGCAGGCCGGGATCCTCGTTCTTCAAACAAGGCACGCTGGCACAGGCTGTGACACAGCACCAGCTCTTGGAAGCGGCCAGGAGGCGGGCGGGATGCAGCCGGGAGCCGGCGGCTCATCCCGCCGGCGCTGGTGACACGGCGGGGCTGCGGCCCCTCCGGGCCGGGAGCGCCGCGGAGCCTCCCCGCGCAGGCTCACCTGGCACCGGCGCTCGCCGGCCGCCCAGCCCGAGCAGCCGCGGCAG
>VYXC01010087.1:203950-230753 GCA_013397175.1 Platysteira castanea
TTTCATGCCCTGACTCTGGCCAGCAGCTTCATTTCGTGGGCAGACCAAGGCTTAGGAGATGATTTAAAATACCTGCTCCTGGCGTATTCCTCTGTGCATCAGCCGGAGTCCCCGGCGTAGGCAGCACGCTGCCGTGCCTCGTCCTTCTGCCTTCTCCAGCAGACCCCTCAGGATCACGGTGTCACGGTTCCCCAGGCCTTACAATCAAGCAGTTTGTTGTACGGGAACTAAAAATAGCACTGAATTTTTCACTGGAGCACTTGCTTGAGTGAAGATAGTGCCAGTCAGCCCATGCATTAGTGAGCCGTACAGACCTTTAATACAGCCCAGATCCTCCTGGAAATAACGGCCATTTACTTTGTTCAAAAGATGTTTTTTCTTTCTTTTCTTTCTTTTTTTTTTTAATAAATCTTCTTTCTGACCACTAAAAGACGAACTGAGTGGGGTTGTTTTAAGAATATCCTTGGGAAAGAGTGAGTCACTTAAGCTGCTTTTATGATAAAAGATCCCTGGAGGAACTATATCTCCTTAGTCTCTGAGCTGTTCAGAGATCCATATGTCCCCCTGCAAATCAAAGTTTCACACTGTTGGGTTTTTCAGCTTTGTGTTGCTTGTTTTTAATAGTATGAGCACCTGCTTCCACTGCGGAGTTAGGACTAGCATGGGAAACAGAGCAGGATTTTATCCTGGCTAACACCTCAAGAGGATCGCTAACAGAAGCATATGTCCTGCAGGGCAGTGAATAAGGTCTGCAAAAAAGTCTACAAAATGGCCCATAAGGGAAGTTTATGGCACAGTCTGACAAGTCCAGAAAAGAAATCTCAGGAGGAATTATTTTTTGCAAAGCTTTTCATTGCTGTGTCCCGAAAACAATCACTGAAGACCAAAGTTGCAGAAGATGTCATTCAAGACGAAGATGCCAAAGCTGCTGCCAGTATCAAAGCTGGGATGCCAGACGCAGATTTGAATGTAAAACTTCCAGTCAGTGGATGCCAGACTCACGCATATTCACACTGTGGTACATGAAGAAATGGGAAGGTGCAGGTGATGGCTGGCAGCAGCCACTTGTGGCATTCTAAAAGCCTGGTAAAGCCACAGTGATTCTCCTGGTAGTTGCTCCAGCTGTGAAGTGTGCCTGACAACAAGCCAGGATGTCTGAACCACAGCAAGTTAAGTCTTACTATGATACATATAGTTCAAAGGAAGATTTTAGGATAGAAGTAAACACTAAGAAGTTGGAGACTTACTGGGAATATCAGCGGAGAGACGCTGGGTTTTGTTTCACTGACTTTCATACGAAGAAGTTGAGAAGACTGTTAATGTAAAATTGTCTCCCACACTTGTTTCCCCTTGTAAGTCTTTGACCATTCCTTCGATTTTACTTGTTCTGCAGTAGAATTGCAATATTTTTGCCCTTGTGAAAGGGCTGGCAAATTCCTTCTGCTCCTTTCTATAGCTGACCAAACATGCTGGAAGGCATCATATAACATCTACGTAGCAGCAGAGGTAGCCACAAACATAACAGCATCTTCATTCCTGCTCCACTCCCCAGCTATTATTTATAGAGAGAAAGAGCATTAACGGAGCACAACGTTCTCACTAATTTAGTCTCACTTCACCATCTGTTACTTCCCATGAGTTGATCCTAATGAGAAACTACTTCAAAACACATTTGAGGACCAGCTGCACCCAGTGAAGTCACCACAGGAGAGAAATATTCCCCTCCTAATACATCATATTCCAATACTACAAGCCAGTTCCTTCCCTACCAAAATCCATGGGAACACTCCTGTTAGTATGAACACAGCCCTAGGTCACAGCCTCTTGCAGTCAGGTTGAACAAGTATCACACTCAATATTGTTTTTCTGAATATTTCACAGTTCTACCCAGTTAGAAGGGCAATGAGAGAGCTACAGACATCCATCCCCCAGGTCTGAGCAGCCTGCTTTCTGCAGCTGCTTCTCCTCCAGTGAGTTCATGGAATGATCACAGAAATTGGAATCTCCCCAGGAGTAACTTGTAACCATTACCTCTCACCTTTTCCATGCAACTTCTTGTAAAAAGGGAGTCTCCATCTTTGCAGCCACCCTTTAAATACTGGAACATGGTGATATAAGGCCTCCCCTAAGCCTCCTTTTCTCAGTGCTGAACAAACCCAGCTCTCTCAGCCTTTCATCATATGGCAGCCTTCCCACTCGTTTGATCATCTTTGTGGCCCTTCTCTGGACCCCCTCCAGCTTGTCTGCACAGTTTTGTATAGCGGGGACCAAAACCAAACACAGTATTCCAGGTGTGGCCTGGAGTGAGCAGTGGCCTGGAGAAGCAATGAGTAGAACAGGATATTGATTCTTTATCTCTGCCAGTGGTGCCCTTGTTGGTGTATCCCACCATCCTGTTGGATTTCTGCCACAGCAGCACTGTTTGATTATATTGAGCTTGTTGTCCACCAGGATCCCTAGGGCCCTTTCCACAGAGCTGCTTCCAGCCAGGCGGATCTCACAGCACCTGTGCTGCACCCCTGGACCATGTTTTTTTCCAAGGTGCAAGACCTTACTCTTTTTGTTGCTGAACTTCATAAGGTTCAGGGAGCCCACTCTTCCAGCCTATCCAGGTCTTCCTGCAGGGTGGGTCTCCCTTCTGAAGTGTCCCCTTCCCCACTCAGTTTAGAATCACTGGCAAACTTCATCAGGGTGCACTTGGTCGCATCACCCAGATCACTTGTGAGGATATTGAACAGTGTTGGGTCCAATATTGATCCCTGTTAGACCCCACTTGTGACAGGTCACCAGCCTGAAGAGGAGCTGTTTACCAGCACCCTCTGGGTGCCTCCTGCCAGCCAATTCCCTACCCACTGCATGGACCGTGTGTCTAGACCATAATGCATCTGTTTGCCCAGGAGGCAATCATGTGGAAATCCCTGAAGAAACCCAGGCAGACACTGTGCACCGCCCACCCCACTTGGACCCAGCAGTTTCTTTGCCATAGAAGGTGATCAGCTCTGTCAAGCACAATTTGCCCTTGGTGAATCCATGCTGGCTTTTCCCAATCCCATGCTTCATGAATCGTGTGATGGCTCCTAGGAGGATTCCTTTGGTAACTTTCCCAGGAGCTGAAGTATCACTGATGGGCCTGTAATCTCCTGGATCCTCCTTTAAGCCCTTCTTGTAGATGCGGGTGATTTTAGCCTTCTTGTAGCTTTCTCTGATATCCCCTGATCTCCATGATTTCTCAAAGATTATGGAGAGCAGACTCTCAATTAAACCATCCAGCTCTCTTAACACCCTCAAATGGATATTGTCAAGGCCCATTGTTCTGTGGGGTCAAGCTCCTGAAGCAGTTCCCACACCAACTCTTCCTCCCCTGACAGCGGTGGGTTTGTGTTTGCACCAAACCTGGATTGTTGCCCCCAAAGCCTGGGGCCCAGCCGTGCTGGTGAGATGGAGATGAAGAAAGTGTTGAGAACCTTTCAGTGTTGTTGGTGAGTAATTCACCTCTCCTGTTTAACAATGAGCCAGTGATGTAAGTATTCAACAGTCAGCCACTCTCCAAAGAGTCAGATGTTGGCTGACACCAGGCATGGAAAGATGAGTGGAAATACTGGACCACAGCTGCCAAGATTTAGAGCTCACTACTGAACTCGCAACAAGATTGCTACTGCCAAGGCCCTGCAGACAGCTGAACCGTATCACAGCAACTATGCGCCATTTTTCATTTGAATTGCTGATGTTAGACCTCTCTGAGAAAATTCTTTCTACCTAAATCTAATCCACCTAAATCAGAGTATGGTGGTCCCATACAGTGGTGGGAGAGACTACAAGATGACTTTGGTTGGAAGCCAGCCTGTAACACTACTGCGTATTTTGGTCCAAAGCACACGAGCAAGAACAACAGCCACAGCCTGGGCCCAAGGATGCCCTGGAAAAGAGTAGTTGTTTTTTAACTCCTTGAGACAAAATTCCAAAGCTCTGTGCTGTAGGATTCCTTACTACAAATCAGGTTTAGCCTTAATCCTCTCTGTTGCTGTACCTAAGTCAATCAGCTGGGCTTGGGAACGCACTGAAGAAACCCAGGGAAAAGTTGTGCCACAAGCCTGCTGAGTCCCTGGGTCCACTTGGTCTGCCCACGGCTCAAAGGATCCCCTGAATGCAAGGGATCACTGCTTAGGTAAGTCACTGCTCCCTGTAAAAATTATGCTAGAAATAGCCTCCCACCTTTCCTGCAGTTCATAAAAAAGGCAAGAAATCTCATTCTGTTGCCTTTGTTGACTCAGACTTCTGTTCTCCATGGCACCAGGGAATATTTAGAGCAGTATTTTGTAAACAGCACGTGTTCCAGTGGCTGGCGCAGCACCGGCCACAGCACTGTGGGGCTGCGTTCCTCAAATTTTTGGACATTGGTGGACACCAGGGCCGCCTGGGCAGGGAGCAGCTGTGTGTGTAGGTGGGCAAGGAACAAGGGGGATGGGGGGACACAGCAAGATGGGAAACACAGCAACTTTGCTGCCTGCAAATGGCATGTCTGCCTGCAGCTCCCTGCATCCAGACTGTTCAACAAGTTTTCCTTTCATGCCAGCTGGCCAAGGTGAGGGAAACTGTTTTACCAGACATTTTGCTTTCTTCTCTAGTACCATCACCAGCAATAAATTAAATTTCTTAACTGATGAAACCAACTGCTTAGTGGTTTCTGCTCTGCCTGTAAGGTTTGGGATCTACCACTTAAAAGTATTTGCTTCACATCCCACTGAAAAGATCCTTCCTTCTTGCTGAAGAGACTGTAACTTTGCACACTGGGATAATTTTTAACACTTCATGTGACTTCAGAACAAAATCTTTTTCTTCACAGTGCATGCTTAAATGGGATTTGAGCCTCTTCTTCTCTTCACTTTTAGTAGTTTATGGCAGGAACATTTTCAGAGGTGCCAGCTGGGCTACACCCACGCAAAATGGGAGTAACACCCAGAAATGTGAATTAAGGATCATATGCTAATGTAAATTTAGCTGTTCAGCATATCCTTTGTGTTTTATGATATATGTTTAACAATATGACCACAAATATATTAAAGAAGGAGGTATGGAGGAAGACAGCTATGCAGTGTAGATACTCGCAGAACACTACAAGGGGAATCTTTAAAGTACCCATAAATCCCCAACTGCTTAGGGAATTCAGTGTGACAAGAACACTTTGGGTTCTTTGTTAAAAGCTCCTAGAAAATGTGAGGATGTCCAGATTCAGATCTGCCCTCCACTTTATCAGCAAGTCTCTTACTGTCAATAAAATAATCTCTGCTGAAAGCAAAGCTGTCAGCTTGTCCCTCAACATTACTAAAGGCAGCATTACAGTGATAGGCATTACTAGACATTCCTAGGAGAAGCTGAACTGCTCTTTCAGTTACTCTGCTGGATAAAACTGCTGTACAGATTTCATGGACAGGTGAAAAGTCAGTCACACGCACAACCGTAACAGCAAAGACGACTTTACAATCACAGAAATTATTTCCTCTGTGATACAGATGCAGCATCTGGTTTTGCATATTCCAGCACAAGAATAAATCTTCCAGAGTGCTTTCCTCCATTTCCTTCCAACTTCACTGCAGTCCAAATCCAGTTCAGCTGATATGTAAGAAATGAGTCTTTCTCCATATGTTTGTGCATGTGGGCTTTGAATTGGTTATATTTGTGCAGCCCTCAGGGATGCCCAAATAACTCTGAATATCATGCTGAGATCTTCTCATGGAAGCTTCTGTCAGCTGTACCATGCAAAGGGCTCTCAGCTGCACACTATTTAACTTGCCCAATTACATTTTTGGCTGCTGTTCTGCCTTGCAGCTTACAGAAACCCTCTCCAAGAGCTAGGTCACAGGAGGAAATCGCCAAAATACGCAATTTTTCAAAGAACTTACTCCTAAGGGGAATAGGAGATATGAGAAACATTATAGCAGGTCTGGAAGAAAACATCAGAAAAAAAATTATTGTGTAGTTGTAATCCATAAGGACAACATCTTTTTTATCTTCCCCTTATATCTGGTTGTTACATTTGAAATGAACAGGTTCATAAACACAGATGCATCCACAAATTGCCCTTCAGATATTAAGTGCCTTTCAGTTTTGATGCTGGGAAAGTATGGTGTTTGTGTGATACATCTGTCTACTTGACATAAGCAAACACCAGCTGTTATTTCCTTGGTTTACAAAAAGAAGGAGTAAATAAAAATTTATTAATTAAACATGGAATTCAGAATGCTCAGATGTGGATTCAAAACTTATTACACAATCATGTCAACTTTGAGTCAAGGAGAGCACATGGGACCTGTGTCTCCCTCTGGATCACAGTGAAATGCTGGTGACAGCAATGTCTTGCTTTCAAATCCAGAGAGGAAGTCAGAAAATAAGCAGAGGTTCTGAAGATGAACATGGTTTTGCGGTTTGACCATGGAAAACAACCCTCCAGGTGAGCACATAAAAGCACATTATTTGCTCTTACATGGCAAACAAAACTTCTCAAACTCTTTGCCTTTGAGAAACAGACAGCATATCCTCTGGGTTTGTTTCCCAGCCATTTTTCCAACAGTTCAATGACACGTGCACCAGGGTGGCACAGTTCTTCTGCAATACCACAGTTACGAATCCAGCTCTTTAAAATTGTTCCCTCCTGGGTCATCAGTTCAAACACAACCCTAGTCTGAGATAATTGAAACTTGCCATAGCCTGCCACCTGTAAATCAGCTCCAATGAAATGAGACTCTGGCTTCACTCCCATTGCTGCTGGAGAAGCATCACGATAAAAATTACTGTAATCAGTAGCACCTCTGATATCCAGCTCAGTAAAAGAGGCTTTGTCTTTATATATCATCTGTGGGACCTTCAAAGATCCTACAAAAAACTGACTTATGGCTAATTTATAAGATATTAATAATACACAAATCACACACATGGACTCTGGTAGTTCTCCTAAGTTACAGCATCGATATCCTAAGAGACCTGTCTCATCCTGTGTAACCTGGGCTCTGTCAGGAGATCACTGTTCCTTGCTCATTAGGGCACAGAGTGTTACAAGCTTATGGTTTTTCCAAAGGTTCTGGGAGAGGATAGCAAGGACAGGGCAAGAATTAGCTGTGCACCACCATTTCACAATTCACCCACAGAGAAGCCCATCAGCTATAGTTTGGCAGCTATGATCAGTGTATTACTCCAAACCACAGACTCAACAGCAAGCTCAAAGGTAAGGATAAGTTTCTGTGCTTTGCATTGCTATAACTTTGAGAAAGGGTCAAGGGAAAACACAGGCAGAAAGAAGAAGGCAGAAATCTTGCTGCTGTCCACAGAGGCTTTTGTGCAGTTCATAAGCTAAGACAAAAGAAGAGTAGCCAACACTCATCTTCCATATCCCAAATCGGTAAGTCCTAAAATAATAAATATCCACTAGGTATAACTGTTGTCTTCCTGGGACCAAGACAGGAGAATAGTTTTTCCTGTGACTAATGCTAATAAAATTTATTTGAGAAAGCAATTACATAAACAGGTTATTCCTCTAGGCTGCAGCAAGCAAGCCTAGTATCTTTATCCCTTTTCAAAAATAGCAAAATGAATGTATCATAGAATGGTTTGGAAGGGACCTTAAAGATCATCTAGTTCCAATTCCTCTGCCATGGGCAGAGACACCTTTCAGTAGACCAGGTAGCTCAGAGTGATGTCTCTCCTCGGGACTTGCTCCTGTGCTGGAGACCAAAGAGCTGAGTGTGTAACGGGGCAACAGTGAAATACCTCAAACAGACCTGAGAGAGGCAGCTCCAGGAACAGAAATGTAGTGTATTTGTTCCCTATTTGTTGCCACTACTCACTTCATCACTAACAAGGCTAAAAATAAATTACATACTTGCTTTGCTCAGGGTAGAGGTGTCCTCAGCAGACGCCTCCCACTCTGAAGTGATAGCAGGGTAGAGCCATGAGCTTATTTCCAATTTGGCTTGCTCATCTGCAGTATGGACTGGGCATCCCTGAGGAATCCTGGAATCTACCACACCAAAGAGTCTCCTACCTGAGCAGCCCATTTTTGCTGGCTGTTGGAACTGAGCTGTCACACTTACTGCACAACTTTTGGCAGCTACTAAAAAATCCTTAATTTCTTGGTCAGTCCAAGCTAGAGAAGAAACAAGCCATGAGAATCTTCCAAAGGGCAGTATCAAAATGTGCTGAGAGCAAAGCCCTGTCAGAAAACATCTAGGCTTGCTGCCAGCGTTTCATGAAGGATCTATTTTACAGCCAAAGAGAGGTTGGAGGATAGACTCACTACTCCAGTGATATTTATGAGCTTTTTACTTTGAAGAGGCTCATTCAAGCCTTCCTCCATGCCATGCTCCCCGACCTGTGCAGCAGGTTCACTGCAACCGTGATGCCTGTGGACAGGAACACAAGATGCAGTTTTGCCTCCTCCTTTGGGAAACAAGAATGTGACTTTCTAGACTGTAATCACCACCCCTAAACCAACCCAATATAATTCCATGATCTTACACTGTATAGATGACGTTTTCCTATACTTCCTTCCATCGCACACTTTTCAAAGGAGATAAAGCACAGTTGGTTTTCCCTTTACAAACACATCATCCTTAGGGAGCACTAAGAAATGCCCTGAAGCATGCTACATCCTAAATACATCCGTGTCAATTACAAGCATGTTGGGAACTTTGAGGAACTAAGCCAAATCAACCCCAGCTCTGTAAAGCAGACCCATTCTCCCTAAGTGAGACACATGCACACAGACAATCCACAAGCCTTGGCTCAGGTATTCTGTGTGCATCTATATACTACACACTACCACACCAGGAGTCACACCTGTTCAGTAACACTTGGAAGCAGCCAGTACTATTTACTGAAGGATAAATAATCAAAATGATTCCAACCGGTACAGTCGTACAGCGGCAACCTTCAGACACAGTGTGACGCACAGGATATGTGATGTCCTGCAAAAATCCTTTAAATAGCTTCAAGTGGAGTAAGAGGACTTCAAAAGCATACAGGAATTTCTCATTAATACTACAAATGCAGCATGTTCCAAACGGCAGATGTGCATTCACTATCAGACGCACAAATATCCCATATTTTGTGTATCCTTCTCCCTGTTCCTTGGCTTTATACCTACATCTGGTAGCACAACTCCTTCATTTGATGCTCATATTGATTTCTCTTTAAAGCCTATCCAGACAAAACGTTTCCACGTGCATGGTATTACAGCCAGACTAACAGCACTTACAAAACCCCAGTGTCCTTCTCCATACTGAATGAGCCACAATCTGACATCATCAGGATTTACAAACACGCCTGTCGTAGGTGACATCCTTCCTTCAAACAGTGATTACATAAAAAGGGAGATGAAAAACAGTGCAAGTCATGGGCATTTGTCAGGAAGCTTACTGCCTCTTGGATAAAAGGTGGCCTAACTGGTCAAAGACAACCTTGCTTCTTGTATTCCAAAGAAACCAGATACATAAGAACTAAAGTACAAGTTATTCATTTTACCAAGTGTCATCATCAGGGAAGAGAGAGTCTGAAGCTGTTTTTCTGCACTCTACCCAGACTACTAGATTTTATCCATAGCCTCCCATGTAGTTGTTCAGACATTTTCAGCCATTTAAAGCTCTTCAAGTCCTGACAAATCCTTTCCTTTAGGTTCCTGAAACATTGGAGACACCATCCTGCAGCTGAAAAGGCAGAAAGCAGGCAGCATTTAGCAACAGTACTTTCAGCATCGGCTCATATGTTGCAGCAGAAAGATTATCTCGCTCAGAGATGAAAGACTGGCAGACAGGTAAGTATCTACTTGAACTCAAACAGATTTATCTGTTCACCAGATACTCCGTTTTGTATCAAGTGAAGCCCAATTGAAGTAACACACCAGCCACACTCCACCTGCTACTTCAGCAGAAACCGACTGCTGCATGAAAAACTTGGATGAGCACGTTTCAAAAGCTTAAAGAAAATTGATTCTGGATTAAAATGATCAACTGATTTCCCTCTTGGCCTTCCTGGGAATTGAACCTGTCTACACAATTAAGCTGTATAAAGATTTTCTCTGAAGCTATAAAAGCCTTTTATTTATAACCGCATCTCATCATATTAAACACCCTGCTCCAATCTATTACAAGTTGAAGGGATGACAAATACTACAGTGTAAGCTGAATACACTCAGCACATTAGGCATCTAAAGCACTGCAAAATTTTCCTTATCAATTTCCACCTTAATTAAGAGCAATCTTCTCTTGAACTGACTACTTTGTACGAACTCAGCGACACACTGCCAGCAGGGAATGACTATATGAACAGCGTGGGGGTTTTAAGGCACATCTTAAAAGATTTCTTAATCTGTAGCCTGTCCTGTCTATTGACTGAAGTTTAGTTATGATAAATAAGTAATTTTTATGCTCCTTGTATTACCTGAAATCTACAGTAGTAGTTGTAGCCAGGACTAGGTAGTGCCGTGCTAGTAAAACCAGACCTAACTGCAAAACCAAAATTGTGAAAGAAAAACTACGCATCTCAGAAGTGAGATGCTGCAGTATACATCTTGTTACACATACTTAAGAGTCTGACATCTTGCCTTAGGAACCCCAGAGCTCTAGGGTCGGTGCATCTTCCCAGAAATAACCAGGGCAGTGCTGAAATATATCCTAAATCTAAGAAGCCGTGGAGAGAACTGCAAATATAACCCACCCAGATGGCACAAAGCTATCAAAGTTTAACATGTCAATCTGCTCATTTAATTAAAGCCCTTTCATCTCCATGGTTAATGGCAGGTCTGTACAGCAGAAATGGCACCAGAACAGATGTTAGCAAATTTGTCAAAGCTGCAGGATGATTGCTCTGGCTTTAGTGTCTTTTGGAGGACTACTCTATTTACATTCCAACTGATCTCTCATGTCAAATCTGGTAAATATTACCTCTCCTTTGGCTGCTCTACAGGAAGGCATAAGCCAAGTTTCTTGGTGAAAGTCATTTGCTTTGAGAAAATACCATATGATTATAGGCAGCCTTTTTTAAGACTTCAGGGAAAAACCTTTTAATGATGGATAGAATGACTTAATTTTAAATAGGCCTTTCTCCATATTTTCTTTTGTCTTACCTGTTCAGGATTCCCTTGAAAAACCACAGCCGTGAGTTAAGATGGGCACTTGGAAAACAACTTGGCCACTCAAGGGAAGTCCTGTGCCATAATCCACATTTTGGTGGCATCAAGAGTGTCCAGGGCAAAGTTAAACCTGCAGGTGCACAGAAGAGTCTCTCCGTGCATCCTGGCATCCAACCAGAGGCACAACACGTGTGATCAACCTGTACTGTGCAGAGCACATCTGGACAAGGGAGGGCAGAGGAGCCAGCAAGCCTTTGCCCCAGGCACTGAACCACATTAATGAAACACTTTGAAATGCTTGCATTACAAAAAGCAATCCAGTTACTAGTGAAGGCAAAATAATTGCCTGCAATGTCAAAGGGGCGACACAGCTGTTTAAAGCAAATGTGACCCTACACTCTGTTTATGGAGCAGGTCATCAGAATTATGTAAGAAAATAGCCCATTTTGATGGGGTAATAGTTTCTTTTCTAGTTAGTGAAGTTACACTTCCAAAGGCTAAAGTATGCAATGTATCACAGTGAACAGTTTGATCTCAAAATACTGCTCAGAGAGCCAGAGGCACACAGGAATGCTGCAGGGTCAGCCACACAATGGAGAAGGGCAAAGGGCTTTCAAGAGAAAGAGCCGGCACTGTCAAAGGAGGCACCATGCAGGAGTACAATCCTCTCTTACCAGAGACCTGCCTTCTGAACAAAAATCACTCCAGGCTGAGTAAGCAAGTTTTCTCATTTTTGTGATTCTGTGCAAAAGCCCTCTGAATCTGAGATGCTCCAAGATAATGAGAACAACTATAGTTTATGAAAGCAATATTAATAGACATATTCCCTGTCTTCCACAACAACTGCTCAGAGAGCTTTTCCAGCTCAGTTACCATCACTTCAGTTTATCAATATGCAAATTAGAGCAATTAGTCAGTAAGTGGCTTACTTGATCAAGTGCATATTAAAAGATAATGAGAGGTTGAAAAACAACCTGCGTCCATGCTAAGGTGATTTACAAGCTGTAAATATAAAGTTAGGCTTTAAAGCACTAGGGAAGGTGCAAAAAGAAGAGGATCAAAACCTCAAAAGGAACTTCAGCATCTTTCAGCATAACTGATCCTGCAAAACTCGTTTATAAAATTACTGTACAACTTTTCTTTTTCCTTTTACACCCTCCTTAGACCATAGTTAGCAGGAAACCAGCAAATGCCAAATCATTTGACATTATTTAAGCATGACCTACACAGAACAACCAAATGAGCAGCTTCCTTTTGAAGGTTCTCCCAGGTTAGGGTTTCAAGACACTGCCTGTCATCAGAGCTGCCTTGGCTTGGCCCTAGCCTCCCTTCCCTTCAGCAGGTGGAGTTTGCCATGCCCACAACACAAGGAAAGAGGGTATGACCTATTAGTTCATACAAGGAAGCACATCATGGATGTATTTAGGACCTAAAGGAACTTCTTTTCAGCCCAGAAGTGCTGCATCTTGAGGGAGCCTGGAGATGAGCAGTGCACAGGCAGCTGGATAATATTTAAAAGAGCAGGACTAAAAAGGCTGGTCCAGCCCTGCTCTGCCACCATAAGGGAGCAGTTCAGTGCTGAGGATCTACATATCACAAGTTACTCTGCCATCATGGATCCTCCAGTTGTGCCCCATATGGACAGTATTTTTTTTTTCTACTCAAAGGTAACGCCCTAAGGGCCAACATAAAGGAAATGAACATGGAGTAAGTTCCCTGGTGAATTAGGGACTGGCTGTTTGTGCATGATTTCACCAGCACTTACTCCTTCTTTATTAAGCACTTATTCTTAGCTACTTTATGACAAAATCCCACTGTGCTCAGCTCTTAGAGAAGATCAAGTACCTCACTGCAGAAGAACAGGAGGTAATGCTAAAATGTCCACATTCCTGTAAGACAGTGGGTAAATTATTCCCTCATTTTCAAGTTTACTGAATGCATCTGTGTACTTCTGCCTCAGAAAACCAAGACCCTGTGCAATCGCTTATTTTCTACTTGCTTCTTAGCATAAAGGGCTATAAATGTTTCATGAACCATAAATGTTTCAAGAAAAAGACAAATGGTGAGCAATTACAAATGTAATCTTCCTCCACTTTAATGTGGTATCTATTTGCACTAAGGGCAGATGGATCACCTGAAACTTTTCACTTGTATGGAGGCATGGTGAGTACCATGGGTACTGGGTAATGAGAACCCAGCTTTGCTCCCTGTACAGTCTCTTGTTTCAAAAATATTCTAAAGCTATTATTTGTTTGCTAATTTAATAATAAAGATAATTCTAAGTACATGTGCACCCAGTTGTTCCAGCTTTGATGTAGGGATGACTATCTGAATCAAGGTCTGTTAACAGAGAAATTAGCCTTGCAGGGAAATAGCTGAGCAGCAATTTCTTTGGATAATGTATAATAACTGGGGATAATCAAGGAAGAGGTGAGTGTAGGGAAGCACATGTTCCAGCATATAGAGCTCTCCTCAAATGTAGCTGTAAGTAAAATGCACTGGAATTATCACTGAGTTGTTTTGATCTTGTATGGAATATGCAAATACCTTGTGGAAGGGTTCTAACATAGCCCTATTGCTATAAAAGCCAGTTTTATCTTCCCTCAAAACATTCCTGGGCCAGGCCTGCAATTACCAAGAATCTAAACTACCAACTGCGTTGTGCTGGACAAGGGAAGGAAATAGAATACATTCAAAGGCTTGATATTCATTTGTTTGGTTTTGTTTTTTACTACTTCAGTGGGTGTTAACTAATTTATATTACCAAGAGGCTTTTTTTCTTAATTGGAAACTCATTCAAACACTTTCTTTAACTCTGGGAAAAAGATTTCCAATAAGGGTTTTAGAAAGCTCAAGTTGACCTTATTTACTTTAAGGGAGAAAAGAAAAAAAAAAAAGAAGAAAAGTCAATATAGGACAGAGTAACCTCTCAGGGACATCTTGTTTTATTTCTCAGAACGAACAGGCACATCCCCACACCACTGAAAGAAGTCAGGCCGCTTTTCCTAGACTTTTCCTTTCTCTGGTACATCTGCTCTGGAGGAGCAAGACATCTGCTGAACTTTGGGGTTTAGAGACTGCTCAGCTGTACAGTGATCTGATTATGCAGTCAACTCCTTGGGGAGCCACCAGGCTACTGAATTTTATATATATATATATATATATATATGTATGTGTGTGTGTGTGTCTGTGTTCCAATGCGAACGTGCAGATACAATCTCAATTGCCATCTACTGCGTTATTAAAATAGCCCCCAGCAAAGCTACTATTTCTATTAAAAATAATGTCTGGTATGATTAAAACAACCCACTGCAATATAACTTAGCTGTTCACAATTCCTACTGTCACTTAAACTGGCTTTTCTTCAAATTTAGCCACTGAAGCTTAGCTGAAGCAGCCTGCTCCCCTACAGCACACTGTCAGCACACTTGGGTTGTACCCACTAGTCACAAGAATTCCATAAATGTGGAATTTTTGAAAGCCCTACAGAGATATTTTTACTCATGCAAAGTTTTGAAGGTGTTGATCTACTGCAATCAAAGTAACAAAACAGCAACTGTGTTTGAGATGACATTGCCCTTCCAATCTAAGCAATAAAGCCTTCAGAAAAAGAAAATAATATTGTTCCCAGATGGGAGAGCAAAGTTCTAAAAAAAAAAGAAGGTTAAAAAAATAAAAAGAGAAAACTTGCAATGGGAGGGAGAACATGGAAAACAGTTAAGGAAGTGATGTCAAATCACTCAGGATTTGATGTAAGATTCATTATTTTCACAGATGCAATTTTTGATAGCTTGAATTCCAAGATTCAGCAATTTTATTGGAAAGAATTTGTAACAAGCCGTGGGAACTGCTGGATTTGCAGCAATTAAACACAGGCATGGGAAAAGATGTTATGCTATGCAGTATTAGGGAGTTAAAGGTATGGTGCTAATCAAAGTCTTACTAATATTACACTTTAAATGAAAATCTTTTGTGAAGCCTCCAGCAAATGGAAGATACATGAGAAAAAAAAGTCACCTCCTTCCCTCTCTGGAGAGGTGTATGTCCCTAAAAAAATACTTGTGTCAACTGCCCATCATAATCTATAACTCAATTTGTTTATTATTTCTTTTTAATTCAAAGCAGCATAAGTTTATGATTTTCCCATGACATTTCTGCTAAGGCAGGGTTACAACATCTCTTGAGATCGGAGCATTTGCTGTTAATGGTTTAAATCAAAACTAGTGGCAGCTACTGATCACTCAAAACTACTGCCATTACAGCTTAACTGCAACTTACCATATTTCTTACAGGAATAAAAAATATTGTTTTTCTTCTGAAGCCAATTTAATTCTATCTTTTTTTTTATTATTCAATTAAGTGATGAGATACAACAGTTGGACTTCACATGCTGACTGAAAGTACAGCAAAACGTAAGGTGCATTCTAACGTCCTAAAATGCCTGTGCTAACTTCCAAAACACCGCACAAGGACAACAGTAGCAGCACGGAGTAGAGGATGGCACAGCTTCTTGAATCAGCTAGAAAAAAAGAGTATTATCATGCTAAGCTCTCAGAAAAGTGTATCCTGGTGGGCCAATATGGAGAAAAGCAGTTGTCAGCCAAAGTCTCCCAAGAAAGGGAAGGAACAGTAGGAGAGAGCCCTAGTTTTCACATGCATATGCAACAACCCCTTGTGGTCTACAAATGTCTGATTAGCTGAAATGACAACAAGCTGTGAGCCCTCCAAGCTGGTATTTGTGACTGAAGTTTAATGAACCAGTGCTGAACCAAAAAAACAAAGAGTCGGGGAAACAACAAAAACATAATATAAAAATATAGAAAGAAAAATCAAATTAGGTGTAGTTGCAATTTCCAAATGACTAGGTCATGATGAGTAGGAAATTAGATTAATATGTGGTTGTGCAAAGGTTAAGGAGTGGGACTTCTCTTCCCACACTTGAAGGGGAAAAAAAGAAAATGAAAAGATTTTTCCAGGTCAGGGTTTATTTACAGTTAGTAGGATTAAAGGTTGAAGGATTATGGGAAAAAATGTGCCTCCAAGGGGATAGCTTCCCCTTTTTTGGGGCCAGTTTAGTATGGCCGGCCATGGCTGCTTCTACAACAACTGCAGAGCTGAAGCAGTTCTAGGAACTGACAGGCCAGAGGGGACAGCCACTGCCCCTGCTTCGGTCTGCATCTCCATTAACTTGGGAAAACTACAACGTTTATTGCATGCACATAACAAGAGGAGGTACTCAGGTTTTTGGTCACTGACTTTTCAGTCTCATGCTCTGTAATGCCCTCACAAACAGAGATTCATGCACTTGGCAACTACACTGGCGCAGCCAGCTACTTTCTCAGCAGAGATTTCCAGATAACATATCCCCCTCCCCTACCCCAATTTCCCAGTATATGGACTAAGTTTGCAGCCAGGTGTGTCAAGGGTGGGCAGCAGCTGCTGTGAGGGGAAAAGAAAGCACTGACTTGGAAACCAGGATCATCTTTTCCTGAGAGGGAACTTAGCATAGCAACTCCATAACTGTAATTATTACCAACTCAACCTCCCGGACATATGCAAGGCATTACCCCTCTTCAAAACTCCCTTTTTATACTCGTGTCTTAATTACAATGAGATTTTTTAGATGCACATACAGAGGCAGCGTTATAAAGCACAAATTCTTTCCATCTCAGAGAAATGTATTTTAGGTTTTGCTGGTTTTACCTACAAAAGAACAGGAGGCCAGGCCAACACAGAGATTGTACAGTAGCATCTGCACCCTGAAACAATTCAACCATCCCAGCAGACAACACTTGGGAACCTCTGTGGCCTCAAATGAAATTTCCAAGTACCATGGCCAAAATAAGAAGTGCTACAGGTCACAGAGGAAATGCTCCTAAACATATTAAGCACTGAATACTCTGTCCCCAGGGATTCCTTGTCTTAAAAGCCTGTGCTATCCTGCTGGGAACTCACATCGCATTCACAAGGTCAGAGCCTAAGCACTGCTGGTAATACTAAGCTGTAACATCTGATCCGGTCAGTATGACAAAAATATCCCCTCTTCCCAAAATGCAGTAAGGAGGAGGAAAACCAGTCAAAACTGCACACACTCCTTTCCCCTGACCTCTATGGCAGACATGCATGCACGCAGCTACGGCATTTCCCGGAGGGAGTGAAAGGAGAGTGCTGGCTGTGGCATTCCCAGACAGCTCAGAGACATTCATGGCATTATTACCCAGAAACTGGTTTCCTTCTGGGGCCCAGGGCTGACTCACGCATTTCAGCTTAGGCTCTATGAAATACACAAGTGCATGGCATTCACCTACAAGGAGCCTTCTGCAAGACTGTGAACACAATAAAGTGTGTCAGGAAGATGCTGTAGGTCTTTGGGCATCTGTGGGTCTCAAGAAGCCATTTGATGACCAGGTACCAGCCAATCCTGGTCGTGAACACAGAGCTGAACCTTGATGCTTCCAACAAAGTCTGGTCCTTGTGTGGTATCTGTATGATAACACAGATTTACCTGCATTTCCTGGCACTCAAACAACCAAAGGCAGATGTGCACTGTCTGAAGTTCCACTGACAATACAATTTGCTCTTCTACAGTTTCATTTGATTATCTCCACTTTTTCACAGGAAAGAATGAAAAGATCCTTGTAGCACTGGCAACAAGCTCTTTGTGTACAAAGTTATTTTTGCATCTAAGTAAAATATGAAAGGGTTTCCTCAAAAAACCCCCAAAACCCATGGTTAGTTCCTCCCAACAGGTGGCTGGATACTGTGAAAATGACTTGGCTGATGCCCATCAGCAGCTCATGGAAAAAATTATTCAATTAGTTTTCATGTTAAACCACAACATGGTGGTTAGACAGAATGCAGTATATAGAGGCCAATTCCAAAGATCTTCCAGAATTAACCAAGGAAAAATTCCTAGATACTGCACATAGCAAGGTATTCTGCTGTGCCAGGGCAGCCTCAAAAAAAGGGTGAAATTGTCCCAAGTGCTTCATTGTGCAAGAATTATTTATTGGTGTGATAAACGTGTGCTGTTCCAGTATCAGCATTTGGAACCATATGCCATGCACACTAGAAGGATTATTAAGTAGTGTCCAAGGCAGACTGGATTTTTATCACACATTTCACTTCATGAGAAAATGCAGCATGCAAATTGCAAGGGGACTCCAGCAACAGCAGGAAAGACCAAGGCCTGCGAAAGGAACATGAGAGCCTGAGCAAAAAGCAAGCAGTAGGACAAAGGAGAAGCTGCATCATTGTGACATCCACAGTCATCCTAACATAATAAAGCCACATTGTACATTTACTGTGCTTGCTCACTGTACGCCAAAACCTGCCTCTACCCTACCATCATTAAGAAATTCAGGAGACACTCTGCACTAGTGAGGATTTCCATTTACTCGCTCCTGACTGGAAAACTGCTCTACTGACTGTACTGTTGGAAGCTGCTGTGCCTTCAAGGAATCCCTTCCATTTGCTGACAGGGTAAAGCATCCAGCCATTGAAGTGAATTACCCTGCTGAGTCCATAAAGCTCCAAGAGTCTCTAAGAACTGTGGTCCTGACATTCAGGAGCGCCAAGCACTGTGCTTGGACACCCCTGTTTTGTCCGGGCATTACACAGATCCCTTTCCAGCTCCAATTGTCCACTCCAGCGGAGGCCGCGTGCTGACTGCGCTGCAGACTGCATTCCTCAGCTCCCAGACTGCGCTGTTTGTTTTTCATCAGAAGCAACAGCCTAAAGCAATGGAAACTGTGGGAATTAGCTGCAGTGTGTGAAAACACCATTTACAGTACTTCAGCGTTCAGGCCCCTCAGACAATATAAATTCCTCCCATATGGATGCCTGTTGCTAGCTAGCCCCAGCTGGGGCAAGGCACAAACCCAGAAGGATCCCTGGAAGCACTGAAGCCGAGTGAGCAGGCTGTCCCCCTGAATGCAAATGGGAATTAGCTCTCTTTTGAAGAAAGGGTAAGTGGGTAAGTCAGAGTAGAAAGGAGGAAGGCACTGAGCTGCTTGTGATGCTGTGGGATTCAGGCTGCTTTGATGGGAGCAAAATAAACACCAAGGAGTTACACCGGTGCAAAAAATAGTGCTTGCATCTCCTTTGCCTTCTCCCTGTGAGGCAAAACTTTTATTCTACTACCCATGGTATCAAGAATCTGCTGTAAAAGCAGTCAACAATATACAAATGCTCACCTAGGAACGGGGTGGGGAAGCTTATTTCTGTATCTCTTCCCTTCTCTGCACCCTCCCTCCATCACAGAGCCACAGACAGCAATATAAAGTCTCTTCCATCTTCTTGGGGCTGAAAAGAGGCAGCTCCCTCAGCTTCTCCTCTTCTGTCACTGCTCCAGGCATCTCCCTGACAATTCAGCACATCAGGATCTTCTTTTACTGGGGAGCCCAAATGGGACCAGGCACCCTTCTCTCACCTGCTGTTTACACAGTTGGCCTCCCTGGCCCCAGAATGTCCAGCTGATGCCTGCTGGGCTGCTTGTCCACCCTGTCCACCAGGCCAGCATTCCTCAACAGAAACCTGGACATAAGCTTCTTTACTACAAGAAGAATTGTGGATATAAATCTGGAGTTTGTGCAAAATCCCTAACTCTCGGAGGACACTGAAAAAGAGGTATTCTGTATAATGCTTCGTATTGTTAGCTTCCTGTGGTCAGGATACCAGTAGGATGTGGTCTGGGAAAGGGGAGATGGATTTGTTCATGCAGACAACAGCTGCTAAGTCAAGCGAGAAATGCAGAACCCCACAGAAACTCCAGCAGAACGAGTGATGCCCATGCAGGCTCCAAACTGTGCTCACCCAGCCAGCACCAGCCAGGCTGGTTGTGCATTCCCACTAGGAAGCACAAGTCTCTAGGAGATTTTTTGTGTTGTGTAATATAGAACAAATATTTTTAAAGCTACAATGACTGGTTGAAATCCCGTAGCACCGGAGGAAAGGCAGGAATTTCCATCTAAACTTTGGTGTACAGTTCATGTGAGCAGCCTGGGGAGACAACAGCACTGCCTTAAGTGGTATTAATCTGATTTCAAAAAGCAATGGGAAAGCACTCCATGAGTGCACTGCCCACTGAATTAATGGAGGAATTAATGCAAGAGAATTCAGAGAGGTTGTCTGACCTTAAAAAATGTAGTGACACACTAAATTACCCACATTTCTGCTAATTTCTGCTGTATAATGCCATGCTATTCCCGATTCCTAAAAATACTACAGATTTTTAGAATTTATTACTATTTAACAGTGCTCCAGGTTTTCCTGCTACTCCAGGATGCAGCAAAAGTGCACACCGATCCTGTGACCTTTTCACAGAACCAGTTCATTGAATTGCATCTCTTCATGTCTGCCTTGCACCAGGTGGCATAACAAGAACATTTTATGCCCAGAATAATTTCAAGTTTTCAAAATTAATGCCAGCGAATGTCAGCACTGCTTCCAAGCCTTTTCCACAGCCTTCACAGTTTCAATAGAGGGAAGAGGATCAAGTCTCAGACCACTGGCATCTTCCAGTGTTAGGCAACTCCAGGTTGCTAATATTTGGCCATCCTGAATAGAAAATTAGAGAGTGGTAAAAAAAATGGGGGGAGAAAAAAAGGAATAATGGGAAATGACAATTAAAAGTGGTCTGTACCTTGACAACATAAGCTACCTTCCCCTTCAACAGTATCTCGAGCACAGGCACCGAGATGTGTAGGTCAGTATTTTCTCATCCAATTTTCTCATAAACAACAGATAATGCACTGTTTTTCTTAACTGTTCATCCAGGAAATGCAGACCAGCAGAACCTCTTGGGTTACAGTAGGCAAAGTAACAGAGGACAGATAAATAGAAGAACATCTTCAAATCCTTTCCTTCTCCACTGTGAGCAGTAGCAGAGCAAGGGTAAGAAGCATTACCTGACTTTAAAACAGATACATTAGCGAAATACATAATTTTTACTCACAATCTCAGCATTTTCACTTAAAACCTTATTAGAACGACTCCATAAATGAGGGATTCAGAAATGCAGTGGACTGGGCTGATTAGTTATAGTAAGTAGCAAAACATGGTATTTTAATCATCTTTTGCATTCCAGTGCATGCATATTTTGATGTCTTTAGAAATGTATGTGAACTACTTCTGTCCTCACACACCACAGGAAATACGAGCTGTGAACACAAATCAGAAGACATAACACTATCAACACAGATGGACAGTTTTATCTCTGCCTCTCTAAAGTTCGAGTAATTAACTGCCAATCTCTTCAGACACTAAATGCACAGCTGATGCCCTGGAGACATTTTAATAGCCTAAAAGAGCAACCATTTCTCTAAACAGGAGCTAAGGGGAGTCTGGCTTACCATTTACTTCCCAAGCTTCCTGGCTTCACTGTTTTCTTGAACAGAGTAAGTTGAACTAATTGAAATAGCAGACCCATGACAGTATTGTCTCCCCATTACTGAGAATTTTAACTGATACTGTTTCAGTTGCTGATGCTTCAAGAATAGAAGAAAAATTGTATTTTAAACATGTTTATTACATTTTTTGGAAGGGGAAAGCAAATAATTTCGCCCAGGCAGTTTTATGGATAATTCAGTCTCCCATCTTGGCTTGCTCTGTGTTGACTCTTGAGTTCTCCAGCAAGCTACATTACCTCCCAAGTTTTAGGTCCTGCGGTTCCAGTTACAAGAGTGGGCTTTTTCTGGCTTTTACAGTTTCCTTGCTTCTTCTGGGAAGAAGTGCCCATTCCATGCTGGCCCTCCTCAAACAGATTTTTCCACCAGATCTATTAGCTCTGTTCTAATTGTCTTTCAGTCTCCAGCTGGTGCCAGGAGTGTTGTGTGTCTGCTCAGGGGTTTCTGGTCTAAGAAAATGCAGCCTTCCAAAGACTTAGGCACACACACACCACATCCACATATCCCTAACACAGATCCATAAAAACCTAAGCATAAAGATACAACCCTGAAGTATTCCCAAGAACATACCTTGCCCTGGGATGTGCTGCCAGAAGGATGATTTCAGACTCCTGTGCTGTATGCAGTCTATCAATATCTAAGACGTCTTAGTAGTTAGAAATAGCATCCAGAGCCCAAATAGTTGCACCCAGAGCCCAAAGCTTCCTGCTCTCTGCAGAAACCTGCAAAGTTTCATGATCCCAGCCTTAAAATTGCCCGTGCTTACAGTTTTGAGCCCAGTATGGAGCCTCTTCGAGCCACTGCTTGTCACACACGGCCACTTACAAACAGTGCCTTAAAGTCATCACAGGAAGGGGAAAAGGCAGTGAATAAGTGTCTCTGAAGGCTATTTCTCTCTTATTTAATAAATCTTTAATAAACCCTCAATAAATACTTTTAGCTCTTTTATTACAAATCTCTTAATGAGTAAGTCTGGAAGAACAAGGCTCAGCAGACTGGAAAATCCCAGCTTACATCGTGTTTTCCTGTCTTCCACACCTTATGGCAAATCCTTTATTGTTCAGGGTACCTAATGCCCTAACTGATGCTAGGGCTTCCCTATGCATGGTACACAGATCTTGAAGACTTCCATACAGTGCTCACATCCCAATATCCTGGGGCACAGTTCATGCTTCACACGCAGCCAGGCTGAAGGAAAGTACTGTGCCAGAAAGGAAGGGCTTGTTCCATGCGTGCCACTAAGCAAGGAACAAGGAAATACTTAAGAGATCATACCATTTAATTCCAGGCTTACAACAGGCTTAGCTGGCCACTGCACATACCACTGCTATAAGGCAGCAAAAAAGGTTTGACTCACAGACAGAAAAAGTGCTTTTATTTACCTATTTATCCCTGCCTCAGTCTGGTGACACCCAATGACCTCTGAGTTTAATCAAACTGAGTTTGTAAGTACCAACAGAGAAGGCACAGCTCCCTTCTCCAAGTGTGGGCACACAGCAGCCTCCCTGCCAAAGCTGCACTGAGAACTCACAATTTCACATACTGGGAGAGCCTGTTTCTGCATGTGTGACAAACATCACCTGCCTCCAACAAGTATTTCAGTGTTTTTGATAACACACTTCATGCCATGCACAATACTCCATGAAATAATCTTTAGAACTGGGTGCATATTCATATACAAATCTCAATGGCTGCCAAGGATCAATTCCAGACACTTACAGAAAGGCATCTGCAGGACACGTGCCTTATTTTCCCTCAAAAATGAGTCTGAATCTTTCACTGAATAGAATTAATAAACATGGTATGATAAAATCCCTCAGAAATTTTAGTTCTTAAAAGAAAAAAAGGTATTAATAAATCAAATGATAAAATCCCATTCATATTTATTGTCTTAATAATGCAGCATAAACTGGGTTATCTATATTGTATAAAAGCTTTTTACTGCTATGCTTTTACTTTATCAATAAAAAATTGATGAGCTAAGCCTTGTTTTGCTCGTGTGTCTGCAATACCAGTCATGCAAACATTCAAGTTTCTGACCGTAGCACGAAACTACTATTTGCAGGTATATCAAATATCCCATGAATGCAACTTGGCTCACAGTCAAGAGACAATAAAACTTAAAAGGAATTAACTTCCCAGCTAGTGATGCTAGTTGAATTTCTATTTTATTTACTTTCTGAGTTAATGTAAAACCTTCAAATGGCTTTCAAAAATTTGGGGAACACAAGTGTCCATCTGGCATCACAGTTTGCAGATAGGAACTTTCTCTCCTAGAAATCAAAATATCTTTTCACCTGAACTCCCTTAGGAAACCCTCCTCTGTACTAGAGCATTACGGCTTCCATTTGTCAAGAAACATTTGTCTTGGAAGAGATCAAGCTAACATTTATGTGGCACTGAAGAAAAATATATTCTCCCATGCTAGATCTTTAGGCTACATTCCTAGTCCCAGAAAAAAATGTCTCCTTGGGAGAAATAACAGGCAGACCCAGTTGAAAGAACCCAAAAATCAGATAATGGCCTAAAAATGATTATGCTACAAAGAATATATTGGAGGTGGAGGGTTTTTTAACCACTGTCATACACTTTTGCCAGTCTAAATAACTGGGCTAATAATTATTTAGAAGATCAAGCCATTTCCTACAGTGCAGCAAGTGAATAACCATCCAGGTCAGATGCAGACTCCAGACCCACTCTTTTACACATCAGCAGAAACAGCACTGTCCCTCTGTTTATAAACTCTAGGGGCTCCCTAACAACTGGAACTAAAACCAGCATAATTTTTACTTCCTGAGTTTAGAATTCCTTTTCAATCCACCACTTTCTTCTTTCATTTTAGAGACTTAAAATTAATAAATGACACTCTCATGGTTCCCAAGCATGTTCTAGCCCCCAAGATAAAGGTGTCACACTACATCCACAACCACTAACAAGCAAGGAATGACAAGGTCCAAGCAGCATTTGGAATAGGATGACCACATGAACCAGGAGGAGAAAAAAAAAAGGAGTTGCAATTTTTCTTACATTTATCCGGCCAACACTATTTCACTCCAGCAAATATCCATTCCTGAAGGAGAAACATGCTTGGCTTTTGCTTCCTATCAGCCTGTGCAATCTGAAGTGGGAAATGTGCTCTCAACACAGCTGCAGAAGGGCCATTCAGCCTCACAAGGCAGCAGTGTTGGACCAACACAAGTGAGCTAAGGGGAGCCGAACAGTCTCCAAACCAGGAAAGAACATAACAAGATCCACAAGGGCTGCACAGGTGGGTAGCTGCTTGACAGTAAGTTTCAGCAACAGCATGAAAACAATTTAAATGAGATTCATGGCAATCCCACACACTACATGAGAAGAGCGGAGCACCCCAGTCACCAGTGATGATGTTTGGGCTACAGTGATGCTACCAGCAAATTTTAAGAGCAAGAGGAAGAAGGTCCAAGACAAAGAGATGGCCCCAAGAGCAGGGGACACTGATAGATGGCAGTCAAAAGGCAGCACCGTGAGTGGCAGTCCCCAGCTCCTGCTGGATGTCAGCAAGAGCACGGCCTCCCTGTTTGTGGGACTGCAGAGAGCAACCACTGTACTCAACTGCATGTTTTATACATTTAGTATTTTATAGCAATCATTTAAAGGTCCAAAGGCATGCTTCCAGGATCCATATTTCACCAACTAAGTGTTGGTTCCAACATTCATGAGCTCTGAGAACAAAAGGATATACATCTGCTAGAGATTTCTTTACCAGTTCTTTTCCAAAACCTTGTGCAGTCTCGTTTCCCAGGCAGTGCAGATTGAGAAGGAGGAAGATCTTGAAGCCTTCCCTTTAACTGCTAGAACTTATTCAACCAGACACTTCCCCAGCTGAAACAGTGTTTTCTTCACTTGGCCCCTCTAGAAAGCAGCTTCCAAAGATGACAAAGATCTAAAGAGAACTGTACAAGCTCAGAGCATCATCACCTAATTTATTGCCTATGCTTCTCAGAAGCTACGAATACTCCCAGATTTTCTTCCCTCTGATTCTCAAAACAAATCCACTGAAAAGCATCCAGGACTTCTGAGACATCACGTTGATGTTAAACTGCCTGCCATTCTTGGAAACACCTTTGCCTGCAGTCTCCCAGTTACTCCATCAGTAATGGAGTGAATCTAATCGCTCTGCCATGACTCGCTGAGCTGATAGGCTGTATTAGCTAGAAAGCACTGAAAGCAGCTGTTTATTTTAGTGCTATTTGAGGTCATTAAGTAGCTACACCACTAAATCATCTGGGAGGGAAAAAAAAATAATAGAGTCAGCTCAGAGTGGGAAGCATTAGTACATGAATGCCCTTTTCCTCTTTCTTCTGCTTCCTGCCATTAAAGGAACACAAAGTTCATCTTTGGCTGAGCCTCCTGGGACCTACTGATACGATTTCATAATATGCAGAACACTGTCAAATATGCTGGCTGGTTAGATACAGGATAGGACAAAAATATCTGTATTTCCTTATTAGCCCCCCGCCAAAAAGTCAGCAATATCAAGGGAAAACATGTAATCACCCCCCTCATCACCAGCCAAACCCCCAAAATAAAATTCTTCCAAAGTTAGAATCTTGTCAAATTCTAGGTACAAGCAAAAAAGGTAAAGCACAGCTACACGCTGTCTTTGAAGGGACATTTCTGTAACTGACAAAAGCTTTTAAACATGATAGCACACTTGCTCGCTCATTTTAAAATATGTTTTTCTATATGATAACAATTATGCAAAAGTTCATCTTTTAGGGAAAAAAATCCTTTGCATAGAATAAAAATCTTACACTAGGTCCAACACTGAATTGTTAGGTGTGTATTCATTAAAGGCCAAAGAGCTTCCCAGGAGGATGCCTGCATAGAAGACAGGGGAAGGAGTGGAAAAGTTGTAATGTTGCACTGTTCGTTTGAAGTTTCTGAAAACAATCGCCCTGTAGATGGATTTTATCAATCATAGGCATAAATTCTGACCTCAAAGAGGACAAAGTGTTTTTAAACATATAATTACATCTATAAATAAACAATACCAAGTATACATCCTTCTATTTATGCACACACATCCCTTCTGCTGAATAGAAACATACCCCATAGATGCTTTCATCATTAAAACTGTGTTACTTACCATTGAAACAGGACCTGATCTTTGCGAACCTTGTTCTAAGTCAATTCAAGAGAAAGTTTCTAGCCAGCAAAAGTGAAATCCTAGATACTGTTCTTATTTAAAGGTCAACACATTTCACAGGTAACTCAACCACAGAGTCCTCCTTTTTTT
>VYXC01010087.1:233346-315348 GCA_013397175.1 Platysteira castanea
CTGTCGGTGGGAAGGAGGGAGGGCCGGGAGGTGGTTTAAGGGTTTATTTTACTTCTCATTACCCTCTTCTGATTCTGTTAGTAATAAATTTTACTTAGCAACCAAGATTTAGCCTGTTTTGCCCTTGAAATATTTCTGCTGCTCTCTTTATCTAACCCATGAAGGCTCCGTTAACCCTTTTTTCCTCTTTCCTCTCCTTTGGCCCAGCTGTGGCAGGGGAGGGTGAGCGAGCGACTCTCGTGGGTGCCTGGCGTTGGGCCGGTGTCAAACCACGACACTTTCCCACTCCAAGTCTGCCTTTCTGCTTCAGATTTTCTGTTACTTTTCTGTGCAGTGGTGTCAGAGTCAGAGACAGGCCCGCAAAGAGCATTTTTCAGTTTTCCTGAGGTCGCATCATTAGCCAGAACGTTCAAACATTATAACAAAACCAAAATCTACAATAAGTCTCCTGTAAAACATTTCCAAAAGTCTATTAAACTTACCTCAGTCTAGGAATTATGTTTCTTTTCCTTACATCACATAGGTGAAATACTTGTTAGCACAGTATAGCATCTGAAACATTTACCCTAGCCATTGACTATTTAAATGTTTAATAGTGGAATGGGAAAAGAACAAAAATCAAAACAACTTCTGAGGTGCCCAGAGGCCATTTGGGACCAGACTTCCAAGTATTCACAGAGCTATACAGACATAAAGGTCAAGTGTCACAACAAACACTTACCATTCAGCAAATTTCAGTAACTGTGAGGGTGAACTTCCCTTTGAAAAGAAAAGCAAATCATCCTCTTCAGCATAGGCTAGCTTTGAAATATCATCTTGAAACATACTAATACAAGGTAGAACTATTTTTATTTATAAATCAAAATTTAATACACAGATATTCAAGACAGGCTTTTCTAAAATAGCTGCACATCCTAGGTAAACAATCTACATCCATATGTGTACAATCAGTCACAGGAATCCTGTGACTGCAGTGTGCAGCACCACTCTCATGCATGCACAATTCTGTGCAAGATAATAACTTCTTCCCAGCACTAACAGAAAGAATACAGCAATATAAACCATGTTTCAGGACTGAGAATGGTATTCCTAAGCTAATCAAAACCACCAGATTTAGCCTGCAAGTGATTGCTGTGACACCACTGTATCTTGGCTTGCTAGCCTGCACCACGCCAGGACTCACTCAAGTGAGCAGGCCATTGCCAGCTCCAGAATTAAGATGTGTTAGTGGTGAGCAGAGGACCACAAGCCCAAAAAACTTGGCAGTTGTCGGGGTCCTTGCTTCTGGAGATACTTAGCAGAATTGGCTGCCTTGACATGGCTGGGAGCTGAGGAAGCATATCCTCCAGGATTCTCCTAGAAAGACATAGATGCAGAATATCCTACAAGACAGAGATGTAAAAAGTAAAGGTAAGGTGGTTTTTGGCACTCTGCTTCAGCATGAGCCAGTGTAGGCTCCATTTCCGTTGCTGGTCATTAGCCCAAAGTTTTATGGCAATTATGAAGCAGTATTTATGTTACAGTTTGGAAGCTTCTGCACTCTCCTGCAGACATCTGAAAAGCAGAGAAGAGGGGGGAGAGCTGCCCATTGTGGCTGAGAGCAATTTCAGAAGCCAATCTGTTGAGCAGCAACACAAGGAAGACAAGCTCACTAAGAAAACACTGCTTCCCAGGACATGTTGCAGATGGAAAGGAAATCTGAAGTGTATTTTACCTCAGGTGAGCTTTTCTAACTACACAATCAAGGACAAAGCTACACAATCAATGACAAGGCATTTTCAATACAGCCAGGAGGAGGTACAGCCTATCCCATTTTATCCAAATGGGATGCAAGGGATGATCAAAATTTATGAAAACATAATGCAAAGACCAAGCATAATTTTCCATCTGACTACTGTTCACACTGCAAAATATCTTCAGCATGTAAACACGTGCACAAATATAGAAAAATAGTTTTAATTAATTTAGCAGCTTATGGGATCTATGTGCATTATTTTAAAGAGCCCACTTTAATACCATCTGATGCTATAATTTTGTTCTTAGTATTTTAATTCTTGTACTTATATTCCATTAACTACTTCCATCTGCTATGTGGCTGAACCAGCACCTTCCAGAAGGTGGGCTTTTTCTGACAACCTTGATTTATTTTTTTCTTGTACATAGGGATCAACTGGTCTTTATAACTATTGTCTGCCAACACTTCTTGAAATTCAGCCTAGCACCCATATTGAGCTTTTTTTTAAACTCTAGTTGTTCATCTCACCAAATGGTTCCAGTAGCTCCTGTACTGCCTCAGATACTCTCTTAAGTTTCAAGTAACCTTGGATAACAAGACACCTACAGTGTCATTAGCACAGTATCACTAAGCTATTATTTTTAGCTATAAAATAGTATAGAGAGCATTTAGGAGTACAAGTGCCTACCAGAAATGTAACTGGAAAGCATTTTATACAAATCAAGTGAGCAGAAAGTGAGCAGGCCACCAAAACAAACTTGTATTTCTATATGAAAGCCTTTTGCTTACATAAATTAGCAGGTTTTCAAATTTCAGAATAATTTGTAATTTCAGTGCAACTTGGAGAAACTGTTTACATATTTATCTGCTCTTCTTCTAATACATATATTACAGTTAAAGGCAGATATATCTGCCTGTCAAGAGAAAGGGAAAACAGTCTATCCTCAAGTATACAATCACCTGCTGCCTTGTATAACTTGCCAGCTTTGAGATTATACTAGTGAAAAATTCTATTAAGCATTCACTGCCTTTGCTTTCTTGCTAGTTTTGCTTACAGGACCTGAAACAACATTTAAGGAAAAACTCTCCAATTTTTTGGGTTGCTTCATACTCAATGGAGACTTCTGAACAGCATGATTCACCTTGTAAACTGCTGGCACAGTTGAGACACACTAGTTTGACACAGCTCATAATATACAGAATCAATCCTTCCTGTCTTACCAGTGCACAGCATCGTGGCTTTATTTTAGCTACCAAAATACGTTTTTCTCTCTCTGTCAGCTGTACTCACAACTGAGCGTACAGAACAATAAAGTCAGTACCAAAATTGTAGTCAGCATCCTACTTTGGTTCTGCAAGCTTTGTGAGTTATCATTTCAATTTACTAAATTTAATACATCTCTGGAGTTTCCCTGCTGGCTTCCCGAAAAGATTATCCTTGCTTGTGTTTAATTTCTGGACAAAGAATAGTCACACAAGAAAAAACAATAATAATGAAGTCAAGAAACACTGCATGCTTTTCTGCTGAGAAACATGCAGTGAGGACATGATGGATGGATTAAAACTGAATTCCCCAGCCTGAAAGCCAAGGCTTGGCTCAATTCTTCCAAGTCACCATATGGACAACTGTGGGACTTCACATAATTTATTAGGAAGTTGACTATGTTGCTGGGATAAGTTTAAATTAATTACACCAAGGCCAAACTCTCTTCTCACTCACAATGAAGAAAATGAAGGATGACTTCACTTCACGTAGACACTGTAACTAAGACTAAACACAAAACTTTCACATTTAAAGAGCATCTGTAGCTGAATGAGGCAC
Organism: Platysteira castanea; assembly: GCA_013397175.1. Lineage (NCBI taxonomy): Eukaryota > Metazoa > Chordata > Aves > Passeriformes > Platysteira > Platysteira castanea. The sequence goes on from VYXC01010087.1 coordinate 236,904, forward strand.
ATTAAGTTTAACAGGACAAACGATCACTATAACTACATACACCAGCAAATACAGATGAGGTGGCCAAGTGTATCTGGTGACAGAATACCATGTTCTTTGCTCACACGAGACACTGAATGAATTAAATAGACTTGATTATCCAATAGAGAAACAAAAATAGAGCAGGAAAATGTTGTTTGGCTCTTTCAGAGCTATCTCAACAGATTCAACTACTTATCTTCAGCCTGAGATTACCGCTGTGAAAGTAAGGAATACATAGAAATACATAGAAATCCCTCCTCTTCTTCAAAATATCATCCTAGTGCACAGTGCAGACAATTGAACAAACCATGCTAAGGACATTGTATCAATTTTCTCAAAGTGTTTTTCTATTTTCAAGTAAAGAACTGTACTCTACAAAAATATGCCATCTATAAAGCAGTAAGTCTTCTCGGCATGGGTTGCCAGAACTGCTAACAGGCACAAAAAGTGCAAACTTTCAGACAGAGAAGAACAGGGAGCAAGACACAGCTGTGACTGTGTGTGACGGTACCTACTCACCACACCCACCAGACAGCTGCACTGATATTTGGGAGGAGCATCATTAACATGGGCTAAGGCACTGCTCATCCCATGGAAACCTGACAAGGCCAGCCTGCTTAGCAGCACCAGGAAAGGCTGACTGTGGTGTTCAACAGCCTGCCCTGGGAAAGTATATCAGTACAGTGACAGGAGCGAGCATTAAGAAGCCCTTGCTGAGGGTGGGAAGCTTTCCAGACTCACCCGGGTAGAGCTGCCCTAAAACAGCTCCCCAAGACGGCTGTGGCCACAGAACAGGAGGCTGCAGAGGGCAGCACTGCCATGCACTTGGCCTGCATTACCCATCCCGGTACAGCAGAGGCAATAAAAATGAAACATTAACTTTATTAACTTCATGGCTGCATGGATCATAAAATTTCCTTGATTTTAAGGTCTCCCTGAAAACCAGTGGACTCTTAATGGTATCAGACTTTGTTCATGCTGACTGAACCATAACTGGCCCTTCATGGTAAAAGCTGGGATAAAACTCCTTTCAGTCCTGCCCATAAGCACCATTACAAGACTTACATTACAAGCAACACTTTTTGTGAGGCTACATGAACGCTTTGGTCACTCAGACCAGGGTGGTTTGCAAAGGGTATCTGGGGCGTGGAGTGACCAGGACAGGACTGGCATTGACAACTCTCAGAGAACACAGTGAGGGCAAAAACTCAGCTAGCTCTAAGGCAGGAAGATGTAGGAGAGGGGAAGCAAAGACTCATCCGGGCTGAAAAGGGGATTGCAATTCTTTCCCTTAGCAAGACAAAGAGAGAACTGGAAAAAGTACAGGAACAGCCGAAGGCCTGGTGACAATACCACTGCTTGCTGCCACAGGATACAAAATCTGAAGGACATTGGAAGCAGCAGCGAACAAGGGTGCTCTCAGCTAATCGGCTGGCACCGTATCAGGGCACCGTTCAGTCTGTTTACAATTCCCTTACATTTGAGAGGTCTTTACGTACTACTTTGTCACCCACCTCAGTAGAAATACAAAATTAATTTAGAGAAGCTGATCTGTGAGCACTGAGATTAAGCATAGAGAAACTGCTCAGTAGCTCTGTTTAGTAGGAGAGGGGTTCTCTGTCACACCACAGAACAAAACACTGCTGTGGAGCACTGAGAGGTCATGCATCACTGCCTCAGATGCAGAAAAAAATCCAGCTTGAATTTAAACTTCATTTTGTGTAAGAACTGGCCAAGATTAATCACTTCAGTACATAAATTAGTGAAGTGACCTCTGAAAGATCACTGAAAGATGTGCCACACACTTCATATTACTGTTAGAGAGATCACGAGTTCTACTGATCAGTAGGGCTAACTCTTAATTGTATGAATTATCTGCTTTACCAAATAATAACAATATTGATATTAAACAATGATCAAAAAACCATCAAGGAATAGGGATAGTGACCAATTACAATGACAACTTTAAGGTCAAGTTCACATAACTCAGTAGCATTACACTTGTCTCAAATTCACTTGTAAAGAGAAAAACCACAGAACACCTTAGGAAAAGCACTGTGCATTACTGCCTTCATTCAGACACGAGTACTCAGCCATGGGCTAACATTGTTTGAGGGGGTGTCACACATGTCATGGAATTAAAAGAGAGATGATGCATTAAAAAACAGCTGCAGATCCAACAGCACTTAATGGTACTCTGGGAACGTAAACCTCAGTTATCCCAGCTCCGGTGCTGACACTCTGCCAAACCTATCTGAACTGTGGTTTTATCACTGAAGTGTGTAGGAGTCCCATGAGATCAAAAGCTCTTTCAAGTGGAATATGACTTTCACATATTTTTTCTCCCATTATCTGCACGTGTGGACGAAGCTGTACTCCAAACGAAATAATATATACATATACACCTATTACAGCACCTTCTTTAAGAGAGCCCTCCTCTCTGCAAATCTATGTGGCTTTAAAAAGTCTGCCACATAAAAAGCCTTTGGGGATTCTTTAAATAGGTTTTAGCACACTGGAGTCTAATTCACCTTTGAGAAGGCTTTTTAATGAGAATCACAAATATGCACTTTGAGTTAAGACAGCCATTACAGCATTTTCAATACAGCCAGGTTGGGTATCACAGAAGATCACAAGGATTAATAATATGGAACCACAATAAGTGGATTTGCAATCATTTGCGGCAAAACACTACTCTTCAGTCCACAGAGGCTGCCTCTAGAGATATACAGAAAGGACAAACCTCTCTGAAGGAAACACATGCTTGACCATGGGCCCAACTCCTGTTAGAATGACAACTTTATGAAGCAGAATGCTGGGCTCTTGCCACTTTCCAGGAAGAACTACTGATTGATATAATTGGGTATTATTGGGTATACCGGGTATACATAATCATGTATGGTGCACCATTTTCCATATTCACAATAGATTCTTATTTTTAATTACAGGAGAATTATTTAAGACATACCTCAATGCCTTTTTTTAATCACAAGGCAGCACAGATGTAAAAGAAGGATGAGAAATGTTTACATTTCAGTAACCAGAAAATAAAATATTTGACAGGTAATCCATTTCTTGAATTGCACTGTAGTTGAACATCTAGGTTCTTTATTACATTCACGCTTTAACAATATCTCAAAAACTGTAAGGTAATTATGCATATGATTCCAGGAAAGCAAAATTATAGTTATCTGAATGGTGCCAAAACATATCCCTAACTATTCCCATTCCCCATCATTTCTGTATCATGTGCAGCAATGAACGAAGGAGAGACAGGAAGGACAGATTCACTTCATCTAACACCTGTAGCTCATCACCACCTGCAGTGTATCTGGCAATACATGTCAAAAAGAAAAATAGATGTCCAGTAAACAGAAGGGGGAAAATTTTGGATGAGCTAAAAATGGCAATGACTTCAGATATCCATCACTGACAAAACTATGACCCTTCTATCAGCATCATGCAAACTGGAACAGATGGAAGCTAAACGTGCTTTTATCCATCCCAGGCCCATAATGAACTGCAGGCTGCCTTCCCTGCCGGAATTCTCTCTTGCCATTCCAGAGCTGCTCCTCTGCAATACTGCAAATGGAAAGACAGCACGGGCATGCACGTGTGCCTTGCAGGAACAGATTTTATACTGGGGCTGCTCTTGAGCCTTTACCACAACTTGACTCTCAATTGATAAGGAAATAACGAGGGTATGGCACAAATTATTTCATGTTCCTCTGATATGAAGACTCCCCCTTTATATACCTTTTTAGCAGTCCACTGCTTAATTCCATTATTTGTTCTCCTTAGCCCCGGGCATTATTGTATCTTGAACCCTGATTTTACTGTTTGGCTTGCCTGCTGCTAAAAGTACACTCTCCCACCTTGGTGCCATTTTCTTCTCATCCCTGAGACATTAGTCTTTTGTTCTCTGAGCAAAGATGTATCTGGTGGTTTAGGCGGTTTATTTGAAGTTTTTCCTTAAGCCCCTGCTTTCTCCTCTGTCCCTGGAAAATGAGGTGCACACGTAGTAAGTCACAACACAAAGAAAAAGGCATGAAGCTGTAGGTGTCATGATCTTCCAAAGGAAACCAGCCCCTGGGGTACCTAATCTAGTTTGGGGATGTTTATCCAAGTTCAGCAAGGTCTACACAGAGCCGGCTCATTCTCCCATCAGCTGGCATAAGCCTCCTGGCATAAGCACTCTAACATTAAGAGCTTGAATGCTGCTTTGGTTCCTGGCCAGGCACATTATCCCATGACCATGGTTTGGGAGCCCCATGCTGGCCCCACTCGCTGCTGGTGCAGCCTGTCCTCCTGTGGCAGATGAAAGAGGCATGTGGTGCCCGAGAAACGCTGTCCCTCTCTCCCAGCTCCTGCACCCACTGTGGCATGCAAGGCACAGACACGTTTGCCCTTTTACCACCACGTCCCTCCCGCTCCTATCTCTTGCCAAAGGCAGAATCCCAGCAGGCATGCTGCCAGCTCCTTCCGCCAAGGTCGAGGACAATTATGTGCTCTGTGCCCCTGCAGCCACCGTGCCAAATGGTAGCATATGGCACCTTCCCCCCAGATCCCGTAGCTGCAGCGCTGCACTTGGCAAGCCGCAAAAATCACCCTTCCCTGGCTGTTCTCCTCCTCCACGCTGGCACACAGCGGAGTGGCTGACACGGCTGTCACATTTTCCGCTGTCACCCTGAAAGGAGCCCTTTGCAGAGCAGATCCGGCAGCGCGCGGACAAAGGGCAGCCTGCTCCCGGCACACGCTGCCTGGAAGGAGTGGGAACATTGGCTGCTGGGTATGGCTCACATCAACCCAGAGCAAGCAGTCCTACTCCCCTCACAGCAGGGAATGTTTGGTCTGCAGCAGGAATCAACGTAATGCCATCAAACATTGCTCCTTGACTTCATGCTTTCATTAATCATCACCTAAATTGTAGACCTGTGCCATTAAAACCTGACAGTCAGCCGTGGGCTTGCAGTTTGACACTATCTCTTCACAAACACACATCAGTCACATGTTCCTCCTTGCTATTTCTTCCAGAAAATAAAACTTAAGTGCTCACTGAATTAATGGATGTAGCAGGGATTTGAAATACAGCACAGAACATCACGATTTCCCAAGTTATGCCCATCAGATTTATAAGAGACATAGTTTAATCAGCAGAGATTTCCACGTCCACAGGTATCAGTACAAGCTATGACTCCATGAGAGATGAGACAATGTCGGCCTAGGAAGAGACATCCACATCCCACAGAAAGGTTTTCCTTTCCTGTCAAAAGGAAGGAATCAGCCTAACCTCACTTTTAAGATGCTGCATAACAAATCAGCACCAGGTACCAGGACACGATACAACTCCGAAACTGGGTGATATGCTGCCTTTTCAGCCTTAAATTTGACACCCTCGCTGAAGAAACCAAGACAAGAGAGGTCCTTGCAGTCACCATGAGTTTGAAAATTTTTTCCCGCCCTTTTAACACAAGGCTGGAAAAGAAGAAAGATGACACTTTATTTTAAATCAGGATCAGCGTTCCCCAGGCACCAGTAATGGAAAAAGGGGGAAATGGAAGAGCCTGCAGAAGGGTGGGATGAAGAGCAAAGGACTTGTGAGCCTCTTACTGCCACAGCCACAGGGTGGAGGGTTAGGTCAGGCAGCAACACCCAAGCACTTGAGAAAATGTGAGTTGTCTGCCGTAAAATCTGCAAACTTTAGGAAAATAATCCACTTTCTATTCAGATTACCTAGGCACTAGGAAGTAACATATTTTGAGGATGCTTTGCTAAACCATCATTTAATCCAAGTGGAACTCGGATTTTCCCACTACTTTCAAAGATGGGAGGACTTCACAGGCTTGTGTTCTTTTCCTCTCACATCAGGAGCACAGCTCTTTGGTGCACCAAGGAGGCGAGATCTGCCTTCAGACTCAGCCACCAGCTTTCCAGACAGCTTCAGGCAAGTCACCTCCTCTCCGTCCTTCCTGCCATTTACAGTGGAATCCCACCAGTTATATCACAGAAGAGGTATATACGCATCTTAACTGAGTTACATTTTGCAGCTGCAGATGTTCTTGCTGAAAATGGTAATGAGCATGGGAATTTGATGCTGGTTTTTAGTATGGTTATTATTATTACTATTATTACTACTACTATTACAGAAGACTGGCAAACATCTCTACTAGAAAATGCCCCACCAAATAATGACATCTTGAATGTCTAAGCTTTGGAGGTTCCCTCCGTAACATTTCTGTCCCGCTTCCTCCTAAAGTGCTATTTTCATTACTTAATCAAATACAGAGTGTCTTTTAACAACTAAAATACAGAAAGTGCACACAGACAATTATAATAAAAGCACTATTTTCCTTTAAAACCTTGCATGTTGACTAAAGCTGGTGGATCCTCAATTCTGTGAGCAAAATAATCATCATCACAATCCATCCAAGCAATAGCAGTATGGGCATTTAGGAACATCTTTTCTCAAAAGAAGCTTGCATTATCACTGCCTCTGACTTTTCCCTTTTTCCCAGTACTTTCTTCCCACTTCACAGAATTTGTTTGGGAATCTAAGTTGCAAACTGTGCTTCATGATATATCAAGGATATTTCTAAAAGCAATAGTGAAGCTAAAAATTGAAGCCCTGAACAGGGTATCCCAGACACAAGAACATTTATTACTTCACTGGAGTTTCTAAATTGGCCACTAGAGGGACTTACGCGAAGCTAAAAAAACAAACCACCAAGCAGAAAAACCCTAATTATCTGTCACAGATGCCCTTCAGGCAGCTCTTGTATTTAGGCAGAGAAAAGGCATTTTGCTGCTTTCGAGGCAAAGTTTGTACTTGCACCCCAGAGAATGCCACAAGTATCAACACACAGGATTTTGTACTGGCAAACAAAACAGCCATGGACACAAAGTTAATGGACACAGACCTTACTGAGGACCTGCTGTAGCTTCACAACTCATTCCAGCCATACCTCTGGGGTGCAATGTATCTTCAGCCCCACAGAGTCTGCACAACCAAAGTTCAGGGATTTTCTCACACCTCTCAGCAGAACAATGGAAAAACCCAATATTGTGCTTCCCCACACACATAATTTGGTCCCCAAATCACTGTCAGGAATGGTCCAAGCAACAAGCTCTCATTCCAGTCACCTTTCTCACTTCCCACAGATCACCTGGCTTTGTTGGAACTCTCTCTGCTTTTTCAGCACTACTTAAGCCATTTTCCAATATTATTAATGATCATCAAAATCCAGTGCCGGCTGCTGTGCTGAGGCAAAGAAAAAAGAATGTAATTGTTGCTGTGATTACAACTGGTAGTGCTTAAAATAGGGTGGGAATAAACCATATCCCAATGTAATTATCATGATGAGCTACAACCTCACTAAGAGCCAATCTGGTGTACACAAACAACAATGGTGGAAGAAGTTTATCACAAACTTGACCACTAAATTTGGGTTTTTGCCACCTAAGTTTTTAAAGATGCCATTGCCATTCTGTTCCAAAGTCTTCTGTGTAGCAGATGACCTCCAGTATGACAGCAGTGGGTCACAAATGGTCGATATTGCTAATTTAACACACCTCAGATCACATGCAGCATGGGCTAAAGCAGGATCAATAAAAGCAATCCACTTCTAAATTAAAAGACACAAGTGAAAAATAACTTTTTAACTTCAGCTTCATACACCATGCTTGAGTAATGGTAAATTTTTATGGAGTATGGGTCAATTTTTAGAGTCTGTGCAGTCCTCTGCCACATGAAATTAATGTCACTGAGAACAGATGATTAAGCAGAATTACTATAGATGAAAGAAAATGAAATATACAATTGCTCAGTAGTTTTCAGAAGTGATTCACCTCTCTCACCTATTTTCAAAATAGACTGTAACCAGGAAATAGCATTTAGAAAGCAGGCAATATTACTACTATTTCTCATATAAACACACACAATTTTAACTTAGAGGCTGCACTCATTCACCAAGATAGATGGGATTCAAGATAACAGGGTCTATATATGAAAATTTGTGATATTCTACTAAATACGAAGTTACATACCCCCGGCATATGAGCGAGGAGAAATGTGTTTATTCTGCACATGCTGCATACCTCAGAGAGGCCTCTTATTTCTCTTTTAAATAGTTCTTGCATCTAGATTTAATTCCTTCACTTCAAAAGCAGATGGCCTAAACTTCTACTATCAGATAAATCTAGGCTGAAATAAAATCTATGAATTAGTGTTTCTATATTTAAAGAAATTATGTGTAAAACAGTTATTTCAGGCTCTTCTTTGCTACATGCCAGTGCTTGAGTTCTACCAGAAAAGCGACCTCATCTTTTGAATGGGAAAGGTGCCTCATCTTCCCTTGCATGATAAACATTTACTCATAGTTCTTCAGAGCCCAAACCTGAGTCACCCCAATCTCAATCTTTAAGCAGATGCAATATCATGAGGGGATCTTCCACATGAAGGAGAGGAAGCAAAACTACCCATGTCACTCTGGAAATGCGTCACAATCTGTCTTGTCTCTCTCTCCCAAATCCCGCGTACATAGGTTATCATTGCTCCAGATTGACACCATTAATATGCAAGGCTTGTACTGCAGGTATCATCTCAATTAAATACGTGTGGATACAAAGGCACAGAAAGGTAGGGCTTGGTCCAATGTCACCAGAGGAGGCACTGGAACAAAAAGCAGATATCTTAAACTTGGGGCCCTCCCCCAGTTGTTGTGCAGTAGCCATGACAAGAAAGGCACAAAAACATAGGTTAAAAGGGATATAACATGCATTGACTTGTACAGAAATGAGCTTGAAATTAGCAGATTTTATGGTGGCAGCACAACAGCCCAGTGGCCCAAACCTGACCTACCACCTCATTTCCCAGGGATGTAGGATTGAGGATGGTTTGGGCTTTATTTCTGAAAACTACTACAGTTTTCAGAAACCATATAGAAAAAAACTATAGTTTTTTTCTCAAAACTACTCAGGAGACAAAACTGCTATGGGCACATCAACTAAATCCGCATCATGAGAGCTGCTGCTCAAGATGGAAAAGCATTCATTCCCAGTGAGCCCTCACCATTAACCTTGTGAGAAACATGCAGCAAGGCTTCAGCCAGCTTCATTTCCCTGGCTCACTGACTCCATGCACTTCCAAGACTCACTTAAAAAAAACCAACAAAAAAAATCAGTTTTGAATCACCTTTTGAAGGATGAGAATGAGGCAGTGCATGCCAATGCGTTCAAGTGCAGAGAGGTGACTCTCTACCAGATACATTTTTGAGAAATGTATCACTCTTAATAAGGACAGCAACGCTTTCAGGAGATCTTCGACAAGGAATGAGCAGCGCTCCAAGCTGCTTTAGCGCAGTACGCGATTACACGGAGATATCTGTGCAGCAAGGCTGGTGCCCATTTGATTAAACAGCCTGTCTGCTCCCTCCACAAGATATCAGAGGTACAATTAGTTCAGCCGGCGGTATCAGCAATGCCCTTGAGGTCCTGTGCTCCTGACGACTAATGAAGAGGCACTGCTGGCTGTCAGCACGTACAGGGGGAGGCATTCATCTTCCTGGCAGCACCAATTAAATCCACCCGCATCATACCAGGAGTCAGGAATTCAGCACCGGGAACAAGTCAGAGCAGCTGAATGGTTTAACACTTCATTTTTGGGTTTTATATTGTGGAGAAAAGGGAATAAATTGTGCTAGCTATGCTATGGTGCCAAAGGGAATATGGAGAATCTGCCTGACAGCGAAGGCAGAGAGAGCACCCTCAGTGCTCAGGTGTGTGCACACGTGCGCTGTGGGAAGGCTTTTTTTTGCATCAGGGCAGGAAACCTCTCAGTACACAAACCATTTTCTCCTGAAGTCAACAGAAGATAATTTGCTTATTGCATTGTGTTGCCAACACTCTGCTAAGCCTTCAAGGAAAGCTACTTGCTGTACGTGTGGGTGCATCCTCACTTAGGACACGGCAATTACTCCTGAGAAGACAAGACAGGGATCTCTTGCCCCTTATTTCTTACAAGGTTACATCCTTACAGAAAGCACACAGTTCTGTTTCGAAACAATGGGCTCAAAACCTTCTAAAACATTTCTATCCCTGAGACATGATGCTGCATCATATCAGCCACAGTCAAACGTATCAGCTAATCATCTGCCCTGCTTGGTGCCTCACTGTAGAGTCCAACCTGCCCCATCCCACAGAAGTCTGGCTGTCAATATGGCTTACAGGACTAAAAAGCACTGCTATCAGAGGAGAAGGACACTGAAGTAGAAGCTACAGTAAGCACCTGGTATCCAACCTGCTAACGTACACAGGAGCACTACAAAGAAAATTGCTTTTTGAGCCAAAAAAGATGTATCTGTAATTCCTGTCTTGTCTTACTTGTGTCCCTTAGGGAAAAAATGCAAGCGCACTTCCCAAATCCACATTTTCCAGGCTTTCGTGAACCCTTAATTAAAACCACTATGAATCAGTAGGTGCCAAGAATGAGCACCTAGTGTGGCCTTCCCATTTCAGGTGTTTGAGAACTCACGGCGAAAGTCTCAAAGGGCTTAATCTGCTAAACCCTGTATAACAACAGGGAACTCAAAGAGGTTTTGGTAACTTCACAACAAACTGGCAGCCATTTATCTTCTCAAACTCCACAACTCCTCTGTGGAGGCTAAAGGACCTGTTTACTGACAGGGAGATCAGTGTGACACACACACGCAAAACAGAGCCCACCTGACTCTCAGCCATGGAGGCACAGACCTAGCTATGCAAATCTCAGCTGACTTAAAGGAGTGAAAACCTACTGCAGTAGAAGCAGGAAAAAATAGAAGTTTATTACCCAACTCTTCATGTAGACGAAGCTTAAAAAAACCCAACCCTCAAACCCATCTCACACTCCCTACCAGAACAGCTAACTTGCAAGAAATGTAATTTGCCATACAGCATGCAATTAAATACATGAAGAAACAAAGAAAAAAAACAGCCTTTGGGTGCCTGCTTTCCTCTAACTAATGAAAAAAAAAAAAAGAAGAATTACACCTATTTCAAAGTTCTGGGAATTTAGTATTTCACTCCCTTAACAGAGAGAGCCTGACAAACTGACCTTTAATAAAAGTGGAAAGTGCTGAAGCTAATTTTTGCCTTCTGCAGTCTCCACCATCCATGACTCAAGATAAGATCTCGTGTTCCCTGATAGGAAGGGAGATAGCCCAGAATCCACAGGCACAAGAAATCAGCAGACACACAAATGCAGAAAAAAGCATCAGCAGAGACTCCAAGTGACTTTGCTGAAATATTACAGTTCTTTCCTAGCAGTCTGAATAGAATAATCCCTAAGAATGAAACTTTGACTTAAGCTGCAGACACATAACTTGGGGCTGCACAGAGAATGCTTTTATAGGGATGAACTGACTTTGGTACCTCTTCAATATGACCAAAGTGCAAATTCATCCACACAGACGCACATGCTGGACTATGGTACTTTGTCAGTGGTAAAAAATACAACACAGATGCACAAAGTTTACAAGCAAAAGATTCCACAAGGAATACTGAAGATCAATATTTGGAAATTTATGTTCTAGTTTAAACAGTACTAAATAAATATTAAAACTCATGCAACTGCAAAACTCATCAGAGAAATCTTTAGGATATTTGTGTCTCTAAGGGAACTCATGATTTAGATCAGAGCATGCAAACAGGTGAACATGGTCCTGAAAGTAACCTTGTCCTCTGTGCTAATTTTTCACAGAATCTGCATTAACACAGGACAGGAACAAAGAAAAATGTGATTTGGTAACATCCAAATGGTGAGGTATCACTGGAGTGACGATCTTGCTTCTTACCTGAGGCCAGGCTGCAAAATGATTTATCATACTCAGAGAAGGGCATCTGCCAGCACACAAGGATCTCAGGTAACAGCAGCTGGTGGGGCAGCAGTACGAGCAGCTTAGCTTCCCAAATCAAAGTCCAGTCAATGATCCACATTCCTTTGTCCATGCCATAACCATCATCTCTTCTAGACCGAATCCCTACATGGACCCAGATTATTCTGAGCTGGTGGTGCCTCCTGAGAGCATCAGGAAATGAGGATTCAAGTCCCTGGAGCTCCTACAAGCATCCAGACATCCCTGAGAAAAGCCACAGGCCTCTACTGCAAGGCTTCTCATGCTGCACTTGCCCAGAATGCCTTCACACAGCAACCCCTGGGGAGTCCAGGAGACTCTAAAAAAGATGCTTGAGCCTTGTGTGAGAAACAGTGGATGAGCCTCAGCTTCCCAGCTCTCTGTGCTTGGCTCCTCCGGGTGCCAGTGAGGTGCAGGAATCCCGTCTGCAAACCACCACACATGCAAACCACAGCTGTGCCCCTGTCCTGCACCTACGGGTGACACGTAATCCACTGAGACACAGCAGGGTCACCTGCTTCAGTTCTGTGGGAACACAGACGCCTTCCCCCATTACACCTGCACACCAAGGGGAAAACCTCAGGTTTCCTTTAGAACGAGACCAATGCACAGAATGAGGTTTTATCTACTATACAGAGCTCATAACAATTAGCAAATACAACGCACTCAAAACTCATCACACAACTTGGCTATATGTGCACATTTCCCACTAAAAGGTATTAATTTAAAGCCTCTTCTGATTTTTGTTGACTACGAAACATTCCTCTGAGTGCAAGAGAAGCTGTTAATAAGCACAGGCATCACTAATCATTTTGTGGTCACTGACTCCAGCACAGAAAACTCCCACACAGAAGCGTGGCATAGGTCTTGTGCTGTACAGGAGAAAGTTTCCCTCCCATAAATTAATGCTGTCAGCACACCAAATGTAAAAAAAAAAAGGAAAAAATTTAAGTATTAAATCATGTAATGACTTAGGGAATGAACAGAATGTTTTCAAAATGCAAATTGAAGGCATCTGTATTTTAATTACAGCACCAAAACTGCAAGATACTTGTCTCCACACACATTTTTTCATTCATCTTCAGAGATGGCTGCATACAGAGTATTAGTTTCATAGTATAAACCTACTCCCACATACATTCCCAAAATAATTTGCATGTATTACCAACAAACAAACACACGCATGCAAGTTTTCAGGCCGCCCACAGACATGATAGACAAAAAGAGGACTTGTCACTTTTGCTTTTGGGATTGTAACTAAAATTGTTTCAACTTTTAGTACAGGGAAAACAGAATGCAAGAGCAGCATGAACTTCAGCACCATACATTTAACACAATGCTCAGTTAAGATGACAAAATTTTTAAAAATCTGCAAACAGATCCTGTTGCTACATAGCTGATTTCCCAAATGAAAGCTAACAAAGGCTAAACAGAACCCTAGCTACAATACATTTTTCTGTGTTACACTCAATGAGCTCAGTTTTGTTGCTGTCAGCCTGTAGAATTGACTTTTACACTGAGTCACTAAGAGCAGACGGATGACGAACAGCTCCATTACAGAAGGCTGACGAATTCTTGCCTTGAGAAGCAACAGTGACATGGCAACAGTGGCAACACTCACTTCATCTTTGCATAAAATACAGCTGGCACTTCAACTTCACTACTGCACATCTGCACTGTGATGCCTCCTCCACAGTCAGTCTGAGTCTTCATTTTAATTTCATCCCTCGAAGACCAGTGCTGTGGCATGAAATGTCCCGACTTCCCAGAAAACATTTTTTTCATCATGAATCCTTGGCATAATAAGTCCAGTAGGAAATCTCTATAGCCACATGCTATAGAGGGCGGGCAAGGGAGCAGGGGGGCAAGGAGGAATAAATACACTGGTGCTATCCTAAAACACATTCAAAACCCCATTCTCAGAACTGAAAACAAACAAAACAAAGCAAAACACAAAAGCCTACCTGACTCTCAGGGACGCTCCAGATAAATACTGAACTCTGCCCAAAAGTAACTACAAGTTACTTTTTCGCTTTACTCCACAGAAAGGTGGCATAAAAAACATTTTGGGAAATCACAAGAGTGACTGCGCTCTTAACTTGGGCATGAAGGATAAGCATCCCCAGGGTCAGCATTATCAGATAGATTAAGGTGTCATATGAATCAGGACATATGGAGAATTCTCCTAATTTCCAATGGAAAGATTTTAGTCAACTCCAGACTTGCAATGCTAATAAATAGGTTTCTTTCAATATTTTGAACATAAAAAAAGAGACTTTGAGAAGAGACAGTGAGAAACTTGTCAAATCTGATTGATTCAAGACTGGGGTGAGTATTAAACCTCAGAGATCCCATATTGGCTTTCTTTGCATAATAATGCCTTACTGCCCATGGCTTTCATAATCAAGCTTTGAAATCTACTTCATATTTCTGACACTTTTACAATATATTATAACTTGGCACATCACTGAACACAACTACATTTGTGCCCTGATACCAAGATGGTTTAAGACCAAGAACAATAGACATTACCATCTATTTGCCCGTCCAAATAGCCAAAATAGGAAGTACACTAATATAAAAGTAATATGGGGATTAACAGAATATATTGAATAAATACACTGGGAGGGCTGGATGTGGAAACAGAACTGTTTAGTTTGGAAAAGATGCTTAAAATCAAGTCCAATTGTTAATCCAACACTGCAACATCCACCACCGAACCATGCCCCTGAGCATCGCATCTATACATCTTTGAAATAACTCCAGGTATGGTTGACTCCCCTCCTGCCCTTCCACAAGCCTGTCCCAATGCTTGACAACTCTTTCAATGAAGCAGTTTTTCCCAATACCTAAACTAAATCTCCACTGGTGCAACTTGAGGCCATTTCCTCTCATCCTATCGCTTTCTACCTGCGATAAGGTCCCCACCCAGCTTCCTTTTCTCCAGGCTAAACCACCCCCAGCTCCCTCAGCCGTTCCTCAGAATTGTGCTCCAGACCCTTCCCCAGCTTCATTGCCCTTCTCTGGGCTTGCTCCAGCACCTCAATGTCCTTCTTTAGTGAGGGGCCCAGAACCAGACACAGCACTCGAGGTGTGGCCTCACCAGTGCCAAGCAGAGGGGGTCAGCCTGGTCCTGCTGGCCACACTATTGCTGATGCAGGCCAGGATGCCTTTGGCCTTCTTGGCCACGTGGGCACAGCTGGCTCATGTTCAGCTGCTGCAGAGCACCCCCAGGTCCTTTTCTGCCAGGAGGTTTTCCAGCCACTCTGACCCCACCCACAGCGCCGCATGGGGCTGTTGTGATCCAAGAGCGGGACCTGGCACTTCCTTGCCCTGAAGAATTCTGCTTTACACTGACAAATAAAATACACATCCTTTTCCTATGCTGCCTGGGGGTGAATGAAAAAATTATGAACCAACATATTAACAAATTACACCTTTTTTTTTTTTTCCTTAAATTGAGTCATTAATCACCTTCAGCTTCTGTTCTGGCACAACAGATGTGGCCATTCATCACTGAGGACAAACTGCAAAGGCTTTTCATATGGAGTAGAATATCCTACCTGGAACAACTTCAAAAAGGAACTTTCCTGGACTTTCTTCGTTGCAGGGATGCTCAATTACTCTGTTGCCAGGCAGAAAGATGGTACCCTAAAGAAAAAAATAACAACACACATGGGATTAAAAGTGTTACTATGCTTCTGATAGACTAATGCTTCTTATTTTTGGACTGGATTAAACATGAATTTTTCACTGTAAACACCTGAGCAGCTGATTGCCAAAGTGAGATTGAGGAAGGATTATCCCAAAAGCCAACATCATCGATCCCCTTAATTAACTGAGGCATTCGGTAACAGCTTTAGGTTTTTTTAATCTCTTGGGTATTTGATGCTATGTAGAGTTTTGTATTTCTCACATATACCACTCTTCTGCAGGGAAAAAATGAGACTTAAAAGAAAGGGTTAGTGAAGAGCTAGGAAGCTGCATGTGTGAGGCAGGTGAACTCCCCAGCCGGGCTTCTTGGCTGAAGCCAAAAGGGCATGTGGACAGAGGAGTAAGCTCAGATTGTGGGATGCATACTCAGTTCCTGCTCTGGGCCCTTTTCCCATAGCATCCCAGGGAAGCAGTACAGAGAAAACATCCCACTCCCACCCAGGGGCTGCAGCGTGCCAGGCTGGTGGTGCTAAGCCACAGCAGGCACAGAGAGTCCAAAGAAGCGTTTGCTACAGGCAGGGAGACCTCAGAAAATCTCTGTGATGGGCACTGAAAGCCTTTATTACAACTTTACTACCTTGAGAGGGCAGGTGGGGAATTTTAGATGTGTGTATTTTTAGTAACACTGGTTACAAAATCAACCCCGGTAACCCTCAAAACATTTCTGGGGCTGTGTTGAAGACACAGTTTATTCCGTCCTCTTTGGTCTGCTGACACACGGGATGGACAGACCTCCGCTTTCCTCTGAGAGCTCTTTTTCATTTTTAGAAATCACAGCTCCTCCTAGTACCATTTCAACCTCAGTCAGCAGGCAGTCCTTAGTGAAATTATGCTGGGATGGCTGTCCAGGGATAAATTTTCAGAGCAGCATCCTAGGAATTGTATTAGGTACAAGCTCTCCACCACTGCTAATGGGAGATAACATCTACTTAGTAATATTCTCCAGTTATGGCATAATGGGGCCTCCATCTGCAGAGTAAACAACTTACATAACTTACACATCTTAAACACAGAATACCTCAAGTAAGGTCCTTATCCCCTGAAGGATCGTTGAGTCCAACAAGGAGCACTGTTTTCCATAGCAGTTTCAACCAAACGCCCAAATATGTCAGATCCCTCATCTAAACAGCACTAAAGATATCCCTGAACACGAAAAACATCAATTTTGATATCCAGTGTTCATTGCTATGACCTGTAACCTTCATTACGAGCAGAACCAGGGACATTCACAAGAAAAAAATTCCCAGAAATTTACAATTACTGGGAAGTCGAGACAAGCGGAAACACTACAGTCTTCTCACAAAGGAGACCTTACAAACTGAGAAGGAAGAGTCACCTGAAGGAACAGGCAACAAATGTTTCACATATCAGTACTTGTACCAGCTGATGTGGAGTCTAGGCTCTATACCAACTTGTCAGTGCTGTGTGCCAGCAAGAACAGCGTTCACAGGAAGACAAAGAGAGGGTGCACAGGGATTTCATCAGAACATCCAAAATCGCCTCCATTAAACACTATGATGCTTGTTGCTGAAACAAGCCCAAGATGAAACGGCACAGCTTTCTGCTGAGGTGGTACAAGCAGCAGGCATTAGCAGTTGTGGGCAGATGTCCCCACTCACTGCATATCCAAATGTATTATAAGCATTAAGTGCCTTGGCCCAACAGCTCCACTCGGAACTATCTTCCTTCATTCCTGCCACAAGCAGCACCTGTTAATAGATGCCACACTCCACAGCCTTCTGTGAAATACCTTATCAGGCAAAAAAAATGTCATAAACAAAAATGATTATATGAACAGGAAAAGATAAGTCACAACACAGTTCAACTGCTCATATTAGTACCTGAAGAAAAAACAGGAAATGTAAGGAATGCATTTTTTCTGAGAATTATGGGAGACTAGGAATAACAATCTCTAAAAGCCATTTTAACTACATGTATTTTTGTCCTATGTAACAGACCATTAAGACTGGCATGATTTTCTTGCCCACTTTCAGACTGAACTGATTTTACCCAGAAGAAGCTCCACCCAGCACACTGGATGGACAGATCACTCTTCATACTGAAGTGTCACTGTCTTGGGAGCTTGCATCACTGAAGGCATACAGCATATTCAAGCTAATCATTGGTCTCACTATTCAATTAAACAAAAATACAAAATTAACGAGACCTAGCCTACAGGACTGTAAACTGAAGTCAATTCATGAGATAGTAAATGAAAATTGCATTCAACTTTGCTGTCAACTCATTAGCAACAGGCATGCTGCAGACATATTACAGTGTGATGCCTTCTGATTTTTTGATGTAAAACCCTTTTACCATTTACAGTGAGCTCTCTTAATACAGATTTTTGAGAACACAGAAACAAAACTACTACATTTATAACCCTACCGCCTTAATTTCATAGATGAAACCTATTTCATCTACTGAAATGTAAAGCCTAAAGCCACACCCAATAGCTAAGCTAATATGAGGAGAAACCAGACAGTAACACCATACAGAATACTGCAGTGGTTTAAAAAGAAAATGTCCTCAAGTGGTGATTTTATTTTACTGTCTATTTCCTGAACTATTATTGCAAACATCAGTGCACATTAAATACTTCAATATACATATGTGAGCGTTTTTTTAAATTTAAAAAAATAGCTTTGTTTGTGCAACATGCACCTGGGTGCCCAACTCTAGTGGAGAAAGCATTAAGAGAGCGATTGCAGCTCTCTCACTTCCCATTCTGTCTGCTTTCACACCCATCTGTCTGCCTTCACCACACAGCAACATCTCCCCTTGCTAAGATTTGTAGCTGTCTTCGTAACTGTACTGCGGCAAAAAAAGTTGTCCCTTTGCTCAGTTTCTCAGCAGCTGATTCCCAGGGAACACATCTGCAGTGTAACAAAGCCCTGGCTGTGGGGTATCTGATATAAATGGGATCCCCAGACCCCACATCACTGTTGGTCCCCTTGCTCAATTGTCTTTCTGGGCCCTTAAGGTGCAACATTAGGCCCGTCCTTAAACCCAGGATAGCCCCAAGAGGATGGATTATCAGTTGCAAAGCTTCAACAAGTTCAAGCTCTGCTTTCTGCCCTGAGTATCTAATTCCAGGGGGAAGTAAAAGAAAACCAACTACATAGCCTTAGACACCTAACAAGACAGTAATTTGCATATAAAAGAGGAAGGTGATTTCCAGAGGAAATACATGTTTTGACTTGGGTGTCAGTGCATGAGTGCATGCAAATGTTCCATAATAAGGCGGCTTCACACTGCTTCACATCAAAGTCTACAGCTCATTCAAAACATTTAAAAAAAAGATCTCAACCCAAGACTGCAGATTGGATCAGATCAATATTTTGTTTTCAAAAAAGCAAGCAAAAAAAAAAAAAAAAAAAAAAAAAAGCATGGTGCCAGCAGGGACCAAGACACACAGTCAACAGAAATACAGGAAAAAGGGAAGTGGGAGTAAAATGTGGCCCTGACCCAAGTCCCTCCTGGCTCCCATTGCCATTCCCTTTGCAGGCTGTGCCTCCACCAGGTCAGCAGTGTTTTGCAGAGCTCCTGCTGTGGTATGCCTGAGTTGTTTTTCCATTTCCAACACTTCTGTCCTTACCAGAGCAGTTCTGCTTCTCTAGCTGAGCATTCAGGATGACTCACAGCATGCAGGGGAAATCTGGGTTGCTCAAGAAGCACTGGCCTTTTCCCTAACTGAATATCAAGCCCACTTTCAAAGGAGATTCTCACACACATGGATTTTTCTATAGCACTGCTGCTTCAAACCAACGATCTCCTAAACAGCAGAGCAACAACGTGTTTGTTAAAATCAAAAATCTGCATCTATGAAGCGTTGAACTTGAGAAAAAATACTGCTCTGTTAACTAAGTGCTTGATAAAATACTGTAGTGCAGCAAGAATGACATCAATCTACTTTGTATTAGTCTCACAGCATGGCACAGTCTTGCTCAAATGGATGTTTTATCCCATGGTGGTCCCTCGAAACATTTTCAGCACCATTCAGCAGCTGAACTTCAGGAGGAAGCACGGAAGAGGAGACAGGATGGCCACTGCACAAGTGCTTCATGAGGACCAGCTGACAGATGGCATTTCTGTTTGCACGCTCTGTGTAACACATTGCAACACGGAAGCCACCCTGTCCCTCTTGCCTGCTCTGCTCCATTACTTTTCCCTAGGTACGCTCTCCCCAGCCTTGTTTAAACTCTGTTTTCTGAAGCAGACTTACCACCTTTTTTGAGAGATACCAGGTTTTGCCCAAGAAAGCTTATGATACAAGGAATTCCAATGCTTTGGAGATGCTGACTGGCAAATGTGAAAACAAATACACGATTTTCAATATTTCTGGATGGATTTTACTCAAAAAGCACATAGATACATGAGGCAATTAACAGCTTTCTTGCCAAAAAAACGTTTTCAGGATTTATCCTAATACACTACCCTGGGGCTATGTGCTTGCTGGTAGTTTGTCCTGCTACCCCTTAAAAAAGGTGAGAAGTACACAGGACCAGCAGTTATA
The DNA here is from genome assembly GCA_013397175.1 of Platysteira castanea. Taxonomy (NCBI): domain Eukaryota; kingdom Metazoa; phylum Chordata; class Aves; order Passeriformes; genus Platysteira; species Platysteira castanea. Next base: position 257,043 of record VYXC01010087.1, read on the forward strand.
TCACATGTACTTTCTGCCCTTCCAGTTTGATTATTTATCAAAGATTACTGAATTCTACCTTGATTTTCAAGATAGGTGCTGCATTTACATATCTGTTTTTCTGGTTTCATGGAAAACTCATCACATCAGCACTCAGAGAGGCAGGAAGGGCATCAGCCAGGAAAGAGGCAGCTGATGGGGGGGATGAAGGGGCAGAAGGGATCTTTTGAGTACTTGTGTTTTCTGTATGATTCACAGCCACATCCAACCCAGCAGTGTTCTGTGGTTTCTTTTGTCACTGTTGCTGTTTCCCGAAAGTCTGGGCTGTCATACTTTGGAACAACAGAGCACTTCAGCTGGCATCTTAAACTGAAAAATACCACTTTTAGTGAATAATATTCTCAGTAGCACTCGTATTTACAAGGTCACAGCCAGAAAGGCATCTACTCTATTTCACAGAGAAGCCTGCTAAACAATGTAAATTAAATAACACATCTGGTACATATGCACAAGTATACTTCTGTATGTATATACAGATGTGCACAGGTCTTGTGAATTCATAAATAAGTGATGCATAGCAAAGAAGGAGAAAGAACATGCAAGTTGTTATCAGTTATCTATAAATTCTTGTTCCTCACATTGCTGTTTCTGCTTTTAAGCTACCACAAAAATAGGTGTCAAGTCCACGTGAGCACTTTGCACTGTCAGGAGCCTCAGACATGAGGTTAGGAGGAAGACCTGCACAGACAGAAATCCACTCATACTGAGGTCAGTAATGACTGAAACTTGCACTGTGCTCACTACCAAGCAGTTTGACTGCACTAACTTCTTAGAAGTTCAACTCTACTTCCACCATGACAACTCATTTCCAAGATCCCAGTGAAATCACTCGCTGCAAAAGGGCACAGCAGCTCTGAAAGCCAGCCCTTTCATCTGACTGCCTACGCAGAGATATCTGTATTTCAAACTGGGCCTGAGCAAGTTCTCCAGCTGGCTCCAAACCCTGGGTCACTGCAGATATGTTAATTTTTATCATAAGAATGGATTTTTATACCACTTAAGGCACCAGAGCACTGGAAGAAGTACATTTCCTGCAGGAGGTGATACACTCCTTGCTTTGTAGTTACTGCAGCCATTTACAATTTTGCAATATGTACAAGGAGAAAACAACGGCTAGGGGTGACTATTCAGATTTTAGGGGGTAACATTCCAGGAATGAAGACAGAGGAGGAAAGAGAAACTACAAAAAAAACCCCAGGGCTGGTTGGATGAAATTAAGCCATTATACAGCACACATTTTTCTGGCATAAATACCGTTGCATTTGACATTTTCTTGTCCCGCTAAGTTAACACATTTCTAGAGTTTGTTTCTGTTGAAGAATGAGAACTATTGTTTAGTTCTCAGAACCTGTGCAAACAGGAGCCTAAAAGAGATCTTTTTTCCTTTACCTAAAGCAATGTTCAAACCTACCTGATGGCTTAATATTAAAAAAAAAAAAGTGAATTCTTTTCCATGGCAGTGAACACCATCAATACTATTTCCCTGATATGGAGCACCAAAACATTTATTCTGACATGAGAGATAGAGCTGACAGTTTTACTACCATGTGATTAGTTTCTTTAAAGATTTTTCTCCTTCTCTCCTGCCAGACATTTCACTTAATGGTTGAGTGCTTCTCTGCCTGAGAGAAACTTCCTTCCTCAAGAATGAAGCAATCTTGGCTTGAGCAGACACTGGACAAAAAACTTCCTCATTTGTCCCATAAGAGAAAGCAAGCTCATATCAAGTTAAGCTTAACAGCACAAAAAATTAAGTTTGCCTAAACCCAGAGGCCAGGTCCATATTGCATACCTATGGTTTTCATTTCTCTGGTAAGGGCAAGAGAGAAGAGACAGGTATGACAAGACTGAGCTCACGTAAGAAAAGAGGACAGGTCACAGGGTTCAGGGGCAGGAGGTGCCTTCCTGAGGAACCCACTCCTGCAGCTGTCATATTCCTCACAGAAATGATCCCTGGTATTTTCCAAAGGCAAAGAAAAAAAAGAAGATGGATAAATAAATTCAGAGAGTGCACTGAGGTTAAGAACTCATGGATACAAGCTGAGATCATTGTTATGTGCATGGATGGAAGTTTGATAAAATTAGGCTTTGCAATGGTCATTAAAATTTGATCAACACACAAAAATGGAACTGGGCATTACTGAATTGCTACAGATTTTTACTACAGGAAAAATACTTGCAATAGCTCCAGTCAGTAAGAAATTCAGCTTTTAATTAGATAAAACTATTTTCCCAAGATAAAAAGCCAATAAAGCACCAGAACACAAAGGACTGAGTCTTGCTTTACAGATAGCTTCTGCAAAGGAAATTTACCAGCTTCTAATCCTGAGAACATCTAGGTCAAAACAATGCAATTATTCCCCAGAAGGATAATATTTGACAAGGGGAAAATTTCAAGTATGACCTCTAATTTATATACAGAGCTCTCCAGTGACAGCCTGGACAGATACAGCAACACTGTGAGAGAGACTCTGGCCTGTTCAGAAGTTTAGTTGACATGAGTCCCCTGTGAGACAGTCCTGAAGGGCAAAGGAGTCCAAGAAGGCTGGACATTTTTCAAGGAGGAAATCTTAAAGATGCAGAAGCAGGCTGTCCCCATGTGCCAAAAGGCAAGCTGGTGGAGAAGACCACCAGCCTGGATGAACAGAGAGCTTTTCCAGAGAGGGAAAAAGGAGCAGAATTTATGGCCTTTGGAAGTAAGGGCAGGCAACTCAGGAGGACTACAAGAATGTGGTGAGGTTATACAGAGAGTAAATTAGAAGGCCCAAAGCCCAGCTAGAATTTAATCTGGCTACTGCTGTAAAAAACAGTAAAAATGATTGTATAAATACATCAGCAACAAAAGGAGGGCTAAGGAGAATCTCCACCCTTTACTGGTTGTGGGGGCAAAACGTAGTGACAAAGGGTGAGGAAAAGGCTGATGTGCTCAATCCCTTCTTTGGGATCAGAACCAGCCAGCATGGCTTTATGAAGGGCAGGTCGGCTAACTTGATTTCCCTCTTAAAAGAGGGAAATCTGTTCTAAGGGGGTGACAAGGGGACCCCCTTAGTACATGAGGAAAGGGCTGTGGATGTTTATCTAAGACATTAACAGACCTTTGACACAGCTTCCCACAACCCTCTCCTGGAGAAACTGGCTGCTCTTGGCTTGGATAGGGGCACTCTTCACTGGGTTAAAAAACTGCCTGGATGGCTGGGCACAGAGAGGTATAAACGGAGTTAAATCCTCCTGGCCACTGGCTACAAGCAGTGTTTATCTGCTGGAGAGTAGGAAGACTCTGCAGAGGGATCTGAACAGGCTGGATCCATGGGATAAGGCCAACTCAGTGTTTTTTCCAGGAAACCTATATATGGCCAACTATCCCACCTCGGACAACTCATTTCCATGTCAATATCTAGTAAAGGTTGAAGTTGATGCAGATTTCCTAAAAATTGCACACAAGTGCAACTTTTATAGCATTAAGAAGGTGGCAGAGAGACACGGAAATGGTATTACGATTCCACCTAAATTGGTTTTTTTCCTGTGCAAATATTCTTGTCAGCTTTTGACAAGCAAGAATATTCCAGGGAAACCTGCCTAACTTATGTAAGTTATCATCTTGCAGTTTTTTATGGGAAGAAAAAAATTCAGTTTCATGTGGAAAAAATTTAGAGGTTAATGGCAAGGATTATTTATTTGTTTTGCAAGGTTTTTTAATGACTATACTGCTTGCTGGTTTAACATCTATACATTGTTTATATTTAATCTATATAGTAAATGTTTTATGAGCATGGCTTAGAAGTGCTGCTCCACCACAAATACCACAATCACACTGAATAAACAGCTCATTTAGCTTTCTGGCATTTGTGTAAAATACTCTGTTGGTCCTTGTTTAATGGATTACATTAAGTAGTAGTGATCCTATCTCAGGGGGAGACTAGGGTCATGTCGTTTGTGCTATCTACACAAAATAGGTGCCACCTAAACAATTAACACAGCTGGAAAACTCCGATTCCCCGATTACAGATTACTTCTCCTGCAGTACTATTTGTGTGCAGTAGGTATTTCCATGTTTTACTTTTAGGTCAGCATCTTCATTTGCTTCATTCATTCCGTGATACTGTTCCCAATTTGAAACTGGAGTCCTTGAACAGTTTCTCATCTTTATAACTGATCTGAATCACACATTTTTATAGCTTTTGCATGAGATCTAGCTGTTTATTATTAGTCTTATTACTGTATTAGTAACATGTTTTTTGAGGACAATGCCTAAATTACTACCTATGTAAGAAAAGATGCCAGATAACCCCCAATTTAAATAACTACAAAATCAAGGCAGGGTTTAGTAGGAGTTAGTTTAGATCAAGTCAAGCACCAGTGAACCAGTTCAGTTATGCAGAATACATGCACATTTCTGCAATTCTGCTTGCACATGTTTGGGTGAGGGTTTTTTGCGTACACGTGTTTCTTTATAATCTTTAACTGGCACAAGCTGCATTCAGAACTATTTCAAGTTGTGGCAAGTTGTTGACATCAGTTCAACTCCATGAACTGATGTGGACCACAAAACCAACCTAGGGTAAGGCAACAACCACTCAAGGACCACCACAGACAATTCCTCTCAGTGCTAGTTTAATTGACCTATTGTTTCCCCTTGGATATCTCTTTTGACAGAGGAATTTACCCAGTGCATGATTAAAATTACACAGTCATAGGATAACAGGCTGGAAGGTGCTACATTCAAAAGATAACCATGGGGGGAAAAGTCCACTTTTCCATCTTTTATCTCAGCAGCTTGGCTGTAAGGACACTATGGGACACGACACCAAAGCCAAAGCTGAACCATAGAGCTGCTCCCTCTGTATGCAAAAGTTTCCAGAAGGACATGGTCCTGCACCTCACCAGGGTCCGTAGGGAGGCTGACCTTTTTAATTAGAGATATCTTTTAAAAATAGCCAATATTTTTCAAGATTATGCTGTCTCAAAATAGCACTTACTTCACTGAGAATAAATAAGACTCTCATAATCTAGATTTTTTACACTGTTCTCTGAATACCACCACCAAAAGTATTTTATCACATTCTGTAAGTGTACAGCAAGAATAACTGAGTACTTGGACTTATTACAAGTTTTTTTAATTTTACATATTTAAATACCAAACCATCATTTATCTGCTTTTCCACAAGACAAGCTTTCTGCAGACCTGTTGAGGGGGGTGTATCTTGCAGAGTGCCAGACAGTCTGGAGTAAAAATGGATTCAGGGTGACTGGAGGCCAGCATTATTAACTGCACTCCAGCAGCTGCTCTGTTCCAGCCGTATTAATATAAATACCTTAGATTCCATGTTGCTATTTTAATAAGTTATCAAAATATAAATGACCATGAAGGCCTTCACGGTCTGCAGGAGAAACTGCAGAAGCCTTTACAAAAGCAGAGGACAAAACGCAGTTCATGGAAGAGGAGAAACCAAGCAGTGTTTACACAGCAGGTGAACAGAAACAAAGCTCCAGGTTTTCAGGCAAACAGAGGAATATTTTGGCCACTGGACTGCTCCCTGCCTGGAGTTATTGTTGAAAAGGGGCCTTTCTTCCAACTATTAAGAAAAAGTAGTTCATACCAGTCATCTGCTGTCAACACTTTGGAATCTGCTTTTTTTGAGAGACAGCTCCAGAAGCCTTAAGCATTTCTAGATGCACATTTATTTCTGTTGCACATTTTTTTTCTCCAAAGTGAAAACACAGGGCAAACATGTCAAATTAGTCAGCCCACCAACCTGCAAGTAAATACTTTACTTTGGAGCCAAACCAGAAGCAGCCCCATTTTCTGGCATGCTCACAGCTACAGAGCATAGTGACTACAGCTGGAGCTGGGATCATCACGGGAAACCCAGGGACTGATTAGGATGTAGCTAGAAAAGGAAGGGTGCGTCTCAAGCTTATAGCAGTTTGTGAAAACTATCACGCTATTTTGTCTCGTGGGACAAAATGTAACTCAGCCAAAAGAAAAACAGAAAAGCTCCTGAATTCCAATACCCACTTGAGCCACTGGCTTGAGGATGCTTTCATAGGCCGCTTTCTGAAGCCAGAATACACAATGAAGGTAATCAGTGATGTTTCATTGCTATTTTTAAGAAGTATAATTTTACAACGCCGGTGCTGCTACCAATGGCTATTACTGATCATGCTCCTAACTTTGCCCACATACCTCACAAACCTCTACACAGCTTTCTCCCTTGCTATTCTGCCTCCCTACCCACTGCTTTTACATCTTCTAGCTCCTTTCTGCCCTTCTACATCCCTTCTACGACATCAGAGAGCTTCAGTCTGGTCATTGCATAGCTTAACTTAAAAGCCAAGTATTGTTTACTCAGCCAGAAATGTTTTCCACATCCACAGTAAATCAAAGTCAATCAAGTACCTACCCAGCGAGCATCCAGTATGCTTCTAGATGAAAAAAAAAAAGAGTGGGAATTCATTGAAGAGCATAGGAAGAAGTATCCTGTTGGGTTTCCTCAGAGGAGAAGGTTCTGGGGAGACCTTATAGGAGCCCTCCAGTACCTAAAGAGGGTCTACAGGAGGCATGGAGAACGACTTGTGAATACTTTTCCCCCTGCTGCAGAAAAACCTCCACCAACCCATGTCTTAGAGGTCTTAATGCACTCGAAGGCTTTCTCTCTCTCACACACACACACGGAAGCGTAACAGCCTGGTACACTTCTGGTTTACTCTAAGAAACATCATCTTCCATTTAGAAAATCCAGAGCAACCCATTTCCCATTAATCTAACGACGTAACACGAGGTTGGGCATCCTTTGGCTCCCAACAAAACACGGTCTCCCTGTGGCTCTGGACAAAAGGCCCATCCTCTTGGCCGTGTTGCACAAAAGCCACATTTAGGATTTAATGGCTTCTTCACTAGTTTGCTGAACTTCTAATTAAAACACCAGAGCAACACCAAACCTGCTCCACTCAGAAGCATTTGCTACATGATATCTCAGAGTGCCTGAGATAAGGGAAGTCTCAGCAAACGAAAGTGACAACATTAATTAAACTATTTCTGTTAAATACAGAACAGTTCATTAAAATCTTTAACAGGTGGCAGGTTTGGCAGCTCTGTTGTGTGCAGGCTCCAGACAGATTTATCATGCCTTTCATTTTAAAACATTTACGTGAACGCATTTGCTGAGATAAATTATCTTGTTCACAAAAGCATCCTGATCAAGGCTGCTGTTTGAAGTATTACATCAATCAAACTGTGTTGTAAAAATGTTAGCATCAATTTTGACTAACAGCATCTCATATTTATAGCTTTGGAGCTCTCTCCATTAGTTTCCTCTTCCAATTTTGGTATTTTTTACATTTTAGATCTGCAATAGCCAAGGAAGAACTGAACACAAACTGGCTGAGTCATTTAAAGTGACTGGACGGATACCCCGGGGAAAGCAGACAGCAGGCAAACCACTGCTGTCTCATAGCAACCCAAGAGAAGACATCTAGACTCACAGGCAGAATTTGGAGTTTCATGAGGGATTGAAATGAAGGGCTGCTTTCATGGAATGGCAAGATTTAAGCCATTCCAAGGCTTTTCATTGAACAGCTGACCTCAGAAACATTTGTCTGAAGGGAAAGGAGTTATACTGCTACGATTTCCATTTTTGTTCAGCAACTGTTATTTGTGTATGCACCCAGATGCACAAAAGCCAGGGTCCCACATCCCAGACCCCATCTACCCAGCTAGGAACCATTCACAAAGATTTGGTATTTAGCCCAACAAACATTTAAATATATATACTATGAAAATCCAGTCCAACCGAGAGAGCCACTGAGCAACAGCCTAAACTTAAAAGAGAAGACATTCAGATTAATTTTCTGCCTACATCAGCAGAGGTGTCTGAAGTGAGACTTAGAGCTATGCAGAATGAAGCAAATAATCAGAATTTCTACTGCTATGATCCACTGTCAGAGCACCAATCAAGAAGGGGGAGCCCCTGGAATACACTTAGCCAAACAGAACAAGAAAAGCTCTCAGACCTGCGATCTCCATTGAATTGCAAGATGATAAACATACAGTCACTCAAACACAAACAGCAGCAAGTTCATTCGAAGCCACAGTATCCATTTATTTTTAGCAGGGTATCAAGGAACAAAAGTCTTTTTCAGACTCTGAATTAGAAACCCCCCATCTCTAAACCACCTCCACTTCTCTCTCATAAGAAAAATTTGTATCAATGATCACTCCAGGTCTCTTTTCTTTTCTCTTTCCTCTTTAAAGCAGAAAGGATCAACTGATGTGATGATATTCCACTCTGGGGGATTGAGTAGATTTTCATTTTGAAATTTGTACCACAATTTAATGACCTCCCTCTTGAGTATAAGATAAAGGCTTGTGTTCCCATTTATACAAAGATTTTTAAAGTTTTGAGTGCTAAGAAGAACTGAGGATAAAGACAATTATTTTCGAAAGCAAATGGCTTCATGATCTAAGAAAACCAAGGCAAGTACCACAGCCTGTCAACTCTCCTGTCCAGTATTCACTCCACGGTCCTTGTCACTGAGTTTCAGGGCCTTTTAACTGATACACACCTTTTTGTATCACATATTCAAGACTTCAGACACTTCTGACCAAGACATCTTTTAAATACGAGTGCCAGCCAAACCAATGGCAGTCACCATCAGCCTTGCAGCATCCTCATCCTCCATTATTAAACTGAGACAGCTACAGGATTTATCCAAAGGGTGGGTAAGGACACAGTTCATATTCATACAGACCATATAGACACTGTCAGGATTTTGGGGCTTCTGTTCCTCTTCACTATTAATAACATGCAAGCATCAAGGGAATTGCTGTCTGTCCTGGTCCCCATTGTCCTGTGCAATGTCTTTGCTACAAAAAGACGTTTGAAAGTAAGACAGCAGATGTCAGAACAATAACCACCAAGCCCTTTTTGGCACTTAAACTTTTTAAAACTGTTTTCCCCCATCCACTACAAACTCCTGAATTTGCTAATCTTAATTTCTTATTGAACTATCCTCATTCCCACTGCAGAAGAAGGACCCATCCAATAAATCCAAGCTGTATACACTGCCATTGACCTGCTGTATTCAAGTTTCTTGTACTAACCAGTACAGCACCATCTCGGTTTCTTCTCTACCGCACTGTGTTCTGTACAACTGTCACAAATTTCAGCTGTTAAAAGAGCAAAAGTATTTTTATGTGCTTCGTTGCTGATAGAGAGCTAAGTGTGTTGCTTGAAGGTAGTCTGGCAAGATTCCTCTCAACATATTTTTACATTGTTTGGTCTATTTTAAGACCTGGAATGGTTCTTGATGGAGGCTCACTCCACCAAAACCAGGGTTCAATCCATTAAAAACAAGTGAGCGTTGCCATCATTGAATTGGACTCAGCAGGCAGAAGGAGCTTCTTTTCCCACATCACTGACTGTTCAAGCTGGAAAGGGAATGAGAGCAGCTCCAGAAAGCCAGAGTCACTTATGGAAATATTTCCAGACTGCCAACTGAAGAGCAAAGAGGATTTCAGGAATGCAGCTTGAGGTCATTCAGTTTTTCTCTACTACACAAGCCTGGCGAAGAACTAAGAAAGCCTCTTTCCCTAGCAACCAGTCATGTTGTACATGCTGCTTATTCAGCTGCAAACACGGCTTTTATCCCAGAGGTAATGGACTTAGAGAAGTCTATTCTTAAGCACTAATAAGCTGAAAGAACTCAATTATTTTAATTTCAAGACTAATGAGGCTCTCCTGTGAGCTATTCGTTTTGCTACTTCAGGAGCCATGTGCACTTGTACCAGTCCAAGTAAATAAAAGGAAGGAAGAAAAAAGTCATCATGACTCAGCCCTTTTAATGGACACAGACCTCCTACAGTGCTGAAATTCCCTTTAAACAGGAAAACAGGAAGATCATCAAAAGCCCACCACCCACACAAAGGTCAAGCTGTAGAGAAGAGTGATTATCACACAACTGCTTATCGTCCCTAATTGTTTGGAAATTTTTACAGCATTTAGACTGAGTGTGGGACGGCACACACTTGAATTCTGGTTTTCTCAGGCCACTCGATACTGACCTGATCATGATTAGTCTAATGCACAAGTGCCCCTATCTGACAAGATCAAGGGATTATGTGAGATTACAAGGAACAGCACCGCTGTTATTCGCATGTCACCTTCACTCTGGGGAATGAGTCCTCCTGAAGACACACCCACTGTATCTCCCTCTGTGGCCACCCAAGACTCACTGCCCCAAGCCTCCCATCACACCTTCAAAAACTTAAAACACACAAGGGGGTTGCTAACTCCTGGAGGACAGGAAGTTATCTTTGGTGTTTGAAAGCAAGGTGGAAGACAGCCTTTATTTTGTGTGGGGAAGAAAACCCTATTATTTTCTCAATATCTGTGCACTTTCTATATTCTTTTACTCCTTCTACCTAACAAATTTATTTAATTCTTGGCTATGTCAGGTAGTGATGATATGGCCTGTTCTGCTGCTAGAACTTCTTAATGCTTTACTGAAAACATGAAACAAACACAGGGGGAAAAAAAGTAAAGAGAAAATTAAGACAGCATGATTCAGTGCTGCAGCTCATGCTGCTGACATCAAAATAAAACTTCCATTTCCCAAGTCACTGTTATTTGATTTGTGCCCCTCTAGCTCCGTCTGGCTGTTCCTCATATAATGCTAGCCCAGCACACAACACACAGTGTGCTTCCAGATCCCTCCTCTCTTTGCTACCATGACAAAATGGCTCTCTGAGCCTAATTTGATTTCCTGCTAGCTCAGTCATGACACCCAAAATCCCTTCAGCCACTTCTCTTTTTCCTCATGGCTGTTTGCAACACGTAGATGGCAGTCTGTGAAGGATGCCTGCACAGACTGGAGAGCAGAGTGATGGCCAGTGGCAGAAATGCACCACCACCATTCCATCTCACCTCAACTGCTTCACACGGCCTGGAAACCTTTTTTCTACCAATTTTGCTTCATCTCATTCCAACTCCCATCAATTTTCCCAGCAAAATAAACTACAATAAAATTCTTTGCAAATGCCTCAGACTCTTAAGTTACTACTACACAGTCATCATTTTCAAAAACATCCATCTTATCAGGAAAAAGTAAGAAAGAAATTGACATGTCTGAAAGACTCCCTTTGAAGTCCAAGCCATTGCTGAAGCTCAAGCTCTTTTCTGCTAGCCAGCATGGCAGGCAGCTGAAGCAGACACTGAGCATTTTGTAGCTCAGTTTTATACAGAATGATTTCCATTAAAGCATATAGTCACGTGCTTTCTTCAAACCAAGAAATTTTTCTTCATCATTAATGACTTACTGAGGTATTTGAATTATCTGCTGCAGCATCAGGGCTGAGATGATAAAGCAGTGAACTGTACTTTTAGGCCTTCAACTTGTCTCAGAAAGGAGCCTCATTTTTCATACAGTCTGTTTTCATCTGAACACTAAAAACTCATCAACCACGCCTTCACAAGTTTAGCCTAAATTTCATCTGCACATTCAGATAAGTAATTTTAAGTAAGCAAAAAGCAACCTAGCTCACGATCTAAATGCACAGGCTACTGAGTTAGTCTTTCACAAGTCACTGTAAACATAGTAAGAAACGAGTATCAGTCTGTGAGAAAACATCAGCCTTTGGTGTCCAGTAGAAAGGGAAGCAAAGTAAAAACAGCCTTATGAAACAAAGCAGTTATCCCCTAAAATCTGTCTGGCCAAACCAACGGTCTGCAACCTTCAGTCTTATCTCAGGTTACCCGACCAGAAGTGATCTGACCTGGACACGCAGGGCAGGAGCGCATGGAAGAATGCTCCCCTTGTTTTTAACACTTCCTTCCCATCACTTCTCTGTTATCTTAGGCATCCTGCCACAAGCCTCATCACCACAATCAAGGACATCCCTTCTACTTCACTGAGCTTCATTTCATACTGGGAGTGATGAATGGTGACAGTCATCTCTAATTTATTGGGACTGTTACTCTCTCAATCCAAAACTGTTGGGAGCTGTCACCTGCTCGCTCATTTTCTGTGTGTTAATAATATGGGACAAAGGAGACACTTCTGAAAAACTCATGCAGGTGCTAGTAAAAGTCCTGTGGTTTATGGTTTGATGAAATGATTCCACTGAATTCAACAGGGGATATAAGGGGATTTCCTTACAGAAATGTCTGGGGGTCATTACACATTTCAGTATATTTGAGAGAAACTTCCAGTATAAAACAACTGTGAAATTTCTGTTCCATCCTTTTAATTTTAAGCAATAGACAACATTTCCATAAAGGTTATGAAAAATTTTAAGGTTGGAATAAACGGCTAACAAATTTGAATGTTACTCTCTTTTTTTCCTCTCTTTAAGCAGAAACCAGCCCTCAGTTTCACAATCTGATAAAACAGCACAGTCGCAGTATTTGCCTACACAAATATAGTGAAAAATCCTGTGATGAAAAGTGCTAATACAAGTCTCAGGAAAACAAAAAGTGGGCAGGTTCCTGCACCACACATGCTAACATCCCAAAACCATGTCCCTTTTACTTCAGCAATACATAAAAAGCATTTCTGCACAATACTTATTATTCTCTGTACATGCTGAGGTGGGAAAACCTTCAGGAACTGAACAGCAGCCTCTAATACCACAGTGCTAATATCTGTAAAAGCATGCATTTGAGAAGAGGCTCGTTTTAATTTATGACATAGGCTTAGCCTAGAAGAGCACATATTAGTACAAACAACTGGATACATTTGGCAAAGAAAGGGATCAGGCACTGCTCCATGACATTCATGTGATTTTTCCCAGCCCGTTCACTTCATATGACACTGGCAGATTCTGTCACTCAGCCATCAATAAACTTAGGAGGCAAAACCAGAGCAGATGGGCCTCACCTGATGGTAAGTGACTGCATTCATCCCAGTACTATTATGCAATTCCTACAGATGTCATCTCCTAGAAAAACACTTAACGTAATTGCCCATATGCGAACACTTGATACACATATTATTTCACTGTGTCACCAGCTCCGTCCAAGAGACAGTGTGTAAGGTCCAATGTCATTTATCATTGCACTCTGCAGTAAAAAATCATTTCTAATCTCGTAGAAAGTTATAAAAAGTCCGTCATTTTTACTGCCCCACAGCTGAAGGTACAGGGCCCTTATTTATTTCAAGACAGGGCAGTTAATATGTCTTGCATGAAACCAGAAATTACAACTTTACAGTAAGTTTTCTTTTCACTTAACCCCACACAGAGCCTATGGTTCCCTCCCGCAGGTAAGTGAAGAAAGTAAGGGAGACCAAAGAAACTATCATCACACAGGAAAGTGCTCTAGCAAAGAGCTACAAAATTTCAAATGCGGATTTGCAAATTCCTGCCAGCTGTGCTTATATCCCATTTACTGCTAATTTAGAGAGAATACAGAAAGCATCTTACTCATTCTTAAAATGGTTACAGCTCTCCTCACAGGTGGCTGGGACAGAACTGTCACCACCAGCAGCCACCCTGTCATGCTGTGGAAGAGGGTATTATCCCAAAGCACCAGCTCACTCCACTCCTTTTCACCAGCTCTGGCACGCTTTCACCAACCCGTTAAGAACACACTGAAATCAACATAAAGACGTCAACAAAGCACATCCAAGCTCTTAACATTAAGATCTGTGTGTCCTTAAACAAGTTTAGAAAAGGCCATTTCCACCACGGTGATATCCTGGATAGTAAGAGCCAGGCTGCAATGAATGTTACCCTTTTCATGGAGTCTTTATGTGACACGATGTCCCCATTCTCTGAGCCACAGGGAGCTCAACCCTCTTTGTCCCTTACAAAATACATTCCCTGGGTTTAAAAGGACACTTTTCTTCTAGGAAGCTAACTGCAGCATCCCCAAGTTCTTTCATGTGAATAAAAAATCTCACTGCTCTGCTTATTTTCACTGGGCTGGTTAGGTTGCTTATGGATGCAAGCGCTGAATGCCTGGAACTTTTCATTCCTTCTTCTGAAGGAATGCTTTCTCTATTTTCCACTAAAAGGCAGGCCTTGAGCAGGCAACAACAACAAAAATGTAATTCCTAGAACTCAGTAAAAAATACTGCTAAAAAAACCCAAAACATGGATGTTTATTTGTCCATCTTGTTGAAGACAGCCTAGCATTTGCAATTTCTTCTGAAATGACAATCCCAACCTAGGCTAAAAACCAGTGTCTCAACTTTTATAACACTGGTGACTTAAGCGACCTATTTCTTTCTATTTATGCATCTGACAGTTTTGAAAAGGTCTTACCTTATTCAAGTTTAAGCATGCCCCTAACAGAGACCGTGGCTTTGTCTTAAACAAAAATCAGTGCCACACACAGTGCACAAACGTGTGCATCCTGTTGTGCATGTAATCTATAAATGAAACTAAATTAGTGATCACCAATTCCATTTAATTATTTTTCTAATATTCTACAAGCCCCTCACAAATGATGTCTGCGTATTTTCAAAATATTAAATACAATTGAATCTTCTTTTCAAATTGTATTAAAAATATTATCTTTACCTGCTTTCAGTCATACTTTGCAGTGTTTTTAAGCTAAAAAGTGTTTATTAAATTATTCATACACTAAAACTAATTATGGATAATTGAAAATACCTGAAAGCCACAAGCCTAAGCTTTTCCTTTTGGGATACTGAATTTCTTCCCAGAGAAGACTGCACAAGCCTTCATATATTTTGCAAGTCACATATTAATAAAACTTTCTGAAACTACAGTTCAGAAACTTTCCTGTTCATTCAGATACCAGGCCAGGTTAGGTAGGGCAGAGAGTCATTTAAGGATGAACATTTTTCCAGATTTACGGCTTCCTGCCCTTCTCTCCCCCCTGACACTTTTGTTCTTTATGAACACTCCCAATACCCTCCAAACCCTGCGGTTTTTTCTGGCACTTTGTCCTTCCACTCCACTTAAGCAACACAAGGGTAGGAGGAACATGAAAGGACAGTGTTACCTGGAGTAAAACACAATTCTATCCTGAGCATGCTTTGCATCAGCATGCAAAATGCAAAATGGGACTTGTCACCTCAGCTACACGACAAAGGCATTTCAATTTCTGCCACTCAGGACAAATACAGGCATAAAAAGAGGACCACTCGGCTCACACTCGCCTGAAGCACACCTTCTTCCGGTGGTTATTCCTCCAATCCCTTTGCTGGTATGCAGGAGAAGCTGTCGTGATCTGTTTTGACATTCACCTCCCATTCCTATTTGTGTCTCTTAGTCTTTCCCTTTGCTTTTATGTACACAAACAAGACCAAAGCCCAAAGCTTGCTTCTGACCTAACTGGTTCCTAGAGCCTCTGTTCTAAAATTATTTCTAGTCTTTTTACCAGGCTCTACACATAAAATGGCTTGTCCCAAAAATTTGAGTTTTCTTAGAAAGGGTTCCCACAAAAACACTGGACTCATTTTGAAAGTAACACGAACTTGGATCTTCAAAGCATCACTTTCACTTCAGGTAGGAAGTCAAAAGACACATCTCCAACACCCTCCATTAAAACACTATCTTCAGCATTTTCTTTTCAGACAGTCTTAACATGTGAGCTGCTCTCTCAGAGAAGCACAGACTCTTTCCTCCTCCCCAGCTTAACTTTATCACTGCCCAAAATCCTGCCAGATTCACGGGCAGTCTGAGCTCAGCAACCCTTTCTGAAACCTTCCTTCCCCCTCTCCTCCACATACTGCCCTGAAGAAGGCAGGCAATAATAGCATTGCCTGCAACACTGCTACTGTTTGAGGGAGATGCAGCAATTTATGTGGACTTTTTAAAATTTCACACAGAAGACTGTTGCCCTTAGGTAATCTCTTCCTGAAGTGATTCACGTAGAGTGACCCCCTACTTTCCTGCAGCATCACCTTTTGGGTCAAGAGAGAAGGCTCACAGTACTTACTTTTGCAGACATCTCTTCTCCTCTCCCAACCCTGACCATTGTATCTCCCAAAGCAGATCATCAGAGTTTTCCTCTCTGGAGGGACCTTCTACCACCTCGCTCCTGCTGTGCCCACAGTGGCTGGATTATTAACTGTGTAAGCAGTTAATAGAGAAATCTATCATTGAACCTTCCTGCTGACTGCACAGGCATTTAACAAACTCCACAATGCGCAGCAATTCTTTTCTGGATAGTATCCATTATTCACAGTCACCCTACATAAAAAGCCTTTATGCTCTTCCTGAATGTTTGTAATGCACTGGGGACCTGCTGGATGCAGCCCACTGGAAAACTGGCAGCAGGGATGCCTTTAGCTGGTTTCATTCTTCAGCAGCCATATGTCCCATTGCTGGCAATACCACCAATTTGAGAGAAGCATGGGTATTGTGCTAAAAACTCATTTTACTGTCTGCTTTAACATTATTTTTCTACTGTCAAGTCTTCATTTAAAAGTGTCTACACACTTTCTAGAGATTCAGAGACCAAAGAAAGCCTTTTTGTCCCTGTATCTTCCACAGAGCATATATTCATGAGCTCTGCTGTGAGCTGCTGAAGGTTTTAAAAACAACAGAGCTGAAGTCTTTTATGGGAAAACACAACAAGCCAAATGCTGAACCTAATGCTATTTGCAGATGCACACTGTGCTCACAAGGTGAGCCAAGCAGAATAATGCAAGCAAATTATTATCCTCTGAAGAAAACAGAGAATGTGAAGAATAGTGGTTAACAAATTAATGGAAGTCCTGCCAACATTTTAAGTCTGGAAGTTCAGCTCTCCCTCCCCACACCTGCTGTGAAGCCCTGGTCCAGTTCTCCAGCCTCTCATTTAACATGCTCTTCCCTTCATCTCTGGTTACATTCCTTGAGCCTACACAGCACAGCTGAATTTTCTCATACAGCCCCCTCTGACCACTTCACCCTCCTCCCCAAGGTCAAATGCTACGTTCGTGTCCAAACTCCCACAGCTCCACATTCAAGCCCCTGATCTGACAGAGACTGCATAGCTCTACAAGCATGTAATTAACCTCTCTCTGAAATTATCCCTGCTTGCACCCCCTCAACTCTGCCAGCTCAGATCAGACTGTGTAAGCTATGAACACCAACTTGACTAGCTCGCATCTGAGCTACTATATCCACAAAGCACTTTTATTGCTGCAATCGCAGTACTGGGCAGCATCTCCTCTGTCTTTGCACCAGGACTGAATTCCCAGGAGCAAAGAGATGGCAGGACAAGGGTGATGGAAATCCATCATCCATGCCCTGCAGATGGTCTCAGTCCTGATACATGGATGCTGCCAGAGGAAGTCAAGTGTGAACAATACTCAAGGGCCCTTCGCCCCTGCCTGGCTCCTATTTCTCCAGCCCTGCCCCTCTCCCAAAGCTCAGTGCAGTGGGACAGAGAGGGAGAGGAGCAGCAGCACACTGCTGCTGAATGTTTAAAGTGAAACAAAAACAATATAAATTAAAACAAAACTACAGAATGGACACTGTCTAGCAGACAAGTACACTCTTCAACAGTAGTACATCCTTTTGGTAACCTGAAAGCTTAAGGAGGAATAATGTAAGTCCACCTGTGGTGAACTCAAGCCTTTCGAAGTAAGAGACTAGGGTCTGGAAAGCATCTTGCATTTCCGAGTCCTGTAGCATACTGGAGACACAACTGCTGATCACTGCGCCGAACGCAAGTCCTACAGCTGCCATTGCAGAGAACAACACACAGCTGCAACCATGCACTGCTTCTGAGAGCTGCATTAAATGTCTCAGACTTAAGCATATTCATGAAGGAAGGTATTTGAGAAATATTAGAATATTTGGGAGCAGTTATTTTTCTGTAAATACAGCAAACATGAATCACTCAGCTAATGAAACCCTTTTAACTTCTGAAACACGGTGTCTTTGAACAGCCATACCGGTGCTGCAGGTTTTATAACTCAGTTATACCCAGAGGCAGCAAATCGAGCAGGACCCCCAGCACGGGAGAAGACACTGAGATACATCTGTAGTACAGACTCCATACTCAACAGTGCTCTAGCCAGAACAAAACAGCATCAAGTCAAACAACAGCCACTCATATGTACAGCTATTCTGGATATTTTCAGCAGGACATAACCATAAGAACTCTCAACACTGTCATCTTTCAGGGGATCAAGAAAAGCACCAACAACATAACCTAGTAGACCTTCCTTCTGTTTAATTAAACATTTTATTAGAAAAACTATGTACTTATGTGTGAGTCATATTTAAAAAGCCCAAGAATACAGCTGTGTTGTGAATGCGAGCCAAGAATGGGGATCTTGGGTTTGTGTTTTCCTCATGTCAGCTTAACGGCTTAATTAGCTCTACTCACAATGTTAAATACTCTCAGATTGAGAATTAAATCAGCCTTTTGTAACAAGCAGAGCAGTAGATGAGGTTTTTTCACTCAGTTAATTGGATACTTCTTTCCAGTGTAGCAAAAGGACACCAAAATAATCACTGTGTTTATTAAACTAACTGTTACACCAAAGAGGTTAAAACAAATGCCATCAGGCACGCTTGTTTGTTTTTAGAATTTGGTTGTAGTCTGTTTCTTGCAATAACAAACAGGCCTTTGAGAAAAACCAAGGGTCATAATGCACTGGTCCTAAAATCATGATTTCACACTTGAGTAAAATCTGTGTTTTCATAGTCCTAACTCACAAGTGCCTTGGGAAATACAAACCTTCAGCTTGCAGAGAAGTGAGAAGGACTGGGCTGTATTTTCCCAGTGAAAATTCCCCCACAGCCACAAGTGATAGCACTGATGTTTGCTAGACTTAGGCTTTTTTACTGGAACAACTGCTTTAACAGAAACTGAAGACTATCTTAAAGGAAAAAACCTCCCCATTTCCTCTCTAGCATGTCTTCAGCATAAAGTACATGAATCCTTGTCTCCAGCTGGCTCAGAACGGTTTGATTACTCATAAAAAGCTTTACCTTCACCTTGGTATGAACCAGAGGGTAGAAAATTACCTTATGCATTTCTTCTCATTGTCACATTATAAATACCAAAGATTTACTTTCCTCTGTATCCTCCACCCTCAGCTTAGGTTAACCTATTAAAAACCGAGGCAATTGGCCAGAAAATTAAAAGTCAAAAACTTCAGCACATCAAAAAAGCTGACACATAGGATCTGTGTGTTTTATTTTTCAGCTATGACTTGTACTTCTTCTGCCCAGATAGTGTTGGTTACATAAATGACATTACATAAATACTGAAAGAAAATTAAGAAACACACCTGGAATAACAATGGAATCCATGAAGCAAAAGGAAAAAGATCTGTTGATCCGAAGGCAGTTAAATGCAACATGTGTTTTACAGCCTAGGCTGTGAATGAAATCTAACACTGGGCTTCTTGCAGACTAACCCACCAACTCTCATGCCAACAACATACCTTCAGGAGCCCACCATCACACAGATCTTGCTAAGCCTCACCCCCATGTAGAGCTTTTCACTCCAGGAAAGATGCTTGGTGACAGCAGAGTTTGGATACTGCACAGAATTT
This sequence comes from Platysteira castanea, assembly GCA_013397175.1. NCBI lineage: Eukaryota > Metazoa > Chordata > Aves > Passeriformes > Platysteira > Platysteira castanea. The sequence goes on from VYXC01010087.1 coordinate 276,549, forward strand.
AATACAACTTCTTTAAAGGAAATTAAGCCAGTTTGGCACTCCTGAGACTGATCTGGCATTCTTGAGAGGCACGAAGGAGGTCACAGCACAGCAAACCTCACACTGTTACATCTCCTTTCCTTTCCCTACCCCACTGTGTGCCTCATCCAAGCTCTTCCCATGGCCAAGCTCTCTGCTCTTAAACACCTAGGTAAGGAACTGTGAAAACAAATTCATCTCAGTCTGCTTTTTTCTTTATCCTTTTCAGAGACATGCTAACAGGACCTGTAACAGACACCACTCAGGCTAACATTTCTCATGAGGTGTTTTCTCAAAAAGTCCCTCTAGGCAATATTTTCCCTGCTGAAAGGGATTATTTCTGTAACACGTGAAAGTTAGTTTATGTAGCACATCATCTGTCTCACCCACATGAAACTAGATCATTACACAGGATTTAAGAGTATGCAGATGAAGAGGTAATACTGCAGTCAAGAAACGATATCAAGAAAAGCAGTGAAGCTCATTCCAAGATCGTGATTCTGCATTAGAAGTTAAAAGATTTTATAAGGAAGTGTGCTGAGAAACAACTTCATTTGCAGGAAAAGTATCAGGAGAAACACAATATATACATTATTTGCTAAATACATTTTTAGCTTGAAAAAGCTCAACAGTTTCAGTAATGGCTGGTACACAGTAGGATAGGTATCACTTTCAAGTCCAGGGAGGGCTGGGAAATCTGGCATCTTAACACTAGGCAGTTCATGGCAAACAGTAACTTATAATAATAATGACAGGCTAAAGTTTTTAACAATATCCTTTTTCCACACAAATACTAAACCTCTTCTTCAGATGTGGAGCATTATTTATTGCTCTTTAAGTGAGGAAAAGGAAAGGAAGGAAGTGGAAAAAAACTTGCAAGTGTCTCTCATTCTCCCTGGGCTCCAAAACACGCTAAGTAATTCTCTATTTCTTTCAAGAAGTTTCTTCTGAGATCCCCACTGTACTCTGGCAAATACACAGAGTGGCTTACTGAAGCATCAGCTCATATACTTAAAAACACAGCCTTGTGTCTGTTTTCTATCACCTGTATGACCAGATTATTATAATAATGCTCAGTTCAATGTCAACCAGCTTCCAAAACACATGCCTCTGTCTATGGAAGTCCTTAGTACTCCTCAACTGCTTGTGGTTATTATTCAAGAGTAAAACAGTGGAAACACTGCAATTACTCACTCAGAGCAGGAGCTCTTTGTGGGTAGCTGCATAGACTTTTAATGGATTTTATTCTGCAGTCCAAGCAGTAAAAGAGAAAGTTCTTGTTAACTTCTGTACTGCAAGCCTGCTGGAAAGGATGTCCCTCCAGCATTAGAAGTTAATTTAGCTGCTTCTGTTACTGTTCAACCCCTGGACTCCCTTCTGAGGCTGCCAACACAAATACCACCTGTGAAGGCCATTTTCATAAACTTGTTCCATGCAAAGGGATTTGAAATGTCTGGCTCAGCTCGTCAGGGAACACGTGGCAGCCCAGAAGCTCAAATAACCAACATACAGAGGAAGGTTTTTCTTCCCCACAGTGTCCATATTAGTAGCACACCTTCACCACGTTGCTGTGTTCAAATTTGTATAGGATTCGTGTCATTTTTCATGTGATAAGCGTAAGCTCACACATAAGAGCATTTATGCAGTCCAGCTGAATCAAGCCGAAATCAGTGGACCTGTATGAATGCTGATAAAAATTATTGCTAGAATCAGTTCTCAGTTACTACAGCAACAACATTAAGTAAATTCCTTAGCAATATAAAGGAAATTAGCAAAGACACCTAGGATTTCTTTATTTCGGGACATCAACTGTGGCCTATGCAAAATAACAGAACCAACTGAACTTTTCCACACCTCAAATATTCGCTTAATGGCATATGCTAAACTAAAAGCTAGCAGCAGCAGCTTCAGGTTATGAGTTGATCAAATGTTACTGAATTTCAACCGTCAGGCTCCAAAATAAAACATCCTCATCTATTCATCACCCCACATGTTTGCCTTTAAACAAGACAGGCTTATCACACAGCCTCTGCTGCCCCAATTAATGGAGTGCGAAAAAAGATCAAATTTTAAAATGTTTAAGGTTCCACATATGCTTGAAAGAGAAAAGCATTAAGTTTACTTAAAGATTAATCTGGAGGCTGCTTTTCACAGAATTTCATCCTCACATGTGGCCTCACATGTGCTGGGTAGCAGTATTCACATTAGTTGCTTTACTGCTGCTATTACACAAGGAAATCTAAAGAGAAACACCTAAAGCAGACCACTGCTACCTCACTGAATATGACACAAGGCACTGCACTGCACTGGAGTTCATAAAACCACTGACAGGATTAGGAATTTACAATTTAGATCAGTGGCTGTGAGACAAGAAGGTGGTAGTAAGAAGAGAATCAATAACAACCACCCAGTATCATATCAGGTGTACTTTTTAACTATCTTGACACCATCCTTATTCCTCTCCACACAACTTCATTAATCTGTTAAATATACATTTATTAGCATCCACCAGAAATGCATTTTTCATTTAGCAGCCAACAGAGAAAAGAAAAAGACACTACCTCCCCTTGCTTTCCTGTCCCAAACCCTGGCACGAGTCAGAAAGAGAGAGGAAAGGAGGGAGGGAAAGATGGTGTGAGCCCAAAGGGAAATACAGAGCTCAAGAGAGCTACAGCCTGGGCAACCCCCTCACAATGGAAAAGCAGCTCTGTACCATGTAGCAGCTTCTTACATTTGGACGTCCTGCCCATCCACGAAGTGCAACGAAGCACACTAAGGGTTGAACTTCAGCATTAGCAAGCTTTTACCAACAAGCCAGTTCTCCGGTCCCAGGAAGAGAAAAGTGGGGGCAGCTCTCTGAACATTTGGACTAGGCAGATGCATTGGCAGCCAAGACCTGAAATTAAGCTGTTGGCCAGTTTACATCTTATTAGAGCGCCTCTCTTTTCCAATCTAACAGCAGGTGTTGGCTGAGTCTAATTACACACACAGTTTATACAACACATGGTGGCATACTCGGGAGCTGCAGCTCCGAAGGCGCACACACGGGTCAGTGGTGCTGGCACTTTCAGTCAGTGCCAGGAGGCATTCTTACTTTGTTCTATTATAAAAATATTTACTGGAACTAATTTCCCAGTTTGGATTGATTGAAGATACAGAAGTCTGGGAACATGTATTTATTGTTCCCAAGCAGCTTTGGAAGAGGACCTGGGGCTGTACTGACTGCCACACAAGCAGGCAGACTCACGTGGGATCATCTTTTCTTTACCATCCTGCATTTTGAGTTTGGTTGTAACAACAAAAAGTTCCCGTGGAGTGCACAAGTTGAAACACCATGAAAGGTTCACATTTCCCACCTACAAAACCATCTCATTTCAGTGAATTTTAAAATTCAGTCACTGGACCTGTCTTCTGAGGCCTAAAATGAGATAGACATGTCCTCAGCTTGGCACAGCTTGGCATGGCATCTAGGTCCAGTGTTGTTTTTGTTTTGGGGCATGAGAGTGTCAAAATGAATTAAAGAGGCTGATTATGGAAAAAAAACACTTTTAGTTTTAGTTTAAACTGAAGATATATGCAGGCAGACAGTACGCTAGAGGCATGAGGAATAAGAAGGCAACCATTTAATCTGTTATTTTCCAAGCTGTCAAGCAGGATGGAGACACTGAACCATGTTAGGAAGCAACATTCATACAAGCTGACCCTTTATGAATGTTACAGGCACTGGCAGAGGAGGGGAGCCCAGTCATTTCACCAGCCAGTGCATTCAGAGGCAAAAGAAGACCCAAGGGAAGTGGGAACAAGAGCTGGAGCTGAAGAAAGAGAACAGCAGCAATGCAAGAAGGACAAAGACTGCACCTGAGAGCTGTTTTGAAAACTCAGTCAACTTCAGGGAGCACGAAAGGCTACAAGCCCTTGGGAATGAAGCATGCACAGATTTAAACAAATTGGTATAATAGCAGGATACAGCAGCTTGCAGATGTTGTCAGTACAGTCACAGCAATGACACAACTGCTACATGCAAAGCTGACTAAAAGAGGCACTGAATAATACCCCTTGCATTGCACTCAAACCTAAAATCCATCCTCACACGGAAACTGAATTTTCAACTGCATAAGCTGGGGCAAAGCACAGAGCAAGAACTGCCCGATTTTGGCACAGACTCCATAACCTTGCACAGTGTTTAGTAACACTCCTGTAATTAATGTGGTAGTTAATGCTGGAGGAAAAACCTTTTTTATTCCCGTGAAAATCTTTAAGACTCCTACCGGGTCAAGCCCAAAGACTTCAAAAGTTTTTAAAGGAACAAAACAAAGAACAACTACTGAAAATTGAAGTTTGCATATTTGGTCTGAAAGAAATAGAAAAGGGGATTAAAGTTGGAATTTGATCACCTCCAAGTTGAGTACTTCAGTGATGGATCTTGTTGCTATTTGTCTCAGGCTGAGAACAGAAATTCAGTCCTGTGAATTTGAGAAACCCTTCCCCAGCAACAGAATAATGGCACTAGAAGTACCCTGGTTTCAAATAAACTCAGTCTTACCACACTAATCTCTCACGTACAAAATTCCCATGGGTATCTACTGACCAAAGTGTATTACACCTTTAAAAGCTCTTAGATAAGTCACTGAAGTAAAAAAATGTATCTCTACATGTAAGTTGCTGAAACCTGCAGTGTTAAATTACTTTAAAACTTACAAAGGTATTAAAAATAGCAGAACTTTCTACTGTATGCAAAAGCTAAGACCTTTGATAACCCTCCCTGTATTCCAGAAATTTCACCACTTTAGTTGCAGAAGCCTGTTTATATTCACATAATTGAGGAGCCATTCACAGAACACCCTTTTTAAAAGGGCCTGAAGCAGTTTTGGGCCTTCCCCTTCACTTTCCATTCCACCACATTCACGTGAGCCATTTAAGGTGTGCTTTCTGATGGATTTTTTTCATGGAGGCTTTCTGTTTGGTTTTTTTTAAGTTCCATATTCACTGCTATCCAATAGCAGAGTGTCTTTCTGGTAAATAGTTTGATGTCTGGCAAACACCACTACTGATGTCAAAAAAATCATATTCAACTTCATCCAGTATATTAGTTTCTAGTGAAATTCCTGAGAAACATCTTTCTCTATCAACACCCCACATTTGATGTGACACCTGCAAAATTTCATTTGATTAAATTCTCCCTTTACAGTTCAGGCAAGGGTTCACCCTGCAGCACATCCATCCCAAAACTTTTTCTACTTTCCTAGATTAATAACAAGTGTTCTGCCTAGAAATGGAAAAATAAAAAATCATTATCAGTGGCCTGAACATTGCTTGCTGTTTTCACATCAAGTACCTGAATTGGCTTTGTGGATTTTCAAGCCACGGCCCACGAAGCCGAGCATGCAAGGACTTGGTGCTTCACATCCTTCCATCAGCAAGACTGAGGGGGTTGCTCTTAAAAATCAAAGCAAAATCTACTGAGAAGCTGTTTCACTTGCTGTGCTGCTCTTCAGTGCTTACACAAAAGCTGCTTCTTGCTGCTTCCCAGAGACAAGGACCAGAGTGCATGCTCTGATCTCCCTGACTGAAAATGCTCCAGGCAGCAAGGAAAGATCACAGGTCTCCTGATGCAGTTCTCAAGTGCAAGTACAATTAGGTTCTTGCCCTCCACACAGAAATGTTATCCTCTCCCTTTTAACTTACAAAAAACCATGATGCTCAATCTTTAATCATATTCAATACTAATACCAAAGGATTTTCCCTGACAGGCTAAGATACAAATTATGTAATTAGCATAGTATAGAAGCTTGATTTTAATTTTAAAATGCAACTGTAATTTGTCAAGTTTCCTATTAATGCTATTAAATGGTTTTATCAGCCAGTGAAATTTTTACACAAACTTCATTAAATGGGAAGCACTGAACCTGGCAAGAGACACAAAGAATAACCAAGAGGGGCTTCTACAGGTATGTTAACAAAAAAAGAAAGGTCAAAAAAGGTGTACCCACCCCAATAAACAACACTGGTGAACTGTTAACAACAGATGAGGCGAAGACTGAGGTACTCAACTTCTTGGCCTCAGTCTTCAGGGGCAACCTCTCTTCCCACACCTCTCCAGTGGAGGGACAGCAGGATAGGGACTGGGGGAGCAAAATCCCTTCCACTGTAAATAAAAATCAGGTTCATGACCCACCAAGGAACCTAAATACACATAAGGAGCCTGATGAGAGGCACTCCAGAGTGCTGGGGGATGTAGCTGCCACACTACTCTCCATGATATTTGAAAAGCCATGGCAGTCAGGTGAAGTCCCAGGTGACTGGGAAAAGGGAAACTTTAAAAATCTTTAAACAGGGCAGAAAGGAGGAGCCTGAGAACTACTGACCTCAGAGCCTCACCTCTGTGCCTGGGGAGGTCATGGAACAGATCCTCCTGGAAGCTGTGCTAAGGCACAGGGAGGACAGGGAGGTGATTCAGGACAGTCAGCACAGCTTCACCAAGGGCAAGTCCTGCCTGACCAACCCAGTGGCCTCCTGTGATGGAGTGACAACATCAGTGGACAAGGGAAGCATTCCACATCATTTATCCGGATTTCTGTAAAGCCTTTGACACAGTCCCCCCATAACATTCTTCTCTCTAAAGTGGAGAAAAATTGATTTAATGGCTGGACTGTTAGGAGGATAAGGAATTAGCTGGATCCAGAGGGTAGTGGTCAAGGGCTGAGTCCCAGTGGACATCAGTGACAACAGGCTGAAACTGGATGATCTTTAAGGTCCCTTCCAGTCCAGGTCATTCTATGATTCATTCTACAATTTTTCCAGAAAGTAATACTTCAAAACATATTCTGTTTGTACATCAGAGAATATCTTTCCCTTACAGACACAACAGTGACCTGTACTTAAGACTGCAGCTGCCACTTAACTCACTTTCAGTCAATGACCAATTCAAATGCTTCATCTAAAACTGACATTTTTCCACTTCAATCTACTGTCCCGTCCCAGGGCCTGTCTAAAATACCGTGATCCACTGAATACTTTTCAGCATTAGTTAAACTGAACAGTTAAGAGCTTATAAAGATCTTGAGGATAAAAACTGCATGGCAAACTGTTTAGGATGGGACATAAACTCAAATAGCAGATCACTGCAGGCTTTCAGGCATACACCAAGTGTTTCCTGAAGGCTAATTCATAGCTTTTCAAGATCTCTCTACTGTACACACCTCAAATTCAAGTCCATAAACCAACCTGGGTCTCAACAGCATTAAAGAGGTAGCTAAAACTAAAATGCTGTTCAGACTGGATGAGCTTGTCCATTCTTGTTCATTTACAACCTAATGCAAATGATGTTCCATCGGTACAGGTTACCAAGCTTTCCTCCCACTTCCTCAATAGCACCAGGAGAGTGAGATAGCAAAACTGCAGAAAGGAGACAATGCTTCAAATCTCCCTTCTGCTGCTCACAAAACCACAGAAAAAGCACCATGTCTCATGAGCAGGCACTGACTTCCTCCTCCCATCTTCAGTCAAGACCATGTCAACCCTGACACGGCTGGAGAAGTTAACGATAGGAAAGAAGAAAGGAAGAAATGAATTTTCATGGGCTGCATTTCACCAACAGCTGTACTGTGGAACAGGGAATGCTAAATTCTGATTTCTTTCAGCTGCCCGCATTTCCAGCTTGGAGAGCTGACCTTCAGATCTAGCATAATACTAGCTTTCTAAAGCACAAAACACTAAGAAGAATTAACAAAGCAAAATCCGGTATCACTTCCAAGAAGTAGAGATAACACAGATTTATCAGAAATCAGATTTTATTCCTTCACATGGCTTGCTCACTTATTGGTTAGGTTTTTTGTCCTGTGGAATTAACTAGATTATTGCTATCCATACACACATCTTCAGTAAACAGAAATGCCTTCTTTGGCAGATTCTCAGAGATATTTCAGGGATATCAGAGCAAAAGATAGATGCTAATTTATTGATAAAGCATTACAAGGGAAAGATTCATGTGCTTGATGATAACAAAGAATCAATGACAATTCACTGACCTTGACTGTAAGACTAACAGCTGTGCACTGCTTTTTCTTCCGCTGCTCTTCACTAGCTCTGTGTGCCTGTGGGCACAGGTTGGCAGAGGCAATTCCCCACACTCACACTGATAGTTAATGACTTTTAAATTTAATAGCCTTGATGCCAAGGAGATGTACACACACTGACTAAGGCATATGCGGTAGCTATCTCTATTACGAGCAGGAAATGAGCCTGCTTCAGGAATTCCAAAGTATTTACTGATGGTTGAGACACAAATGTTCCTCCTTCTCTTTACTCCCATTATACACAGTCACTTGGAGAATAAAGTCTGACAGATCATAATATTTTTCTGAAATTCAGTTCCATTCACATCTCCCTCACTTTCAAAAACACAAACACCATGGTGTAATATCTGTTGTAGACTGAACAGAAGTCAAGACCAAATGTTAAGCAGACTGGTGCTCAGGACACCCACTGAATTTGCACCAGAACCTGGCTTCTGCTTTTCTCTAATTCATATTAACGTGAATATAAGCTCTGCACAAAAGCTCACTGCTTGTCTTGTCCTCTCCTACTATAGTTCTTCCACCTTCTATAAATATATATACATACACAAGGTGTGTGATTAGAATATTCCTCAGTATAAGTATTCACTGCTCTCTGCCTCCTTCCAAACACAACCAACCACTAAGCAAAATAAAAACTACAATATGATTTGGAACAAAACTTCATCCAGTTTCTTCCATTATATTATTGTCTAAAAGAACTACTGTACATCTTTAAATTGTACAGACTGTACAATCCAGCAGTAAACAAAGAGGTATTTATCCTAAATACAGATCCACTATAACAATATATGCTTGCCATTCCCTAATATCCCTGTGCACTGAAAATTCATGGTATCAGTGGAGTTCTTAGCTTCAGCTCTCCACAGCAAGAACAAGAGGGTTTCCAGAAGGTCATAGTGATTTTCTTGTCAAAGTTAATGCAGCAAACCCTTCAACGTAATGGGAAAAAAATAGTTCTGTTATGGCATTGAACCTGGGACATATTTCAGGCACTGACACTTGTGCAGTTTGCTTCGGAAACATTTCAAAAGCTACACCAAGGTAAGATATTGACTGATCCTAATTTGGACAGGCCCATTAATTTTCCAAACCCACTGGCATATTTTAAGTTACACCTCTCTCAGCACTTTTCCCACGCTACTTTGTATTTCTAGGTGTCTTTATGAACTTGCCTGAGACTAAAGTGGAAAACTCAAGTAAGTTTTTAGTTATTTCACAAGCTGCTACCTAACCTATCACAAGTATCAGATCATAATCACCACCTCCGTTTCACAAAAGGGAGGCAGCAAAGTCAGTGGGATATTCTGAAGCCATCCCACAGGTCAGTAGCAGATAGACAAGAAGATAAACTGGGCTCTGGGCTGTAGAAAGTTTCATGAAACACAGCATTGTGCCACCTCTCAAAAAGCCATGAAGTCTTTGAATGCAAACATACTGGCGGATATAAAGTGCTAGGAAGCAGAGTTACATTCTGGAAACCCGGGATATGGCCCACAAACATTTTATTTTGATGGCTGCTTTTTATACTCTTGATTAAAAAAAAAATATAGTGGCAGATACGCTGTATTTCCCAGAAATTATTAACTATTTCATACTCAAAGCAGTCATCTTATCATGTAATTTGTGTAAATATGCAGTGTGTTATCCGATTAACCTGTAGTATCTGAGATAATTTTATGGGAAAACAGCTACCAAGGCAATAGGTAGATAGGTACATAGGTACTTAGGTACTTAGAAATTAACTCACACTTTGGAAACCATTACCTCAAGACTGAATACTTTTCTTAACATGTGCACCATAATGCAAGCTGTAAAGCTGGGCCAAGTGTCATGACCTGTTCCATACAGGAAGCTGGATTAGATGGATTTTACATCTCTGAGAACTCCCTGTGAAATTCCATACAAAAGGTATACCATCAGAAATTTAGTAGCCATAAAAAATACGGGTGTGATGATCATATTTTAGTATCTGCACAGAAGTAACTCACAGATGTCAGAGCTTTTTTCTGAAGTCACAAACATCTGGAAAATCATTAATACACGAGACTACCATACCCCTGTAGGTGCTAGCAGGAGATCCTTACTACCAAAGAGGCTCAGGCCTGCCCTGACCCAAGAGACAGCACTATTTAACTCTACTCCTATGGCACTCTGGGGATAGGCAGCCCTGAAGTATGCTGGTGAAAAAGCTAAATAAATAGTAAAAGAGATAAGGGTTAAGGAGCAGTAAATCACCACAATAGAACCGGGCAGACAGGCACCAGTCTGTTTCATATTACAGATGGCAACCTCTTCAGGCTAGGGTGTTATTTGGGAAGACATGAAGCAGGGATATTCTGCATAGGAAGCAGGAAGAAAAACCCCAAGCAGTATCTTTTCATATACAGATTATTCATCTGCCTGTCAAGTCCTTCTGACTGATGATTTTTGCTACTTGAACTTTCTGTACACTTCTCTCCCTTTAAAATGCAGAAATGAGAAAACCTGACCTGGGAAAGGAAGTTTTAGAAATGAGTCTGATGAGGAAACCACACTAACTGCCAGGGCCTGACTCAATGTAATCAAAATCCCAAATCCAACACTGAGTTGGTGACAGAGATGGAGAAGTTCGGTGCTCTACACACCAGATAATTCTGCTTGTAGTAACTTACTTTTCTCCCTGACCTCCCATCCTATCTCCTCCTTACACTTACCAAGGGCTTGGTTTCATCTTCATCTTTGAAATAGTAGAGCTGGTCCCCCTTGAGGACAAACCAGCGCGTGTGCCAGGTCTTGACGAAGCCCCCCTGCTTCCGCAGCCACCCACACTTGACGGCAACGTGCCGCCCTTGGCTCAGGGCAGGAGTCTCAGAAGAGCCATTGTGTTCTTCCATACTGGGAATGGGCAACTCTCCTGTTGGGCAAACAAGAGGAGAAGGTAAAATAATTAGATTATTATCCAGGCAGTAACTTGCTCCTTTCAACACAGCTGGAAAAGAAACATGCCTCAAGTACAGAAGTGTGTTAGAAAAGCATTTGCCATCTGCCTGCTTGTTCTCATACCAGCACCCCATCAGCTGAGAAAATTACTACTCACCTATAAAATACTAAAATAGTAATGAACTGCTAAAAAGCAGGCAAGAGGCAAAAGTTTTGTTCAATTGCTGCTCAAGACATTTTGACCAGCACTGAAGAAGACATCAGCTGTTTCTCGAGGTGAGTTCTGCTGGATTACAGGCAGTAACAAGGAATGAACTCACAGTACTTCCTCAAACTAAGGAAAGCAGCTGACTACTGGGGGTCCCCATTTAAAATTCCTTGGCAGGCTTGGGGCTTTCAGGGAAATATTAAAAAAATCCTCTGCTTCACCAATGCTTAATTTTACCCCACCAGACAAGCAGGCTTTTTTTTGCTCTTGTTGTTCATTTTACTGAAGTCCATTTAAAGGAATGGAGACAGTAAATGCAAGAATAGTTGCACATCACCTCATACAAGCAACCCCTGACTGAAGTGTGTGCCCAGACACTTGTCAAAGTGACATTTGGCAAATCATGAAGAATTTTGCCCCATCTTAACTTAAAGCACAAGAACTGTGTCAAAACTAGAGCTGAACTGTGGAACTAAACTTGACAAAGTTTCATGTGGCATTTTGGCCTTATTAAAACTATACCTTCTAACCATTTCTGGACAGTCGTGACTCTTCCTGATGGATTTTGTACATATAACCATGTAGTAATGTGCTTAACCTTCATGGTCAAAAAGCTTTTCCTGATCCCCTATTCTAGAGGAATAGGGCATCTAGAGCACAAACACAGGCTTTTGAGTTGCAAGTTTTGCTATTTCCAGTCGAAATCCAAATCAAACCAAAACCTACATGTGCCAAAGAGTTTATACCTAAACAGAATAAAATGTGACTTTGACCACAAACACAGCAGTGTGCAAAATCAGTGGTGAAATTTCACTCTCTGTAAGTACTTGAAGAACAACACATTTCTCTCCTTTCCAGCCTACCACTGGCAATCTATCTTGCCTCATCAGAAGCCTGCACAGCTGTTAGGGCCCACAAAAGCTGGCTTCATAGGTAGTTTTTTGTTTCCAATCATCAGGTTGGGAAAAGACTGGAATATTCTTGACACTGCAGGCAGCAGACATTTCTGACTAAGAATATCTAGACTGAAGCTTCATGTTCTCACTTTGGCAAAGTAGGCTGGTGAGTCCAAGGCTGGCACTCCTGCTCTGGTCCTCTACACAGCAATGATACCCTCACTGAACATAGTGAATGGGCATCAGCATTGCAAAGGGATGTACTCAGCTTCTAAGGCAGACTGGATATGCAGATAACACACTCATTTGACAGATGAAACCATCCCTCTGACAATTAGTACAAGTACTTTGTCTGGATAGTGTTACATCACTATAAAATAAATCACAATACAAGAAGAAATCAACAGATTCCAGTCAGAAGTGGTTTTCAGCCCTTTTTTCCTTTGGCTCCTTTCTTCCTACTGCTCACACATCCTCCTTTGGAACAACTTCTCCAGCTGCCATCTCTGCTGCGTGTTTACAGCTTTGTCTTTTAATACCCACACAGAATGTGTTGTCATGTCCCTGCTTTGGGCTGGATCCTGGAATCTGATTGCCGTGATTACGACTCCTCACTGCCCTGTGCCACTGAGGTTAACAGGCCTCAACACAAGCACAGAGGTTTCAGCAAAGTACAGATTGCAGGATCAAAACTTAAATCACTTGGTATTCTTCTCAGAGAAAGGAAATCTTTCTCCTGCCTCTTTAGGGTTCACCTAGAGTCACCCAGAACACTTGTACTGTGAGATTTACTTGAGCCAAGTGTCCTCACAAAACATACAGACATGTCTGGCTCTCTGCAGAGCAGATAAAGATTTTTTTTGTGTGTCTGTCTGTGGTTACAATTTCGAGAACAAGAACAAACTAGCTGACAAGTCCCCAGGCCACAATGACCTCTCTACAAAAGGAAATGCACCCAACTCATAATTGGCATTTTCTGAATACGAGCAGGAATCTCCTGGATGCTGCTGGGTTTTGGGTGGACCAAAATAGATGCCAAGACGCAGCCCTCCAACTCACACCCTTCGAAAGTGAATTAGCAAATATTTTACAGAAAGCATTGTAAACAGCAGGTAAATTACTGCAACTGAAAAAAAAGGAACAAAATCATTACCCATAGGCTACCCTGTGCTCCTTGGTGCACAACTGCCAAGCTGATCAGTTCATCTCTGCTGCCTGGACAAGCCTCAAGGCAGGGACAAAGGAGGAATTTAAATACAGTATCTATGTGCATCACTGCAGTGCTAAAGACATTAGGTCCCTATTACACTTGGACCATAAACAAGAAACTAAATACCAAAGTCAAAAACAATTAGCTGCTTGAGTGAAAGACTATTTTTTATTGTGTTTCACAAAGTCACATGCCAGTGGTGCTGACACCAGTGTACAAAGTAAGTATATGGATTTTATCTAGCCAAGGAAAACATTAATACACCTCCATCTCTTTGTCTGGTAAAAGTTCCATCTAACTCTTTCTGCAATACTAAAACAAATGAAGTGTAGGAGAGACGACAGTTCTACTGTTCCCAAGTCCTCACAGAACAGTGTAAGATCTCCTTTAAAGCAGTACTGTGTCCTTGGACATGCTCTGTACAAAAAATGGTGTATTATTTCATTCATTAGTGATTAAATTCTCTTCAGCAGTTAAAAATTCAGCCACCTAACTTGTTTGCATTTAGTCCTGAGATAAAGTATATTTGTTGTTTTTCATATATATTTCCCTTTCAGTGTCTGCCTATTACAAAGCAGACTTGGAATCAGAAATTCCAGCAGCTGGCTCACTTTCACTACTTGTTTTTACAGCTGTTTCAACACTAAGATCATAAAAATAAATTGCAGAAATATCAGGGTGCTGGCACTGATGCAGAGAACAGTGAGGTGCAAACAGTATGTAAACAACACATGACAAAGTGTGGAATTACATCAACATACTCCAAGTCCTCTAGGTCTCATAAGACAAGGCAGAAAGCCATGCATTTTCAAGCACTAAATGAGAATATTCCTCAAACTCATCTTCTCAACAGGAAACACAACTTGTACTTGCTGCCAGAGTCAACTCTACCGACTTGGCCAGCCTCCAGTTTAGGTAATGACCAGAACTGAATAAATTCTATACAATATATTCATTTGGGGCTGCCTGTGGGCTCACTCTCCTGGGCTTGTCTGGACATCAGGAGTGCAAAGCAAACAAAATGAGAAATGTTCCCTGACACATTGGCTCTGCATCAACATCTCCTGGCCCATGGAGACCATCACCATCTACCACTGCTGGCCTCAATCCAACCTTTTTCTCCTCCCGTAAAGCCACTTGCCTCTCTCACTGGTCTGTGCAGAAGGCAACTAATTGCACTTTTCTCCTTGCCAGTGTGGAAGGTCTGTGCCAGCGGCAGGCCCAGAAAGCAGGCAAGTGTTTCTCCTCAGCTACCACTCACTCAATACTTGAATTATGGAATTGGGCAGCTCCTCTAGATCCCAGCATTTTGCCAGGAAATAGTCAGAGAAACTCATTAAAGCACACCAAATCCAGTTACAAGAAAAGTCACAGGACTGCACGAAGATGATCTGTTTGGCAAGAAACCCCAGTGGTTTGCAGTCAGTGTTTTTCTTCTCACTGAAATTTCTCATGGCCAAGATAGTACATTTCAAGCATGCAATATATCAGCAGAGTTCACTTCCAGTAACTCTTCATCTTTGCCACTGCTCAAATGCTGTCCTTTACAGCCTAATGTCAGCCCAGCACAAAATGGGTAAACGTGGGAAGCCACCAGAGTGCCTGCCCCAGAACCATGCCCCTCCAGCCTAATCTACATCTAATTCTCTCGCTCTCACAAAAGGGCAGGCACACACAGCACTGCACAGACACGCTGTCCTTTCCACATCAGACACACGGACAGATAGCCAGTAAAAGGCTGCAATTCTGCAGGAACAACTGGTTTG
Source organism: Platysteira castanea (assembly GCA_013397175.1). NCBI lineage: Eukaryota > Metazoa > Chordata > Aves > Passeriformes > Platysteira > Platysteira castanea. Next base: position 291,644 of record VYXC01010087.1, read on the forward strand.
GTTATTGATGAACACATTGCCAAATACATGTGCACACACATACACGCACAGAATTCTTAACAGTCTTTGTGACACAATGGTTCTATATAAAATTAGATTAATACTCCCACACTTACACCACTTTCCAAGCGATGTCTAACTCTGGGTTCTCTTCTACTTATTTACGACGAGCTATACAGAGCATAAGTGCCTGAGTCTCAGATTATCAGTGTCTTTCAGGTAGAGTTCCTGCCTCTCACCAGAAATTTTCCTTCTGATTTAGTCTTGCTGAGTAGCACTTCTTAAAACCATTTAGTATGTGAAAATACTGTCAGCATTCATCTTGCTTATAAGATGTCCCAAGACACCTGAATCTCTGCTGCAACAGAGGCATGAGTTTGTAAGCAACTGCTGCAGGAAGCAGAAGACTGACCTATTTCCCACCATCAGGGTACTTCAAATCAGTTGCTACTCATTTGTTGTCTCAACAGGATATTGCACATGGAAGGAAAAACATGTCAAAGAGGTAAAAACATACTTAATAAGAGAGCTGACTTTCTGTTTGTGCTTAGCAACCATTTTTACATTGGATGGAGCATGTCTCAGTTTCTGTCACTGCAAGGAGAGATTTTACAGCACTCCTGTCTTGCTCTTTTCCAAAACCTGCAGCAGGGTACTTGCCAGTAGCTTTCCTCCACAAACTTTTAGAACAGACACTATACATTTATCCACAAGGTTTTCTGAGACATCTGAGAAACCTCTTGTACTACTGGCAGTAATGTTCCTAGGCACAGATCATCCGGCTGTTCTGCATTCGTCACCCCCACTTTTGTCCTAACAGGGACAGCCTGAATATATTTTGCTTGAAAGAATTTTAATTCCAAGGCCTAAATAGTTACTCCTTAGGCAATAAAAACTTGTGAGAGGTGTTATCACCAGTCAGACTGTAGCAGGTGAGATTCACTGCCTGGTGAAGCTAAGGGAAAGTCTTCCATTACTTTTTCAATGCATTTTGGGATCAGTTCAAAAACCAAGACCCAATAACTTTGCCAGAAAATTGAGGCCTTGGTCAAATACAACTCTTTAGTACCTGATTTGCATTTTCATGTCAGAACCATCTAACAGATATTCTTAGACCAGCCAAACCTTTACAAGACTACTGTTTTCTTACAGGAATTCAAGCACAGCTATAAACAGCCCAGATAAAACCAGACTAGAGGATTTATAAAGAATATAAGAAGACATTCAACTTCTTGTGAATTACAACAGGAATTAGTTAACAAATTCGGTCAGGCACTTTTGAGAACATCCATTTCTGCATGTGTATATTTATTTTTGTGATTGTGGCTAGTGTTAGTAAACACATGCACAGTTTTGTAACAGCAAAGCAAGTGCAGCAGTTCTGTTACTGCAGCATCACACTGTCAGATGAGCATTTGGAGAAATTTTCAGAGCTTTAACTTTTGCTGCCCTTGCCATTCAGTCCTATTCTGTTTAAATCCACACATCAGCTTTCAAGCAAATCCTTTCTTGTCCTCCCACCACTGCTGTGGCAGCAGGAGCCATAACAAAATTGCAAAGTAAAGAGCACTTTGTTAATCAGAGATTCTCTTCTGACACCTAGAAAGGACTCTTGGTTCTCTCCATCATTTCCTAATCCCACTACCTCTTTTGGGTGGAGATGGACTCTGCCTGTAGAAGACTTGTGTAACTGGCAGATATCTGCACACAATCTGTCCGGGGAACTTGATTCTCAAGTACAGATATACCAAATCTGATTTAGGAGTGGCTGCAAACTGTCACAGCACACAGAAGGGTTTTGAAGAATTTAAGAAACAACTTCCAAGGATAACAGTCTCTGTTATGCTTTTGCATGTTACCCACTATTATTATATATCCCCTCAGCTTTTTCCTCACGTGGCAGCACACAGTTGCAAGACAAGGTTGCTGCTACCTAACTGATTGGAAAGGTGAAGGTGTCCCTGTTCATTGCAGAGGGGTTGGACTAGACGACCTTTAAAAGGTCCCTTCCAACTCAAACCTATTCTGTGATTAGAATGGAATGGTCCTTCATCTTCCAGGTTTCTGCCCAGATTCCTATTTCAAGTGTCTTATCCTGCACAACTGGCAATGCTAGAGGTAAACTGCATACAGCAGAAAATCAGCTGCAACTGTCCGGAGAATCTTAAAAAACTACAGACAAGGCAATAAAGAGCCTCTGATAGCTGAAAGGGTCAAGTGATGCAAGATGGACAAAGAAAAGCGGAACAGTTGACAACTCTCAGGAGCTGAAATACTGAGCAGTGAAAAGGTCAGGGAGCAAGTCAAAAGCAGCATCTGGAACAGCTGAAAGATATTCCAAGTCCCAGATGTCTCTTCCAACCAAAGGGTAACGCTGCCTCTGAATATGTGACACTGGAAATACATAAACCCTGTTTACAGCTTCATACTTTACATGGAGAAAGTGGTTGTAAGGACAGTTTAAAAGTAACTTAATTCCCACATGTGAGTGGTGAATACTTCAGCACATAATGGCTTCACTTACAAAAGAACTGATTATGAGTTGTGCCCAAGCACGATCTCAACAGATGAACTCTCAAAGTATAAAAATAATCTCTAGCACTACTCTTTGTTCTCACAGACTGGTGGCAAAAGACATCTGAGTACAGATGTCAGCAGCCCTCTGACAGTGGATCACTGAGACCAAAACAAGGCTGAATGCTTTTATAGGAAATCCAGCACAACAGGACTTTCCATGTTGTCCTATTCACAGCAGTTCAGGCCTTGCACATTCCTTGTAAAACTGACCAAGAGAATTAAGATGCTACAAGTGACACTCACTAAGTATGCTGCCAAACAGTAAAAATACATTCTAGCTTGTCTACAGCAGCAAAAGCTTCCTCCCAAATCTGCTGCAGTACTTGCAAATCAAAGGAGCTCACTCACAGGTTCTGCAGAAAGAGTTTGTAGTTGCTGGAGAGTGGGAGGAAGAAAGCTGAATATTTGCTGCCTGCACCACACTTCAAACTCCTCTCTTGCTCACAGCAAATGTAGTCCCAGCAAAGTCCCAATTCTGGCAGAAAGATTAACACAGCAAGTACTGGCTGGCAGCATCTCTCCGGATATTTAGATGTTCAGAGCAGGAGGAACCTTATCTCTGGGTGCCTCCACAGAAGCCTCAGGGGAAACAAAGGAAGGTTCAACTCACCTCAACTCAGCCCACAATGACCTTTTAAGTCTTACATTAGTTCACATGTGACAAACAGAAATCCATGGACTTATTTTGAACGTATCTGCTATGAACATTTCAGGCAAAATTACTTCCTCTGCTTTGTTATGTACAATATAATGTTTATCCCTTTCAGTTCAAAGAAGTTCAAGTAAGAGCAGCACTTGGTGATCTGCTGAGAGATTCCTCTGAAGCAAATCTCTCCCACTTCCATGTGCTTCCCAGAAGGGCCATGGCATCACAGATGTGCACGTGGGAGCATCCTGCCCCAGTGTATCAGAGGAACTGCCAGAGTTACAGCCCGTGCCTGCACTGAAATCCAGAACTACCGTGCCCATTTCCCAGCTGTCCCGCATGCATCCAGAGGAGTACATGGATATTAAGCAGGTAAGCACATACTGTACACAGGTAGTGAGCACCCACCCAGCCTCAGAAAGTATCTTGGCACTGTCCCAACTTAAACACGGGCAAGTCAGAACCAAAGGCTCAAACTTGGCAACCTCAGAGGTGCATCTGCTTCCATTCCGACTAAACTTAGTACCAGAGCCAAGATTTGTGTCCTCTCTGCGTGCCAACCCCAGCAGGACCTAAACTTTAAATAGACCTACTTTTAAACAGAAATCAGTATAGTTTTAATGCTGCTCAGAAATGTTGTATGTAAATGGTAATTGCCCCTGTCACTTAAACACATTAACCACACTGACATAAATTTCCATGCTAGAATACTGGAGACAATATAGTCAAATTTTTTAAAAGCAGATGTGTGTCTTTCCACTGAAAAAGCCAACTCTAAATAAGCACCATTACTTTGTAGTTGACATTTCCATCTTCTGCCCAGGAAAAGCATTAATTCATACTTAAGAGAACCAACATTTCGCTTTTTTAAAACCAAGTTCGCATCAGAAAAATAGAGTCCACAATCCTTCCAATGTATTTCAGAAAGCAGCAGTGAGTATGTCACATCACCTACATTGTTTTAGTAAATGAAAAATGTTCATGTATTACTAAATGAAAAATAATACCATTGTGGCATTGCCCTTTCCAGTAAAGCTCTAAGCAAAGTGAACACTGTCCCTGAATTCCTAAATCAGCACCACCACCACCACTATCCTTTGTCTGTAAAGTGAATTCGTATGGGGAAATGGAGTAAATTCATGTGGTCCTTATGCTTTAAAGGGTCAATCTGTGCATGGATGCTAACACCTACTTTTCCAGCTTGTACTGAAGGAATCACTAAAGGCAAAGCCCACTCTGCTGTGTTGCATCCACAGTTTTCAGACTCTACCACCATAACCCACAGTTAAAAAGGCGAACACACCTTCCCTACAAGCATTTTATATTCATGTGTCTCTTTCTAGTCACTACTATGCTACATAAGCTGCAGGAGAAGCAGAACTGAAGTCAAGAACACATTAGCAGGTAACTGGTTACCTTCAGTGACCTGAAAGCCAGCTAAAAACATGTAAGCATCTTTTTCTGATGTTCCTCCACCCAAAATGAGAAAAGGGAAAACCAAGTTGAGTTATTCACCTGAAAGGATTCAAAAACAGGAAACATGTATATGTTACTTACATAAAACTTAAGGAAAACATTTCTTGTTTGGTTTCTTTTTCTTAAAAAGAGCACCAACTAGTAGGCAAACAACATTAGGCACTCTCCAGATTTTAGGTAAACTACAACAGTGACATTAACTAGGACTAACCCTTTGGAGAAAAAGATGCAAAAGCAGAAGAAAAATAATCCAAAGATAGCAGGTCTTGGATCTGCAGCCACTTTGAAACTGTGCTGAGCATGTTCATGTTTACAGAGTTCAATTTATTCAATTTATCTAATTTAAGAGAGGCAAGGTATCCTGAGAATATAAAATTCTCCTGCTGTGAATTACAGAGGTCATTAACAGCATAAAATAGCATCAAGAAAAAAACAGCAAAATCTACCTTTTCTTATCAACTCCCTTTACAGTAAGGATAATTCATGTTATATGTGAGTCACTATCTGCAGAGGAGAACATCAGCATGCCCAAGCGAAAGGAGGTTATCACCTCCAGTCAGCCAGCCTTACTATTTCACATTACTGTAGTCAAAACAGCAGAGAAGCCTTGCCATCCACATCCCAAAAATACCCCATCTCTCTCCATATGACCATCATGGCTCTGCACTGTTGCTTTCTTGATTTTTTTGTTCTTTATTTTCAGAAAGAAGAAAAGGACACCGTTTTTGCCTTGCTTGTAACCTTCAGGTTATCTATAATGGGCACCAACACCATCCTGCATTTCAAAAGCAACATGTTTTATCAGTGCAGGAAACCAAATGAAGTTTAAATCAGTGTCTCACAAACTCAAGCCGCTCCTAATTTGCCACAGCACAGATTGTCCAAGTATTTCTTTTTGCAGAATAAGGTGCACTCTGGAAAGTATGAATTATATGAGTTGACTGCTAGAAGAATCAGCACCACAGTTTATTCCATTTTCAAAGCCAGTTCAGTAGACCTGGGTAAAAGCTACAACCTTGACTTTTATTATTTTACAGCTATCAGTTATGGACAATTTTTCCCAAGGTATCATACTTACAGCCAACCTCTAGAACAGACACTGCAGAAAAGCCAATGTAAGGCAATTAAATTAATCCAGCCTTCTAGTAACTTCATACTTGACTTCCTTTTTCTCTGTATCTGCAACTCTTACTTTTTCATCTGCTCTTGGTAAGATAATGATTTGAAGGTTAACTTTGCTCTTCTAAGTTGGAAGGTAAAATCTCTTGGTATCAACCCCATAGAAAGCAATTTTTATATAGAGTTGTCTGTTTTATAAGCTTGATCCATCATTCACTCAAATTTAGGAACTGAGTTCAATTAGAACAGATGTGGATGAAGTAGGATTTTTCAGCTTCTCTTCCAACAGACACAGTGGTTCTCAAGACAGTATTTCAACCCTTTATAAATAGAAAAAGATAATTAACCTTCAAAAAAACCAGCAGATTAGCCAGGGCAAATAGACAACATTGTAGCAACAGTTGGGTTTTCTAGAAAACACAAAGAACTCCGTACTTTGGGGAGTTGGCAGAACACATGCTCTGATTGTCTTGTGACCTGACTTCTCTTCTTATATTAGCTCTGGCAAAGCTTTTCTAATTCTTCACTTTTTTGTTTTCAATTATTGTGAAGGCCTTTGTCTTTTAGAAGACATAATACTGCTGGTGCTGCTTCAGAGCTATTAAGTGTAAACAGCAAGACTCATCAAAAACATTTATTTGACCTTGCATTTCCTAACAAAACAGTCAAATGCCCTGGAAGTTTCAAATAAATAAAAAATAGCTTTATACATGCAATTTTCAAGTTGACACAGAGAAAAACCATCCAGCACAGATAACAGATGTCAGACACTGTTTGTGGAAGGCATTCAGCTTCACAGCAATAGGTTGGTAAAGGAATCTGGACAAAACAGATACCAAACACACCAATGCCTACAAGCACCAACACACTTTGCCTCTTAGGATGATGAAATTTGCCACGCGTTTCAGCAAAACAAACAGGAAAATTGCTAATCCAGTTGCTATTTTTGACTAGGCACTGTAATAGAGCAGCATCACCTACCTACCGTGTGCACCAAGGCCTGCTGAAGAGTCTGAGTACAAGATACTGAGATACCAAACATCATCCCGTGTCCTTTGCCAGGATCTGGGAGAAAGCTCCAGGACCAGGCGGCTCATTCAGGATGTGAGATCCCCACACAAATACCTGCAGCAGGAGCAGAGCAGCAGCAGCAGGGCTCCTCTGCCCTCCACCAAGAGCTAAGTGGAACCACCGCTGACGCGATGGCTTTGTCCTGGGCTCACTGCAGCCCTCCAGGCTCAGCCCACACCAAAGAGATACAGACCAAAGCCTATAAATACATAAAAGCAGCTAGAACTTGCTTTGCACAAACGGAGTTGAACAACTGCAATGTGATGCTTTCGCTCAGAGAGTGTTTGCAGTTATATTTCATCAGGAACAAAAACATGTTTCCGGCATTCCAGCTCTCTGCTAAATTGGATGCAGATGATGAAGGGTTTTTTCCAAACATATGGAAGCCAATGCAGCTGAAATGTCAGCTAGGCCTTGAGAGATCCTGTACGTAAGGCATTAAGCTTTCTACAACACACGAGGAATCTAAACAGCAACTATTATGATTTCATTTCATAGTGTGATTTAAGATGATATTATGAGACAGAAATGTTAAAAGAAAGTAATAAAAGCCTTTCATGTACTCTCAAATAAAGTCAGATGTTCATATGCCATGTATCTGGACAACCTCTGCTTTCAATGGAAGCCTGATCTCCACTTCAAAGGGAGGAAATTAGACAAAAGGGGAAAGAATGTACACCTCTCAGTACTGGAAGCCCTAAGAAACCCAAGACCAAAGGACTAAATCCATCACTTTCCCAACACGCCCAAGACAGACAAGCCTACAAGATGTTTAACCAAGAGAGAAATTGAAAGCACAAGCACTTGCAGTCCTCAATCTCAGCCACCAGTATATAAACCTTGCTCATTTTATTATTTGAATAGTTAGAGCATAGCAAAAAACATTTCTAGACATCCACTGCTAATATAGCTTCTGGTTATTACTGTGAAAAGAAGCCATTCCCTCCACCAAGTGTAGATGGGTTTCTTGTTTTAATTGGTGTTGAAGGCAGGATGTATGTTTAGTTTTCTCAATGTTTAGTCTGCCTTCAAATACTAACATAACAGTGACCGAATCCAAAACATTAGAAGCAGAGTTAAGTCCCAGCTTCCCAGGGATTTTTCCCCTGTTTTGAAAGTATTTCTACACATTAGAAGTTATTTTATGGTGAACAAATTCTTCTTCTGGAGCTACATCCTTTGGTACACAGCTTGATAGGAACTAGTTTGATCTGTAAGCTCTGCAGGAAGTAGTTCTGACACTTGGAAGCAGAAGTAAATTTTTCATGAGATACCTTGCTGTAGTACTTGCTGATTATTCAGAATTTTGTCTATCCATGCTATGAGTTGACAGTTTAGTCCTTACACAGAATATGTTTGAAACTTCTCCAAAGGAGCAGCTATTTCTGCCTTCAGTGGCACAAAAATATTGTGAATAGCCTGAAAGTTCAACCATTACCACTGCATTTTCAAGAACACATTCACTTTGGTGTTCAAAGAGAGTCAAGTATTTCTGTCCTGGGGTGACTGCATGATACTGTATTCCCTATCATCTGCCCTATGCCAGACATGAATCCTGTGCCTTTCTGTACCTTTATTCAGGAGAGGAGAGAAGCCAGGCGAATTTTTCAGAGCGGTGTGTATCTCAAGGACACATACACTCCCCTGCGTGCCCTCACCGCTGCGGCAGAGCGGAGAAAAGAACTTTTCCTGCTTTCTCCCAGTTCTCGGTTCCTTTTCTCAGGAGAGAGACGGAGAGTTAAGCTCCTTTGCTTTTTAGCTAATCTGCTAGCTAAGGCAAGAAAGTTTTTTCCCTGGGACTTTGGCTTCTTCTTTTTCCTTTCTGGACTGTTCAGCAACACCAGAACATCGTCGGGAGGCCCTGCACTGCGGTCCGGAGGGGCCCACGCCGAACCCCAGCTCCACAGAGGAGAGAGCCACACTCACAGAATGGACTTTGAAATCTTCCCAGGTTCTCTCCACAGTGAGAGGCATCATTCTTGTTCCATGTCTGCGTGCACTTTACTTGTTAAAGAAATGGGTTTTTTCACTTTCCTCCAAGGAATTTCTTTTCCGAACCTGGTGGGGGAGGGGCTGCTGAAAGCTGCCTTCTATCAGAGGGGCGTTCATTTCAGACACTCCTCCAAATTTGTCTCAAACCAAGACAATTTCTTACCAGACATATATACACTTCACTGGGACAATTCACATGACCAAAACACATAATATGGCTAGTATTAATGACCAAGCCATACAGGTAATCCTGGTCATGCTGAGACAGACTTCATATAGCTAATGAAGAAGTTGCATAAGTTTATTTCCAAAATCCTTGAAAACTTATCTGTGCATTGCTAACTTTTCCTCCTTTTCAACTCCAATGACAAAACAGATATGACTAAATTAATCTCAAACCTTTACCAAAACTCACTGAAAAGTACAGTCAGTTTTAAAGCTAAGTACAAGACGTAGAGAGCTAAATCACCAGAACTACTTCTACTTAATTTTCATCACTATTATCAGATCTCTGCAGAGACTGCACCAAAGTTATCACTAGGCTTGACATTAATCAATGTTTTCTTCCGGCAGAGTGGGAAAAGATCCAGTAAGCAGTTTTAAGTTTTAATTTAAATGAAAAAAAAAGACGTCTTTTACTCACTAAGCAAATAATTGAAAAATTTCCCTTGCAGTAATACATGTTGTTCTTTAAAGCTTGCTGAACAACCTATAAAGCTTGAATAGCTTCTTTTTCTAAACTTTTAAAAATAATTTTACAGAGTTTTTTGGTAGGTTTGTTTTGTTTTTTTTTTTCTTAGTTATTCCAAAAGGATTTTGAAAATGCTAGTATGAATGAAAAAGGGACCTAGGTTCATTTTCGGGATCCAATAAACTGCAGGTGTAAGAGGAGTGTGTGTGATTAATTTCAAACAATCTCCTTTTGCCCTGCCCCTCTTTAAACTGTTCTTTTGTAATTTCACCTCAATTTATTTTCTTCTGCTCAGAATTGGCAAATGAACATTCCCTTTGTAAATATTTTCGTACAAGCAAAATACATTCCCAGGAATTTACTAGGCCAGGATTTGGTTACTACTCTTTTATCCAGCTCAGTCACACAGCTTTTCCTGCACAAACACCCGCACAGGGGATCCAAGCATAACACTGGCCCAGCTGCACAGCTGTGCTCAGCCTTCCACAGCTCCACACCTGGTGCAACAGCGCAGAAATGTAAGGGAGGTAGGGCCGGGGCTGTCATGCAAAACTCCACCTGCTCGTCTCAAATGGATGCAGGGAAGCTGAAACCAGTCCACCTCCTGTCCCCCCTTCCTGACAGACCTGTACGCCAAAAAGAACCATGTAAGAAAATCCTCCTGTCCACGCTAAGAGGTTCATTTCTCCCCAGAAGGGTAATGAGCTAAGAATGTACATTTTTGGTAACCAAAAAAGCCTTCCTGCTGTCCCAAGAGGGTATTTTCATTTGCTGGTCCCATAATAAGAGTGACAATATCTACCACAGTCATGGGTGTGCCATTTTTTGCAGAAAATGGCACAACAGAGGCTGAACAACAAGATATAAAAAAGAAGTGGACATATTTGTCAGGGCAATCACCTAGTAATAAATTTCTGTGTGTGAATTACTGCCAAATCCAGGTACAAGGTCAGGTACACATAAGAGTTCCTGAGAAGATGAGTAGCATCATTTAAGACTGTTAGAAGTTCAATAAGACTGCATTCCTACTAGACAGTACTGAGCCTGAGCACATTGTCAAGAACCCCATGCACCTTTCTCAGGATTGTCTCATCTCAAACTTGAATCTGAGTCCTACTTCTGATTTGAACTCATCATTTCAGATACATTCCAGTATCCTCAAAGTGAACATACACTATATTATTTATTGCATTAGTTAACATCGTGGTCTCAAAATCAAGCAGTGTACTATGGCACAAATAGGAACCCAACAGCATGAAAAGGTGACACACTTAACAGCTCCTCTGTGCAGGCAGAACTCAACTTCAACTCAGAGCAAATGCTGAGGGGAACCTGACCACGTCCTTGTGTCAGAGTTTACAGGGAGGACTAAGTCACAATTTATGCTTTGAATCACTCAATTGTGAAGAATACAAAGCGAAAGGAAAAGAAGAAAACAGATGTTGTCACCACAGCTGATAGACAAAGGAAGGTCTAGACACATCTGGATATCATGAAAGATAAATATTTTTAACATGACTTCCAGTTCTTCTCTCTGGCAAATACGCATTAGATGTCCTAAACTCTAATCCCAAGTTATTTGAATCGCAGTTTAGAAATACACAGCAAAAAAACCCAACCACCAGGAAAAAGAAAAAGGCGGGCGGGGGGGGAATTTCTGCTGGAAAAAATCCCATGATAAGCAGCACAGCACACAATGGAATGAAAAAAAAAAATTCAAAAACAGTTCTAAGATTTCAACACAGCTTTCCAGAACAAAGCTGGTTTTATCATCTTTATTATGGTTTGCTGGAGAATTTTATCTTATTTTTCCTGTAAGGAAGGAAGGGCATAAGTAGCTCTCACAGCACTGTGACATTTCCTGAGAGACTGCCAAGGAATCTGGGGTTTCCCAAAAGATGTCTCAAATTTGGGACCTGGGGAGCATCCTGGCATAACTCACCTCATGGTCCAGATTTCCAGAAGAACCTACCATTCAAGCAGCCCATTCAAGCTGAAATCTGCAAAGCAAAACCTTAACAAGCTGTACTAGCATCCCTGGAAAAAAAAAAGGAAGGATTGGATAGTGGTAATTTGGAAGTGATAGAACAATTTGCAAAACAACTGTCAAAACTAATACGAATTTTCCCTTCCTATCCTGAGGCAGTGAGGTGATTGCTCTTGGATAGACAGATTTAAGATTTATAAGACAATCTGATCCCCATGAGAACTGCAAAAATCACATCTGAAGGACAGAATAAACAGAGAAGACACTGCAACTCTGGACTATTTCTTGCAGGATTCACATTCGAAAAATACTATTTGCCTTCTCTGACAAAAATAGCCTGGAAGGAATACAGAGTAAATAGAGATCTTTTTTCTCCACTAAGTTCCCTAACAGTGGTAATATATAGATCTTTTTTCTCCACTGAGTTCCCTAACAGTGGTAATATATAACAAGCTATTTGCAAACTTGCTTTCCAATTCAATATGGAAAATAATACACTGTATCAATACATCAACATCTTGTTTACCATGTTCGATTTTTCTCCACTGGAAACGACGAAGACAGCTTGGCAGACGTTCAGGGCAGAGGAACGGAGATGAGCATTTGGTTGGACTGACACCCTGACAGCCAAGAACACAAAACATTCCACAAATGTTTGCAGGGTGCAAACAGCAAGGAGAAAAAACAACTTTAAAGGGGGGATGACACAAGTCAGCTCAATAAGGCATGCAAATCAGTGGCTCGAGAAATACATCTGGAGTACTACTGGCCACAACATCAACCATCCAAGTTTCCTTATCATAACAAGCTTGAGTGGGTTAATAGCCCCTTGTTCAGAGAACAAACACAAGCCATCACCTTTCTGCTGCCCAGCAAAAGCCTCCAAGAGTTCAGTGAGGACTTCTCCTGCATCAAATCGTTTCTTCAGAGCCAGAAATTCACGTACGCCATTCGGCACAAATTCAGCTTGTCCATGCTCTACACCTTCTTCCAAATTTGTACTATTAAGAGGTGCTCTGAATAGTACTCAAAACATTTTCACCATCCAGATGACAATTCCATAAACCCAAAGCTGACAGTACTAATTCTACAAATCTTCTCACTAATTAATTCCACTGTATGGAAAGAAATCATCCCTTTTTTTTTTTTTTTTTGTTTTGTATTATGACATCATCTACCCTGTAAAGGTCAAATCAAAAGATTTAAGCATATGAACAAACCTGTGGATATGTGATAGACAAAACAGCAGTAAGAATAAGCATTTTTTTCTGTGAACAATTAAAGTAATTTGTATTCCACGAAGTGCATGACTTTATTTGCAGAAAGTTTTCCTCTTTTTAGTCTCCAGATTGTGGCAAAAAAGTGGAATTACCATAAAACCATGTTACACATTTTTCAACTCACTACTGACTCTATATTCTACTTAGATTCTCTTACTCTGGTCACCTGATTCTTTTTTTATTGTTATGTGTTGTCTTTTTTCTCAGCAATACTTTTTCCACCCCTTTTACTTGGTTTCAGTAGATATTGAACACAATATAAATGGAAGCTTTCTTTAGGGAAAAATTACCTCAGCTATCAAAAGCCCAGAGCAGATGTATCTTCAGGTCATGAACCAGATCCCTCATGCAAACAGAATACCAACACAGTGTCAGCAACACTTTCGATAACAACATCAATACTAAGTCCAACGATAATAGCTTTTTTTGAAAGAAAGATGTGTCAAAATATATTGGTAAAAAACAGTATGGGCTGTGGAGCTGCTGCCACCAACCTCTACAGCAGGTCAACATTCTGAACAAGAGTGAGTCCAAAAAGACTGCTGGAGGCACGTAAGTATCCACATCTAACTGTTCCCAGTTTTCTGCAAGAGAGCCACTGGGTTTTCTAAGGTCTCTGGCAATTTTTAGGAGCCTGTCTGAAAGCAAATGTGGCAAGCCGCAAAACATCCTGCTACAGAGAGAGGACAGTGGAAAACGCCCACAATTTCACCACGCGTGACAAACGTACCCTAAACCTGCTAATGAAATTCTCAGAGCCCTCTCCTGTGTTAAACCTGTACCCAGTACACCACCTGACTGAACACACACAGCAGTGAAATATTATTTCTTCTGGTCCATCGTACATAGAGTCTGCAATTACAACCAGCTCTCAGGTAGTTACAAACACAGAGGCTCTTGGAAGCTTGTCCTCTGCCATCTTCAGAAGACTTTTTTTCCTTTGCCAGCCCTTCACACCCACAAATGGGTCAGTCAAAAACCATAAAAATCTGCTCTTATTGTAGTATATTGTATTCAGCCATCACACCACCTTACAAGAGTTTTCTGTACTTTGACAGCAACTAAACCTCTCCTGATACACAGTTCGTCCATTTCAGCTGCAAAAAACCCACCACAAAATTAGCACAACTATGCAAGAAAGCCTAAACTACCCTGAGGATCTCACTTATAAATTAATTACTGAGAAGTGATTGAATCATTTGTGATGTACTTTATAATTCCTTTTTTTTATGCTTAAGCCTATTTATGTCGCTTTTAAAACTTGGCACCGTACCCTAACTGATAACAGAAACTATGGATGGTTAATTGAAACGATGGGGGATCCATTTTCAATCATTGCTTAAGAAAAAGCAGCAGTTTCAAGTTCACCACAACGCAATTCTCAAGCCACTAAAACAAGATAATTTGTAATCGCTTTATTTAACTTTTCATTCCCCCATCCCACATGCTCAAATCAATGCAGCATTTCTGTAAAATATCACCCTGAACCATTCAATGTTTTCCCGAGTTCTACAGCAAGACAAAATACAGTAATTTTGCTTGGTTGTGCTTGGTGTTTGTTTGAGATCAATAACACTGTATTAGTGTCTGCTGACTGTAGAGAATTTATTTTCTTGCAAGGGAACACTTGCAAACTGTCCATATTTGATACTTCCTTTTCACAAATGTCTTAAAAAGTTTAACACCAGTGTAGAGTCACACATTCATGCTACTAAATGACATTAAGCATGACTGTTAACAAGGAGCAAATGCAGTAAGTGCCAGCTTGAGTAAAGCAAAGTGAAGTGGTGCAAAAGCTAGGAAAGATGTGGAATTACTGATTTTCTACTACCAAGGAGATTCCCGCCCACCTTCAGCTCTGCAAATGACTTAATTCATAATTCCATTTCAATTTTTCACCTGTATGGGCAACAAGAAAAACAATTTTTAAAACAATTCAACAATGACATTTCTCAAGGAGACAGCTCAAAGTGTCTCGTTTTCCCTGTAATATGCTTTCAAGACTCCACAATTCATTTTCAGCAGAGAATTTTGTAGAACCCCACTCTTACACATCATTTTGCAGATAGCCACCTTCACTTATCTTTCTGCAAATCAAGGTAATTTTACAAGCTTTTCTCAGAGTAAACTAGCGTTACCTAAGGAAGACCAACAGGTGACAAAAGATTAATTGGTAGAAGAACATTACAACCAGAAAATTAAGCACTTTTAGGCTGCCCGTAAGGAAACATATAATGCTAAAACATGTAATGATATGGCAACAAGAATCAATCACACACATCTGAAAGTCATTTGTTAGCTGATGAAATGGTGCCAAAGTCAAACAAAAAAGTTGTAATTTACTCACAAAGCCAACTTTAAGCCTAGCTGAAACTAGCAGGAACTGGCAACAACAGATCTAGTACAGTGTTTTCAGAATCTCTAAGCCAAAGTAGCTCTGATGCATCTACAACTACACAAAACATGCAACAAAAATCCCTGTCTCCTTGTCCATGGACTTCTTACCTGAACAAGACAACTCTATCAAGGTTATTCAATTCTGTCCTGTGTAAATGTTTAAAACCTCGGAGGAAAGTACATCAGTATTACTCCCCCATCTCTAGAAAACCTACCATGAGAAGTTTTTCCAGCCCTTGTTTACTGATTCACAAAATTCACGACAAAAGTAAACAGCCATTCTAAAGTTACAAAGGAGCAGGAAGGCCTTAATAAGAGGTGCTACTTAATACTAAAGCATTTTTTTTAATTCCAAAGGAATTTTAAACTAATTAAACTGACAATTTCATTTACATATATATATATCTATGTATGCATGCTATGTCATATAGTATATTAAACAGTGCCAGCAAAAAATAATACTCAGACCACTCCAAGCCATCGACAATTTTACCATGTGCTCTTTTGTCCCAGAATGGCAAATGAGCATCTTCTGTCTTGGAATTCTGTAACCTTTTCATGACAACTTGGTCAATACTAACATATTTTCACACAAGCTTTCAGCTACAACACTCATTTGTTCTGCAGAGCTGTTTCACCACCAAAAATATGACAAGTTAGAGCTTAAAAACATTCTCCAAAGAGCTCTGTGAAATTTTAATGGCTGGTTAAAGGGGGGAAAATTATAGGATCGTGTCCCAGTTTCCACAGTACCTTATTTTTTTCTACCTTATTAGCCTCAAAAAATCTGCAAATGACAGACTAGCCAAAAAACAGCTTCTTTTTCTCCCACTTTCAATGAGTCTCAGAACAAACTATTTGCCCATATCAGTTTCCAAGCAATCTGTCTAGGCATCCAAGTTTATCAACAAGAACCATTCAAGCCTCCTTGCTTTTAAACATACCCAAACTGAAAAGCCTGTTTAACTGGCCTATTAGGCTCTGTGATTGATTCCTTGACATTTCCAATAAATCATCTTTCTCGTTTTGTGCTAAGACTTCAACCCTTCATTGCTTGCAATCTACATCACAGATGCCAAAAAAAAAGCTGTGTTTTTAGTGCTTCGGAAAATACACACACAAAAATCTACTTTTTCTAGACCTCCAACAGCACATATAGATTGTTCACGCTCAAGTTTTCATCCTATTTTTTAAGCACAGATACTAACTTCACACTTACCTACACAGGACCTTCCTACCACCAGCTCCACACTAAGTATTTTCCAAGTTAGCATCCAAGACTGCTGTATTGTCATGCCATGGACAACATTCAACATATACTGTCTGAAACTGTCACCAATCTCCCCATGCAAATCTGTGATTTGATTTTCATGTTTCTAGGGAATTCCCTAATAGCCAATAAAGCTCAATAACATGCCAAGAAGTTTTCCATGAGAGTTAAGATGTAGATTTAACAAGAAGCATCATGTGATTTTTTTCTGAGTACAAGACTGCTTTGCATAAAACCACATCTCACCCCGATCCTCTGATCCTCAGCTAGGGATGAATGGACCCTATCAATCAAAATACCTGATATGAATCAGTAGGGAACATGACACTGTATACACATTAGAGCTCTCTTTTTAAGGTACATGACACAGAGGAAACTTGTCACACACACAGTAGCACCTCCATGACTCAGAAGAAAAAGGCTAAACTTTTTCTCCAGGAGAAAGTACAAAAAGAACAGCAATGCTCCTGCAGCTCCAAACCAAACCACTCGTTGAACATACTGTTATCATAGCTACCATGTTTTTTTCCTCCCAAGAACCATGTTGTATGGAAAGCTGCTGGATATTTTATGCTATTAGAAGATAAGTATGAACTAACTTAATGTTCATACCTGAGTGGTATCACAGGTCCAAGACACTCAATTTTGGCTTATTCTTATACAATCCCTCCAGCCTAAGACACTCAGCTTTAAGGCACAGGAAGGTATTCAGCTCCTTAATGAGCTACATCATAGGGCTACAGTGCTGAGCACAGCCACCAGAGCTAACTTTTCCTCAGAAGTCTAAGCTCATAGGACACCAGAGGCTTGACCCAGGTGTGCATTTTGAGCAGCATAACCTCCTACAAAACATCTTTTCTGAACTATGAATCCTTCCTTCCCCCTCCAAAAAGGCTGTCAGTCCAGCAGCACAGCCCAGCAGCACAGACCTTCCCTTGCCAGAGGAGGCACAAGGAGCTCTGGTAAGTCACTTGAGAAACAATTACCTCCTCATGCCACATCTCTCAACACATCCCAATTGCTCTGTCTACAATTTAGAAGTCCAGCAGTGCTATCAGACTGCAAGTGAGACCAGATCTATTCCCTGCAACTCCACAGCAACACTTCAGTGATAACTGCCTGTTCTTCACATCCGCAGAAAAGAAATCCCAAAGGCACGTACCTCTGAAATCTCTCAGTAGCACTGCTCATATCCCACAATTTCAGCTCTTCCCTTGCCACTGTATTAGTGTGACCTTTTTATTGTTTCATTGTCCTGGGTCCATTCAGTGTTTGGTGTAACAGCGCATATTAGAAATTAGTTCCTTTCCTGGGTATTTCCACCAGGTATTGCACAGTAAATTTTCCTTACTTACTGGACACCTAAATAATGTACAAAATACTTACTGCATAGTCATATGTGGACTAACAATACCTTTATGTTGTTTGGCATTTTTTCTAGTAGTCCCTATGAAAGAAGGAAATGGTAAAACTCACGTTTCAGAGCCTTCCTGTGGGTGCTGGGAGATGAATATCTCCGAAGCAGTGTCGCAGGAGTGACACCATCAAACATGATACAAACGTCCGAAGTGAGTCTCGGCATTTGGGATTTTATTTCTAATGCTGGCAGAGGATCACGCCTGTACCCAACTCGCTTTCTGCACTTTCCCAGTTGCCAAGGAAAGATGTCAGAGCTACATGAACCTGCATCGTGCAGCAGTGCTGCACACAGGCTTAATCTCGTTACATGATAAATAGCCTTGACACTGAACGTGCCACGTGCTGCACGCTCAACTGGCTGCTTTAGTCCTTTCCTGGTGTCAGCTGAGTGCACTGTGAGCTCTGTGAGCCCAGGCTGACAGCAGGAGGCAGGAATTCAGCACATGGGAATTCAGCACATACTGAACAGGAGAACAGCCAAACGCAAGAGACTTAAGTGTGTGCATGAGAAACCACCAAGCTCCCCAGCTCATAGCATCACCATCACAGCTGTCCCTGCTCCTTCCCAGAAGCGTCCCTCTCCCCTGATGCCTGGCAGAAGGCAGCATTTGAGGGGACCAACGTAGTAACTCCCATACAAAGATCCACTGACCACTGCAAAGGGCAGAGCCAACAACCCTTTCCCAGTGTGGTAAATCCTACCAGTGACAGCTGACCAATTCAGGAGCTGAATCACCATGGCAAGGGACCATAATTGTTTGTAACATCAGTGCTAAAACCTAGGAAATTCTTCAAAAGTAGTAAAGCTGTTAAGAAAAAAACAAGTGAAGTCACCATCCCTGAAAGTGTACAAGTAGTGACTGGATGTGGCACTTAGTGTTGTGGTTTAGTCAGGTGGTGTTCGGTCAAAAATTGGACTCTATGATCTTGGAGGTCTGTTCCAACCTAAACAGCTCTATGATTCTATTAAACTAATTAATAGTTGACTCATTGCAGGACAGAATCATCACAGTGAAAACTATAAGGGTCCTACTGTAAGTATGTTGATTTCGATTATATTTTTGTCCTGGCACAGTCTACAATTCATGTAAAAGATTCCCATGATTCAGAACTCAACTTACTTTTCCCAATTGTCCATATATGACAAACAGGCAGGACAGGAAAGCATCTCCCTACTCACTAAGCCCAACTTCTAAAACCCCATGGGAACCAGCAACACAGTTACTCTCTGACAGAGAAAACACCATCAAAACAGGTATTTTAATATTTCCCCTCACCCCCAACCCAGCAGTCCCAAGGCTTCCCAGGAACTGCCTTATTACTATTAGAATTTTTTTCTTTCATTACAGCACACTCATGGACAGGCTATACCAATTTATTCCTTATCACCCTGAAATAGTTCTGCTCTCTCCCTGATGTTTACACACCTGACATATTTATGTGTAGAGTCTAAGGCTGCTTTCTCATTTCACAGAATACACAAAGCCAGGTCCGATTTTCTCTGAAGAAAGAGGACTCGAGCATGGCTGGTTAATTCTAGGCAGCAGACATCCCACACATACCAAGTTACATGGAAAACTAAACAACTCAAAAGCACCAGGTCTCTTACACTTACAGACAGATATTTATTGGTTTTGGTAGGTTTTCGTTACGCAAAAACACTCCTTACAACATGCGCCTTCTTAGAGCTTCTTCCTGCTTACTTAGTTGTGACCCCCGAGAGAAAAACCCAACCTATGAAAGCTGCTGGCATCAAGACATAGATCTCTATTTATACAAATGTGTATTTTCCTAAATATCATTTATTAAACATTTCTGGAGGATGAGGTAAACTGATTCCAGTTTGAGCCCTGTATTCTCCTAGGAGAAGAGGTTTCACCACCATGCATCAAATGTTAATAATGTTTTACACTCCAATTAATTTCTTGACTTTTGAAGAGTTTTCACTTGAGCTGTATTTAAAACAGCACCTTCAAGACTTCCCATTGCCATATAACAGAATTGTAGTTGCTTTTTTTAAAATAGTAAATAAATGTGTCTGACATATGACAGAGTTAGTCCTCAATCTTGAAATCAGTTATTGATTGACAGGGTGAGGGTGTTTGCTACGATGTTTTCATTCCAAAATTTCACTTCTGGCCAATGGGCAGAGCTCTGCTAGAACAAGCTTTCTGACCAATACATTTCCTATTCACTTCTAAAATGAGAAAATTAGACATTGAAGTGGGGTCCACTTGGGTTCCAGCAAAGCTATTAAGATCCCAAATTACCAAAATCAGATTCTGACACTCAAAGTCTATTTGCAAAGCTCCCATTTTAGGACACTTCCATTCAGCTCTGCAGAGCCTAAGCAGGCTTTGGTCTTGGCAAACAAAGTAAGAATTCAGTCATTTTGAAAGAACGTAAATCACTATGTCCAAGCTAAAAGGCATTGCATTTTCCCTCTCCTTCTCCAGGCAGGCCCTTTAACATTTCTGCCTCAGTTTGCTTACTTCTTAGGAGAAATTTAAAAAAAAAAAAAAAAAAGCCAGGAAAGAAGAAACATCTTTGGGAACAGCTGCACAAATATTGCAACTGCCAGAGAAAAGATTTCTTTCTAGCATCCAGGATTTCTGGTTTTGTGTTTTGCAAGAACACTTAGTAGTGGATAACCACAGTGACTATCCGTGCATCTGACACATGATATTGATCTCAAACACGGATAAGGCGCAAGAGCTCTACAGAAGCCCACCATAGACATACAAACACACAGAGAAAACAACCAAAATCCCAAATTCTTGAAGGAATTGTCTAGAGGCTCCACCATAAAAAAGCTTATCCAGGAAGTAGGCTCCTTGCTCCAACTTCTGGACAATCAGAATTCCTTGGTAGCTGGCTTATAACTGGAAGCAAATGTATAGCACAGCTTTTCCCTTCATCATTATCTCACCTTAAATGACAACACTAAGACCCCAAATTACTCAGAACACTTTCCAAGACTTTGAAATAAGGCAATGATGTCATTATATAAATAAGATTTCCAGAAGTCTGTCTTCATCTCCTAGATACACGTCTGTGTTCAAATACTTGTCTTTGAACTGCAGTAATCTGTTTTGCTCCAACAGGAAGGATTAAAAATGAGTTTTATCATGTTTTGTGCTATCTATTGATAATTGCACAATTCTTATTTCTCTGCCCATGCCCAAGCAGGTAAAGTGAATACGATTAAAACTCCATTACAGTAACAATCAACTAAATTAAAGCCACTAGTTATAAATACACACAGCAACAAGATCTTGAAGATATCATACAAGGCACAGTTCATTTGGGATTTACTGAAACTTTTTTTTCCCCCTCCAAAATACTGAAAGAATTATCAACCAACATGGCCATGGGGGGAAGTCGCCTCATCCAGCTGATCCACAGAGCAGGATTTGAAGAATGAGAAGCAAAGTTAATTGCCTGTAGCCTCTGCATCATTTTTCTTTCTCAAGAAACTCAAGAGGGGCCTTAAGCATACTTTAAGTCACCCTTGACTGTAGCACTCTCCCATTTGCTAAACAGTCATTTAGCACGCTGGGATTGCTGCAGCACAGCAGCACTTGAGCTTCTTCATCTTCCACCTCTGCACTGTCAGCTGTCAAGCTGGGTACACAGAGAAAGCCTTATTTGACCAAGCTCCAGCAGGCTTCAGGGGGTCTCTGCTCCACTTGAATTGACGTGATCCATTGTTACTCATTTTCTAAAGACTCATCCTGTAAGACCAGGCATACACATTACCGCAGCACTGCCTGGAAACAGAGCAGTGATGAATCTTTTCACTTTTTATTTTTAAAGATCACAACTTGCTTTGCAACCGCAGCTCTTAGCCTTCCTTATATCCACGCATTCCTTGCTGAAGAAGGCAGGCCTTCATGATCTGCTGTGGTCATTCAGCTCCTTTCCATCAAGCCACAAACAGACTATCAGATCTTTTTCTCCCCCCTATATAAGTAATTGTAAAACAAAAGAGGGTCAGAAATGAACAAATGGATGGCTACAATGGGACAGGAAGAGCCCATCCAGTTCAGGATCCCATCTCCAACTGTGACTTAAGTAGAATCCCGAGACAAGCAGGATAACTAAGACAAGCAAGTAATAATACTTTTGGATAGCTACCCCTTAAACTGGGTTTTCCTTTTACTAGCCCCTACACTGCAAGTACTTATGCATCTTAATTACACCTTACTTACACCTTGTACACACTATTACCTCTGCTCATTTGTTTTGAGTCTGCCACCATCACTCCTGGACACACTCTGGGATTCCTGTACTGAAAAATAAGGGAGGAAGAAGTAGTCTCTGCTTATCCTTTTCCTGCCACTTGTTAGTGAAGTTTTCTCAGTCATCTCATCTCCAGGCTGAAAAGTTCCTTCCTGCTGCACTGTTTCTTCACAGAAGCTGTGCTGTCCTTGACCATTCTTTTCGCCCTTTGTAAGACCTTTTCCAGCTTCAGCTGCCAATTACTAGAACCTTCCTCCCCTGATGTCACCTCTATCCTCCTTCACATTTTTCTTCTCACAGCACAGCATGTGGTAGCTGGGGGAGGTCAAAGATACAGCTAGAAAGGCAGCTTCTGGAAAATCCAGGATGCTGTTGCCAGAGCTGAGCTCGAGTCTAGTGAGCAAGGATTAACTGGAAGGCTACTTTCTCTGCCCACTGCAGGAGCACTCTGCCTGTACCTGGGAGGCAGTAAGATCCCTCCAGGTATCACTAACTGGGAAAACCAAACATGCTTTTTCTTTGGTTAGTGTGGTCTGGGCCAAAATGTCTTGGCTATTTCCTTATTTTGAGATATTTCCCCATTTTGCAAGGAGGCAAATTGCTAGGTTTTACTAACACTTCATGATTGCTCAATCTGATAGGCCAAGAATACCAGTCCAGTTAAAATTTAAGTGCTATTTTTTTTTTCTTTTTTAACAAATTGCTGTTCTAAAAGCAAAGGTAAATGTGGGAAAAGAACCATGGGAACACACCAACTACTTCTTGGAAGTAACACACATGAAAAATGTCTTCGCTAAAAAAGCTACTAATCATAATTGCCATTACACAGAATCTCACAAAACTCAATAAAGAAAAAAGAAGGGTATTTCATGACAAGAAACTACACACATTGCCAAGGAATTCAACATGTGTTGCTGAGGTTTGTCTCATTGAGCAATGTGAAAGCCCCTCCAAACTAACAAGTACAACAGTAAACAACAGAAGTTTGCTAAAGTTAAAAGCAATGAGCTCGTGTGTTCCTTCAAGACCTCTGGCTTGATGGTGCATAACATTTTCATTAGAAAAGCCCAATGAAACTAGAGCTGAGCCAAGCAGACAAAATTAATTCAAACATTTAACAGATAAGTCAAAGACCATGACCGTAAACAAAAAAAAAAGCACCACACTGCAGGTGGCTTCCAGTCTCCAAGCAACTATCTGATTTTGCAGTGTGACCAACGACTTGGAAGAAAAAATGAAGAAAAAAAAAAGATCACGACTGAAAAGTTGTGCAGGTGACAAATACCAAAGAAGCTGTTAATTACAAAGAGGAAAGGCCACTGACAGCCAGCCGTCTGTCTGTCTGTCTGTGCACCAGTCTGCGTCTCCTTGCTCAGCAGGTGCTCAGGTTGGGAAGAACTGACAGTACCTGAGAGCATACTCTCTGGAAACCATTTTTTTAAATGTTGGAATAAAGAAAGCGAGAAGAAAATGAAGGAATGAAGAAACTATATTTTCCAGTTTTAAAAAGAGAAGGTAAAGAATAACTCTATAGTTAT